>UESW01004627.1:82134-122307 GCA_900491605.1 Calamus simplicifolius | reverse complement strand
AAAAAAAAAAAAACATGGAGTGTTGACGATGAGGGACAGGGCTACCATTAGCGTAATGTTTTTACTTTATCCCAATTTGCGTTTCCTCGTTAAAAGAAAATATTCTAATCATTGAAAGAAAATATTAAAACTTATACACCCCCATTTGATCGAGCAATACGATGAAGAGGTATGCGATGATAAGACCTGTCCAGATTGGACCGTGTGGCTCCCACATTTAAATGACCATTCTACCCGTTCATACGTGAAAAGGACCAATCAACCTTAGAAAGATGTCTCTGTCCAAAATTCATTATCCCTTCCATCAAGACGTTACGGGTTCGAGGAATGGGACCTCAGAATAATTTCAAGATAAATTTTTGGGATCTGAAACGTTAGTGTTGGAGAGGTTAAGGTCTATCTAATTTTTCTATTCTGACTGTTGGCATCTGAATGAAATCAAGTTGACCAACTTGCCTTTGGATGAAGAACGACTGTGCAAATTTCGCACCATGCATGAAATATTTTTTGATAGAGAATGAGGCCGCATGAAACATAGCTACGGATCGACAAGCCCTTCTTTCTTTTTTTTTCTTTTTTTTTTTTTAACCAAAAAAAAAAAAACTTCCAAACTCCGCATTTATTCCCTTATGTGGACTGTGAGCTTGGGAACAAAGGAGAACGGGTCATTCTCCCTTCCGTCTTTTTATCCTCTTCCGTCCGTGACGTCCGTCAGCGCATGCGTAGGAGAACCGGTCATTCTCCCTTCCGTCTTTATGCTCTTCCGTCAGCGCACGTGTAGGACAACCGGCATTCTCCCTTTCATCGTCGTCCCATTAATTTCCCTGGATGTGGCTACTTGAGTGGATGTTAGAAATCACCCCAAGCTACTAGTCGAAAAGATAAATCAGCAACAAGTAGAGGATATTTCGATGCTATATATGGGCACCGTTCGTTTTTGCAACTATACTCTTCCCAACCACTCACTACATGTTCCGAAAGCACACTATCAGATACATTGATGATTTGAGCTGGCTGTGTTATCATATAGTTGGGGACTTATTGTGTATGGTTTCCTTCGTTATCAAATCTCTAGCCTAGTAGGTAGATTGATGTCAGGAGACAACATAGCGATGGCTGCACGAAATATGGAAAGCTACATTATTGCCCTAGTGGTGGTAATGAATGATAGTATATTATCATTTTTAGTTTAGTTGTAAAGTGGTATTTAAAGGTGATTCAATCTCTAACGGCCATAGAATTTTGGTAGGCATGGGCATGCAAACATGTTGTCTCCCTTGTTGGATCCCGTGTATCCTTTCACTTCTCAACGCATCTTGTGATGCGAGAATGCATAATTTCCATGCACGGTGGAAATCATACTAGAAAAGTTTAAAAACCTAAGAAGATTTAAAAGTATTAATTAATGATTTCGTATATATCTATATAATCCATTTCCTATTTAGTAGTGTTGTGTAACTATATTTGCCAAGTTCTTGAAAATTAGAGCCTCGGAAGGAGGAGTTACACCTTCTCATCACAAAATCTCAGTCCATAGGTCAGTCAGTAATAAGACGATCTAAAGCTAAGACTGAAGCTACACGTATCTTCATTCCATCTGCTTACCATCCTTTTGCGTCCTCTATGAAATTGGCTTAAGTAGCCTCCTTGTTATCTAGTCCAGTATTGAAAAGTATACTGGAGTTGATCCATAGATACATCTTATTATTAAGGGTAATTTAAAAGATCATGGAGTCACAATAGGTGCCCCTCTAGCAAGAGATGTGTTTGAGAGAGAGAATGCATAGATTTTGTGAAATATTTATTAGGCTTTTTGAAATTGATAAGGCCTATGGTATATGATGTCAATATGTTTAATACTGGCATATTAGACTGTATTCTGTGTAAGCATCAGAGCACTCTAGCTATCACTATGCATCCTGACGACCTCTTAAGCAAGCCCCATCTTCAGCATTAATCCCTTTAGCCATAGGGCTTCATTCGCTACCTCTATGATACCTATGTACTCTGCCTCTATGGTAGATAAGGCTGTGATGGGCTGCAAATATGATCTCCACGAGACTAGACTACCAGATAAGCTAAATACAAAGCCTATTATGGATCTTCTAATGTCCAAATCTCACCAAAGTCTGCATCCACATATTCATATAACTGCCCACGAGCCTTCTTGAACAGTTGGATCCCTCAGCACCTTTCTGCTGTCCATAGCAAATGCCAACCTCCAACTGTTCCCACCAAGTATCTGAAGATTTCCTTCAGTGCTCGCTAGTACTTCCTGCCAGGCTATGCCATGAACCTGCTCATCTGACTCACTGCATGGGCTATGTTTGGCCTGCAACATACCATGGCATACATAAGGCTACCAACACTGGAAGCATACGGTACCTCTTCTATCTCCTGAGCTTCCATGCGACATGATCTTCAATAGGAAAAGTGTGCCGCTAAAAGCAGTGCTGCCAGTTTGGCCTTCTTCATCTCAAATCGCTCCAAAACTTTCTTGATATAGCTATCCTGAGATAAATATAGAATATTCTTGGGTCTATATCTGATGATCTCCATCCCTAAGATCTTTCTGTTAGGCCCAAAATCCTTCATCTCAAACTTTTGAGACAAAGCTGCCTTTAGTTTCTATAAGTGAAAAATCTTTGATTGCAAGATTTTTTCTTATGATTTTATGAAAATCATAAGAAAAAGTTTTTTTTTTGTTTAAGATTTTAAATCGTAGGCATAAAAATTATAGGCAAAGCAGTGCGGGTTGGTTGACGTCATTGTAAACATCCACACTGCCAATGGGCCTCAACTCAAGGGAAGATATGAAGGGAGTTTTGGTGCTGGTGTTCACGAGACAAGTCAAGAAAGGAAAAGACTTTATACACTACATTCGATACAACAAGTTCTACGTGGGCTACACCGTTCCTTTTTATTGGTCCATATGCTTACAACACCCATTAAAAATTGTTAAGATAGCTTTACGACATTCCGAGAAAAAAATTTATGACACCCCAGTTTTAAGCTTACAACACCGTAGTTATAAAATTAAGACATACATTCAGAAAGCAAAAAAAAATTACAACACCTCAGTTTTAAACTTACGACACCATAGTTATAAATTAAGACACCCATTAAAACTAGGATGTTGTAATTTTTTTTTTGCTTACGAAATATGTATCTTAATTTATAACTATGGTGTCGTAAGTTTAAAACTAGGGTGTCGTAATTTTTTTTTTGCTTTTTGAATGTGTATCTTAATTTTATAACTACAGTGTCGTAAGTTTAAAACTGGGTATCGTAATTTTTATCCTTAGGATGTCGTAAAGCTGTCTTAACATTTTTAATGGATATCGGCCAATAGAATGAGCGGTGTAGCCCACGTAAGACTTGCTGTACTGGATGCGGGGTACAAAGTTTTTCCATTGAGAAATAATCGGCCATGGCAACAATTACGATCTCGGCCTCCGATAGCCCGATTTGAACGCTCAAATGAAGCACTACAAGAAAGGAGGTTATTTGTGGCAAACTTATTACGGTAAAATATTTTCATCGTTATATTTTCATTTATAACGGCAAAATTAAAATTACAATCGCCATAATAACTATTTGTTACGGCAAAAATATGTTTCGTCGTTAAAAATCTATTTATTATGGTGACATTTGGTTTCATCGTAATAAGTTATAATTTTAATAAAAAAAAATATTTTTATATTTCATTTTATTACGACGAAATCTATTTCGTCATTATAAGTCTTTCATATTATGACGACATTTTTATTTTGCTGTAATAACTCTTAATTTATTTCAAAAAAATTATTTTCAACTTATTAGGTGAAATAAAACTATCGCCACAACAAATTTACTTATTATGGCAAACGTTTTATGTCGTCTTAATAAGTCGTAATTTTATTTTTTAAAAAAAAATATTTTTTACAATATTACGATGAAGAAAAACTTTCGCCTTAATAATTTTCATTTTAATAAATATTTTTTTATATTTCGTTATTAAGGCATAATATAAATTTCACCGTAATACTTTTAGATTTTATTTTTATTTTATTTTTGCTCTATTACGGTGAAACGAAATTTTCACCGTAACAAATTAAGATTTTATTTTTTATATATTTTTTTCGTGCTATTACGGTGAAAAGATATTTTTACCGTAATAATTAAATTTATTACGACGACATATAACTTTCACCGTAATAAGTTTAGATTTTATTTTTATTTTTATTTTTGTGAAATATATTTTTACATAATAGGTTAAGAATTTATTTTTAAATTTCTTGCTATTACGATGAAATAAAAGTTTCTCCGTAATACTTTTAGATTTTATTTTTATTTTTATTTTTTACTCTATTATAGCGAAAAGAAATTTTTGCCATAATAGATTAAGATTTTATTTTTTTTATATTTTTTCTTCATGCTATTAGGGCGAAAAGATGTTTTTGTCGTAATAATTGGATTTATTATGGCGACATATAACTTTTGCCATAATAAGTTTATATTTTATTTTTATTTTTATTTTGTGAAATATATTTTTTAACGTAATAGGTTAAGAATTTTATTTTTAAATTTCTTGTTATTACAGTGAAATAAAAGTTTTACCGTAATAATTTTATATTTTTTTTATTTTTAATTTTTTTGCTCTATTACGATGAAAAGAAATTATAGCTGTAATAGATTAAGATTTTATTTTTTATATTTTTTCTTCATGCTATTTCCGTGAAAAGATTTTTTTGCCGTAATAATTGGATTTATTACGGCGACATATAACTTTCGCCGTAATAAGTTTAGATTTTATTTTTATTTTTATTTTTATAAAATATTTTTAACGTAATAGGTTAAGAATTTTATTTTTAAATTTCTTGCTATTATGGTGAAATAAAATTTTTATCGTAATATATCTATTTTATAATGATAAAATTTAATTTCGTCGTTATAAGTAAAGTTTTATTAAAAAAATTATTCAAGATATTACGACGAAAATGATTATAACGGCAAAATCATTTTCGTCGTAATATATACTTTCCCTTTTTTTTTTCCTCCACCACGCGATTTTCTTCCTCTTCCGCGATTCTCCTCTGTTTTTCCTGAAATCGGCTGGCGACGAAGGTTTTCTCTCTCTCTTCTCTTCCTTTCTTTTTGTTTAATCAACACCAGTTTTCCTTTGATTGCTACTCAGGCAAGCTGCTCCTTCCTCTGCAAGCCAGATCTCTTCTCCTCGGATCGACAAGGGTTCCATCGCTGCCGCCGTGGCCGTTCTCTTCTTCTCGGATCTCTTCTTCCTGGATCTCTTCTCCCTGGATCTCCTCTGTTCGCCGGACCTCTTCTCCCCGGATCTCTTCTCCTTCTTCAATCCAAACGGTAAGCCCTCTGATCTATTTTTAATAGTTTTCATTCCATGTTAAGGGGAGATGATTGGATTGAATCGAAATATGTTCCAGTACATGTTTGCCATAGTTGTGTTTTGCATTGTTAGCAATAAAAATGTCTGCTCTGACGAAGCTTGGCCATGAATGTGCCGCATTAAATGTCTGCTCTGATCTGTTACAGTATTGGTATATACTCTATCGTTACAGTATTGGAATATACTCCTCGGTCCAACTCGGTTCCCATTAGAGAGGTGATCATTTCATGATAGAATAACATTGGAAATCTAATATATTCATGGCATCAGGAGGATCATTAACAATAGTATTGTTGTAATCACAATTTTGATATATGAGGCTTCAAGCTTGATAAGATCTCAAATAATTAATGACCATGAATAACCTGACAATGACTACATTCAGAGAGTAGCTCCATCTAGACATTTAGGCTTTGTTTAAAGAGCTCCTGGTCAAAAATAATTATCTCATGATAAAAATAATCATCTCATGATATAGTTAGCAGAAAATAGTTATTGTTGATCCTCTGGCAGTTAACTAAAATGGGGACCTAAAAGAGTTGTTACCATAAGAGTTCTAACTCGTTTAATTTTTTTTTTTATGATAATAATTGATGAGGGGTAAAATTATCATTGCATTAATACCCACACGCGTCAATAATCGGGTCAAGTTCAATCCCAACATCTTGTTGGCCAGCTGTCACATCCACCAAGTAGCGAGCCCAATCACCCTTAGCGGCGTTGGGGCGCCCCGACGACTCGAGTCATCCTCAGCGGCTCGAGCTATCGTCATACCTCGGCAGCCCGAGCTATCTTCATACCTTGGCAGCCCGAGCTATTTTCATACTTCGGCAGCCCGAGTCATCTTGTGCTTCGGAAGACCAGTTGTCCCTTGCCTCGGCCAGACTAAGGTACTCGAATACCTCCATGGAATCCTGCTCGGGAGAGTTTGAATTTGCCATAACTGAATAAGATTTCAAATGGATAATCATGCCCAAAGTGGCCTAAGGGCCATAGGAGTAACCTAGAACCTACGCAATCGCTGAATCTCAAGGCATCAACTAGCTCTCCTGGCCATCGATCTTCTAACTGACAGGCTACGGACCCTACTGGCCTCATAACGAACTTGATTCGAATCTGTTTCGAATCTCAACAGCTTTCAGACTCCTCGCAACACGTCCAAGGAACCAGGTGATCGCCTATAAATACCACAGCCCTCAAATCTCTTAGGTACGCACTCAATCACTGGCTCTCATACTGAAGAACTCCATTGAAGCTCCCACAGTGCTCGGAGCTCCCAAAAGATAAACTCATTTAGGGGAACTCTTATGTGAGAGTCTTCTCCTCACATCTGCTTATTGTGAATCTCCACTGACTTGGGCATCGGAGAGTTTCCCATGGAGAACAATCCCAATGAAATCCTCTGCATGTGGGCTATCTTGCAGGTTCCACCCCTAGTGTCGAGATCGGCGTTTGGATCCGGAGCCAAAGCGCACCCGAGTCGGAGAATGGATTTTTGCGGCAATAAATTGGCGCTAGAGGAAGGGTCTCAAGTCTCATAAACTTGTAACCTAGGAGACAAGACTCAAAAATCAGAAGAAGCATCCTCTAATGGCTAATCGAAAGAAAGCCACATCCGAGGCTCAGGATCAAGCCGCCTCTCAAAGGCCTGATCCAATTAGCGGTGTGGCACCTCCGCCGCTACCACCAGTCAAAACTCCTTCGCCGCCGGCAATGGTGGTGACGTTGGACCAGTTTGCCACTCTGGTCCAGCAGGTCCAGGCATTATCCTAGTTGGTCCAAGGGCTCCAAGCGATTCCCGGCCCTGCCGTTCCTGCTTCTCAGCCTCACGAAGAGGCCGCTGCCCTTGCTCCGCCAGCAATCTCTTCTTTCAATCCGCCTGGAGCAGCGGATTATTGTCACCAGCCCGTGAAAGTAAAGCCAGCGCCGCAGCGGGCTGGTGGAAAGAGCCCGCTCAGATTCAGGCGGGTTTACTCCCTCTCCCCGGTGTCTTCCCAGGACTCGACACCGCTGCCGTCTTCTCATCGTCCGATTCCTCCTACCACTATGGATGAAGGGATCAGACAGCAGATGCAAGAAATGCGTCGAGAATGGTGTCAGGAGTTAGATGCCGCCAGACAAGCCCCAGGAGGTACCAAGATGTACAAAGACCTAAAGGAAAACTTTTGGTGGAAAGGAATGAAGGGCGAGATTGCTCAGTATGTAGCCAAATGTTTGGTATGTCAGCAAGTGAAGGCTGAGCATCAAAGGCCTACGGGACCCTTCAATCTCTGATGATTCCACAATGGAAATGAGAGAAGATCACTATGGACTTCGTGATTGGTCTGCCTAAGACCCCTAGGAGCAATGATGCGGTATGGGTCATTGTAGATAGATTGACGAAGTCAGCCCATTTCCTGCCATTCAGAGTTGGGATCTCCAGTGAGAGATTGGCCAACATGTATATTGAGCAAATTATGAGGCTTCATGGTATTCCCGTATATTGTATCAGATAGGGATACTAGGTTTGTGTCCCAATTCTGGAAAAGTCTTCATAGAGCTCTGGGGACCAAATTGAACTTCAGCACAGCCTTCCATCCCCAGACAGATGGGCTGTCTGAAAGAACCATACAGACCCTAGAGGACATGTTGTGAGCCTGTGTAATGGACTTGGGTGGTGCTTGGGATAACCACTTATCTTTAGTGAAATTTGCTTACAATAACAGCTACCAGGCCAGTATCCAGATGGCTCCATTTGAGGCCTTGTATGGCAGAAAATGCAGATCTCCCTTATGTTGGGATGATGTGGGGGAGAGAAAATTGTTGGGCCCTGAGCTGATTCGGCAGATAGTAGAGAAGGTGCAACTGATTAAGGGATGACTCCGCACAGCTCAGAGCCGACAGAAGAGCTATGCTGATGTGAGAAGAAGGGAGCTAGAATTTTAAGTTGGAGATCATGTCTTCTTGAAGATATCACCAACCAAAAATGTGATGAGATTTGGGATTAGAGGTAAACTGAGTCCACGATACATTGGACCATTTGAGATTCTGAGCAAAGTAGGGGAGGTGGATTATAGCCTGGCATTACCTCCTGCACTCTCTGGGGTACACAATGTATTTCATGTATCTATGTTGAGAAAGTACATTTCTGACCCCAGCCATGTGATACAGTTTGAGCCCATGCAGTTAAGGAAGGATCTAATGTATGAAGAGCATCCTGTGCGTATTGTGGACCGCAAGGATCAAGTTTTAAGACGGCGTAGCATTCCCTATGTCAAGGTTCAGTGGAGTAACCATTCTGAGAGGAAGCTACTTGGGAGCTTGAGGAGGAAATTAAAGAGAAATATCCTCAATTATTTGTAACATAACATATGTAAATGGAAAGAAGATTAATCATATGATCAAAGCTTTAGATTCTAAATGTTATTTGAAGTACACCAATTTCGAGGCCAAATTTTTATAAGGAGGGAGAATGTGAGCCCCTGCTCCCTCCGCGGATCCTCACCATGTGAGGATCCACCATTGTTGACAGAGGAAGGGGGGCGCCGCCCCCTTCCTCCGCCATTGTTGACGGCTGCGGCAAGGGGGCGCCGCAGCTAGTCAAGGATAGGGGGCGCCGATGCGCCCCCTTCACACGAGCAGGGGAGGGGCTAACCCTCCCCTTGGCACTATATAAGGAGGGGGGAAGCACCCCTCCTTCTCCATGAGCAATCCCCCTGGCGCCGGTCACAGGTAAGGGGGAGAGAGAGAGAATCACAGAGAGATTGAGAGAGAGAAACAGAGAGAGAGGGGATGAACCAAGCCGGTTCACGGCTTGGTTCAGGCCCGGTGGAGTGGCCGTCGCCTCGCCGGGCCTGGGCGGCGGCCAGGGGACCTCACCGGTGGCTGGCGACTGTCCAATGAGGATCCGGTCGACCGTGGTGGCCGGCCGTGCCACCGGCATGGTGCCAAGCCGCGGATGGACGAAAGAGAGGAAGAGAGAAATTGAGGGAGAAAGAGAGGGAGAGGGAGGCGGCCGCGGCGGCAGCCAGTTTTGGCCCGGTCGCCGGCGGCCGGACCGCCCAGGAATTGGCCAGCGGCGGCCCTGGCCGCCAGCATGGCTCCCTCCCCTGTTCGGGTGAAACAGGGGAGGTGCGTGGGGAAGAAAGAGATGTGGGCCGGCTGGGCCGTCCCACGTTGGGCCCTATTGGGCCAATTTTGAGCCATCTTTGGGCTACGTTTTGGGTTGGGAATGGAGAAATAAAAATATGGCCTGATTCGGCGTTGATTCTAGTTTCTCGGGATATTTTTATTTCCCCATTCGGGCTTATATATTGGGAGATATTTGAGCCCAAAGTTGGGCCCAGGATTAGACTGGTAGACCTTAGGGGATGCTTCATTATTCTAATTTTTGAGATTTAATTGTGAAAATTAATGCTGTAGGTAACCAGATGTCCACATAGCTGATTTACAGTTTGGGATTAACGTACTGAGGTAAGTAAGCCATTTATTATAATTTCATAATTTATTAGAATATGAAAATTATGGATATATTGCATTATTTGGAAAAATAAGATAAAATGAAATTTTGTTATACAATTAGGTATCTATTATAATTATGTGATTACTAATATTTTGTAAAGTAATGGATTATAAATGTGCAAAAATTGAATGATGTGATTATTTTGGCTTTGCAAATATACTGGTATTATTGATGTATTTTTATGCTGTGAATGTACAAACCACTGTATATGTGATATGAGGAGCTTATGCTCATGATGATGCATGATGTGCTACATGCAAATATGATGATGATATGTGTCGCCACGGTTCTCATATGATGTGAAATGATGTAAAATGCCGAGAGATACGGGACCCATCTCTATAAGGGGAGATATGTGGAGGTCACACATCTAGAGGATGTGATGTGATTGATATATTGCATAATGCACACACATCTAGAGGATGTGTTGTGATTGATTATGATATATGGCATAACGCTGGTAACAAGACCCTTCCTCTTAGGGGACATTAAAGAGTGATACACGAGATGAGTGTTGTAGGGCCGTGGGACACATAAGAAAATAATAAATAAATACAGTTGATTTGTTTACATTGCATATTTCAGCATTTATTGTATAATTAAGCTTCCAAAATTATTTGAGCTGATGATATACATGTTTGATAACATGATGAATGTATTTGAAATTGGAAGTTTTATTCATGAAAATGTGGTTTGATAATATCTTGACGAAATGATTATATAATAGTAGGCTTACTTATTGAGTGTAAGCTCATATAAATCTTACAATGTTTTTCAGAGCCATAGGACTGAAGAATGGGATCTGGGTAGTTGGAGCTTCTATCAGAGGAAATTAAGATCCATTTTGTTGTAACCCCAGTGACTTATGTATGATGGGCATGTAGCCTAAAACCTATGATTATGGTTTGTATTAAGAACCATTTAAATTGGATGATATAGTTATTATCCCTTCTTGTATTAAATATTATATTTCGGGATGCCTTGCATGCCAGGCATGCGGTGGGTTGCCACCCCTAGATCCAATATAGGGTCTGGGGGCGTGACAAATATTGATATGGCTGATCCAACGCCGTTAGAATAAACGGTAACGGCGACTGACGGAGGCCCTCTCGACCTCCGAGACCCTCTCTAGTATCGGACTTCATGAACAGTATCTCAACCTTCGAGACCCCTTCGGTATCGGACTTCATGAACGGTATCTCAACCTCCGAGGCCCTCTCCAGTATCAGACTTCATGAACAGTATTTCAACCTCCGAGACCCCCTCCGGTATCAGACTTCATGAACGGTATCTCAACCTTCGAGACCAAACCTTCGAGACCCCCTTCGGTATCGGACTTCATGAACAGTATCTCAACCTCCGAGACCCCCTCGGTATCGGACTTCATGAACAGTATCTCAACCTCCGAGACCCTCTCCGGTATTGGACTTCATGAACAGTATCTCAACCTCCGAGACCCTCTCTGGTATCGGACTTCATGAACAGTATCTTAACCCCCGAGACCCCCTCCAGTCCCGGATTTCATGAATAGTGCTCGGCCTCGAGTTTCGCTCTCAGCCTCGAGCCTCAACCTCCTGGGCCCACCCCCTTCGGTATCGGACTTCATTAATAGTATCTCAACCCCCGAGACCCCCTCCGGTCCCGGGCTTCATGAACAGTGCTCGGCCTCGATACATGGTCTGGCCCTTGAGCCCAGTGGCATATAGCCTCAGGCCACCTGGCATGCCCACGTGGTTCGCCGCACATCCGTAGCAGCGTGTGGCCATACCTCATAACGGCGTATGGTCCATCACACATCTGCGACTGTGCATGACCATACCCGTTACAGCATACGATTCACTATCTGCCTGCGACTGTGCGCAGTCACATCCGGCAACGGCACGCACCAAGTGCAACCGCAGCCGCCAAACACCTGTGAAGCCATACTGACAGGTAACGCAAGATGCCTCCGACGCGTATGGCGACAGTACAACCCATCACTGTCAGCCTCACCTTTTTGTCCATTATCGGACGACATGTCCCGAAATCAGCAATCTTTTGGAATGGAAAGGCGGATCTTCGAACAGGTATAAAAGCGCACACTCTCACTATAAGTAAGGGAGAACTCAGGTTTTCTAGCTTCTTCCTTCTAGCTAAACCCTAACTTTCTAGCTTCTCTCCGCTAGTTAGTTCTAGTCTGTTCCCGAGTGACTAACTTGAGCGTCGGAGGGTCCCTATCGGAGCATCCGGTCTCCGAACACTTTTCTTGCAGGAGTCCGGTGAGGAGGACCTCAGTCTCCCTGGCATTTGAAGAAAGTGACTCGGCGTCAATAGATTGGCGCGCCAGGTAGGGGGAGGAGGAGAAAGATTTCGAACCAACAATCTACAACCTCTCTCTCTCTCTGAGCTCTTGAGCCATGGTGACGACCCGTGCGAAAGGGGTCTCTGCCAGCTGCGCTGGGGGGCAGCGTCAAGGAGCTGATCTGCTGGCGGTTGGCCCCTCAGCTCCCCTAGCCGGTGTCTCCACACTGCCACGCCCTCAGGTGGCTGGACCTTCCGCTCCTCCGATCGACGTCTCTACGCCTCCTCCGCAGCAGCTCCAGGAAGACCGGCTTGGCGCCTTAGCCACGCAAGTCCAGTTCTTGGCGGCGATAGTTCAAGGTATGCTGCACCATCAGTCAGCCACACAGTGATCAGAGTCATTCCCATCGGTTCCGGGGATGGTGCAACCCAGCCAGCATTCCTCTCGAAGGAGATCGCCGGTCCTGGAAGCTCGCCACCACCATGCTTCGCTCAAGCTTCACCATCGGGGAGCCTCCAAGAGACCCCGATTGCCTTCTCGACATGCTATGTTTCTCCCAAACGGTGCCACGGGAAGGAGGTGGAGCGCCCTCGTCGACATCGCCATCACTCTTCCCCATCTTCGGAGTCCTCGGGGGAGGGGTCCTTCGATGGCAGGATAGCTCGTCGGGCCGAGCACCGACTCGACGAATACAACCAACGGTTGGAGGAACTCAGCCGCCAGATCACCCACCTGCCAGAGGCGGACTATGACAACTGACCTCCGCTATACCGCCATATTATGGAAGAGCCCATCTCCACTCGGTTCCATCTCCCTCAGCTGGATTCATATGATGGGACCACGGATCCCCTGGACCACTTAGAAAGTTACACAGTTCTCATGCAGGTCCAGGGGGCGACCGATTCGCTCATGTGCATCGCTTTCCCTGCCACTCTGAAGAAAGCTGCCCGAGCCTAGTACTCTCGCCTGCTGCCGTGGAGTATCAATTCTTTTTGTCAGCTGGAGAGGGCCTTCTTGGCCTATTTTGATGCCTGCCGGAAGATTCCAAGGGTAGCTAACAACCTCTTCTCCGTCCAGCAAAAGAGCGGTGAGTCCTTGCGAGACTACGTCGCTCGGTTCAAGGTGGCAACCCTGGAAGTCTACAATCTTGAGGACTCAGTGGCCACTTTGGCCTTGAAGCGAGGGCTCCGTCCGTCCTGTTTCATGTACTCCCTTGACAAGAAGCTGCCCAGCTCCTATGCCGAACTCTTGACCCAAGCCCAAAAGTACATCCATGCCGACGAGGCTGATTCCACTCGGCGCGAGGCTAGCGGGAGTGTCCTCAAGAAGTCAGCTTGCCTTGAGCCTGCTGAGGTCCGACCCAAGAAGCCCAAACCTCTCCGCTGACCAGACAACCGTCCTCGACCTCCTGCACAGAGAGATGGGCCCTACACTCCTCTACTCGCCCCTATATCGTACATCTTGCTCAAGATTGAGGGTAAGTCCTATCTTCAGCGCCCACCTCCGATGAACCCAAAAATCCCTCGTAACAAGAACCTCTACTGCCGCTATCACCGGGATCATGGCCACGACACCGATGACTATCGCCAACTGAAGAAGGCGATTGAAGACCTTATCCAGCACGGCCACCTAGGGAAGTTCATCCAAAGGAGCAACCCGAGAGTTCCTGGCCCATCAGCGCCTCCGCCGTCGGTGATCAACAATGCTCCAACTGAGAAGACGGTGACGATAATTTCCTGGGGGGCAGGTGGCCTGCCCAAGAGGCCGAGGGGGAAGGGGGAGTTAGATCCTGTAATTCCTTTTTTCAAAAGGGACTTAGAGGGGATAGTAAATAAAAATGATGATAGTGTCATCGTGTCCATGACGATTGCTAAACATCATGTAAAAAGAATTCTGGTTGATAGTGGGAGCTCGGTGGATGTTTTGAATTATGATGCTTTTGTTCGCATGAACCTGTCACCCGACCTGCTTCGGCCCGTCGCCATGCCCCTGATGGGGTTCACCGGAGATTCCATGAAGGTCGAGGGGAAGATCACTCTTCCAGTCATGGCTAGCACGGCCCCACGCCAAAGTACAGCCTTCATGAGCTTTCTGGTGGTCCGAGTACCCCTTGCCTATAATGCTATCCTCGAAAGACCTGGGCTTAATCTTTTGGACGCTGTCATCTCCACCAAGAGGCTACTCGTGAGGTTTCCTACCAGTGAAGGAGTCGGGGAGATGTGGGGGGAGCAGAACCCGCCTCCATATTGCTGCCACATGGCCCCTAGTCCATAGGGGGTGATACCTGCACCTACACCGGAAGCGCTGGACCCCCAGGACCTAGAGAGAAGAGGAGAGCCGGCCGAGCACCTACTGGCCTTTCCTCTTAGAGAGGACCAAGCAAAGACAATCCAAATCGGAGCCCTACTACCGGAGGAAGCCTGTGGCCAGCTCCTCGCTTTCTTTTGGGCCAACGCTGATGTCTTTGCTTGATCGGCATCCGACATGCCAGGCATTCTGGAAGAAGTGATTACCCACCGGCTCAACGTCCAGCTGGAGTGCCGACCTATTCGGAAGAAGAAGAGGAGCTTTGCCCTTGACAGATAGAAGGCCGTGGACGAGGAGGTGCGAAAGCTGCTAGCAGCCAGCCACATCCGTGAGGTGCACTACCCAGACTGGCTGGCAAATGCCGTAATGGTTTGCAAGGCCAGCGGGAGCTGAAGGATGTGCGTGGACTTCACCGATCTCAATAAGGCGTGCCCCAAAGATAACTTTCCACTACACCATATCGACCAGCTAGTAGACGCTACGTCTGGGCACGAAACTCTTAGCTTCATGGATGCATTTTCGGGGTACAACCAGATAAGGATGGATTCGGCTGATGAAGAGGCCACCTCCTTTATTACTGAAAAAGGGATTTACTGTTACAAGGTGATGCCGTTTGGGTTGAAGAATGCCGGGGTCACCTATCAGAGGTTGATGAATAAGGTCTTTGAGGACCAGATCGGGCGTAACATGGAGGTGTACGTGGATGATACGCTGACCAAGAGCACCAATGTTGCTGACCACATCGCCGATCTCACCGAGACTTTCAACAACCTGCGCCGGTACCGGATGAAGCTGAACCCCCGCAAGTGTGCCTTTGGGGTGGCGGCAGGCAAGTTTATGGGCTTTATAGTAACTCAGCGGGGGATCGAGGCCAATCCCGATAAGATCCGAGCCATCTTGGATATGAGGCCCCCAGCTAATAAAAAGGAGGTGCAACGCCTAACCGGGAAGGTGGCGGCCTTGAGTCGCTTCATGTCAAGATCGGCAGAAAGATGCCTGCTCTTCTTTAAGGCGCAGTGCAAGGCCAACAGCTTCGAGTGGACAAAGGAGTGTCAAGAGGCCTTCGAAGAGTTGAAGCAATTTTTATCCACTCCCCTGCTGTTGTCCAAGCCGAGGGTGGGGAGGAGCTCTTCCTGTATCTCGCAGCCTCCCCTGAGGCCGTCAGTTCTGTGCTCGTGCGTATGGATGCCGACGGAGTGCAGAAGCCGGTCTACTACACCAGCAAGGTGCTTCATGACGCCGAGACCAGACATTCTAGGACCGAGAAGATCATCTTTGCCCTGGTGGTCTCTGCCTAGCGTTTCCGGCCCTACTTCCAAGCTTATCCCATATTGGTACTAACGGACCAACCTCTTCAAATCATTCTGTCTCATCCCGACACCTCTGGTCGGCTAGCCAAGTGGGCCATTAAGCTGAGCGAGTTTGACTTATTTATCCGGCCAAGGTCTGCCATGAAGTCCCAAGTGTTAGCTGATTTGTTGGTTGAGTGCACTTGGGCCAAGGAGTGTTCAGAGGAACCGCGCCCGGTCGCGCGCATGGAGTCCTCAGCCGAGGAGGTAGAAAAGAAGACTGGATCTTGCACGTGGATGGAGCAGTAAATTCTCAGGAAAGCAGAGCTGAGCTCATCCTTGCGAGTCCCAAGGGGGAGGTGGTGGAATATGCCCTCTGGTTTCTGTTCCCAGCCACTAATAACCAGGTGGAGTATGAAGCCCTGTTGGCGAGGATGAAGCTGGTCGAGGAGCTCGGTGTAGAGCGTCTGAGGGCTTTCACAAACTCCCAGCTTGTCTCTGGGCAGGTTGGTGGGGAGTATGAAGCCAGAGACCCGGCCATGTCTCGTTACCTGAGCAAGGTGCAATCCCAAGCCTCTTGGTTATCTTACTTCCGCGTTAGCTATATCCCCAGGTGGAGAATGCTAGGGCCAACGCGCTATCCTGTTTAGCCACCTCAGCCGATGGGACCCTGGGAAGGACATACGTGGAGCACCTGCAAACCCCAAGCATTGAAGCTATGGATGAAGCACTATCGGTAGAGCAAGGGCCCTCCTGGATGGACACCTACATCTGATATTTGACCGACGACACTCTCCCCGAGATTCCCGCTGAGGCCAGACTGCTCAAGCGGTGGGCCCTGAAGTTCCTGATGATGGACGGGAAGCTTTATCGAAGATCATTTTTGTACCCGATCCTCAAGTGTGTCGGACCAGCCGAAGCTGACTATATCTTGTGGGAAATCCATGAGGGCATCTGCGGGAGTCATCTGGGGGGCAGAGCCCTAGCTTATAAGGCCCTGCGGCAGGGGTACTACTGGCTGACCATGAGGAAGGATGCAGCCGAGCTTGTTAAGAAGTGTGATAGCTGCCAGCGTCACGCCAATATCCAGTGACAGCCGACATCTCAGCTGACCCCTCTGGCGGCGCCTTGGCCCTTCGCTCAGTGGGGTATGGACATCTTGGGACCATTCCCTCCAGCCTTCGGACAGCGCAAGTTCCTCCTGGTGGCCATTGATCACTTCACCAAGTGGATTGCGGCCGAAGCCCTTGCTAAGATCACTGAGAGCAAGGTGAGATCCTTTTTTTAGAAGTCTATCATATGTCGGTTCGAACTACCACACACTCTGGTCACTGACAACGGCCGGCAGTTCGACAACGCACCCTTCCGAGGATTCTGCACCGAACTGGGCATCCATCAGAGACTTACTTCTGTCGGACACCCTCAGACCAACGGAGCGGCCGAGGTAACCAATCGCATCATTCTCTAAGGACTGAGAACTCGGCTGGATGGTTGCAAGGGGCGATGGGTGGAAGAGCTCCACAATGTGCTATGGGCCTACCACACAACGCCGCGAGCCCACATCGGAGAGACCACGTTTAGTCTAGTCTTTGGATCCGAGGCAGTCATCCCGGTGGAGATAGGCTTCCCGAGTCCTCGGGTGGAGTCATATAGTGAGGAAGACAATCCGAACCGGCTGCAAGCTAACCTTGACCTAGTAGAGGAGGTGCGGGACCGAGCGCGGCTCCGGATGGCGGCCTATTGACAACGAGCTGCCAGGTATTACAACGCCCACATGCGCCCCAAGACTTTCCTGCCGGGAGACCTGATCCTCCGGCGAGCCGAAGTCTCAAAGCCGATGGAAGGAGGCAAGCTAGCTCCGAACTGGGAGGGGCCCTACCAGATCACCGAAGCACTCCATCATGCGGCATACAAGATTGAAGAGCTGGATGGGAAACCGCTCCCTCGGACGTGGAATGCTGACAACCTTCGTCGATATTATCAATAGTGCATTTCCTTCTTGTAGTAAATATCGCGCCTATATTCTTTCAGGCTTTCGCCCCTCATTTTGTATTAATAAACTTGAGTTCTAGCATCTCAGTCTTTTAACCTAAACCCTGGGCCAGCCAGGCATGAAGCCCAGTGTACCACTGGCAGAGCGATGTACCATCGGCTCTCAACAACAAGCCCGACCCCGGTCGGCACCTAAAGCCCTGGGCCAGCCAGGCATGAAGCCCAGTGTACCACTGGCAGAGCGATGTACCATCGGCTCTTAATAACAAGCCCGACCCCGGTCGGCACCTAAAGCCCTGGGCTAGCCAGGCATGAAGCCCAGTGTACCACTGGCAGAGCGATGTACCATCGTCTCTCAATAACAAGCCCGACCCTGGTTGACACCTAAAGCCCTAGGTCAGCCAGGCATGAAGCCCAGTGTACCACTGGCAGAGCGATGTACCATCGGCTCTCAACAACATGCCCGACCCCGGTCGAAACCTAAAGCCCTGGGCCAGCCAGGCATGAAGCCCAGTGTACCACTGGCAGAGCGATGTACCATCGGCTCTCAATAACAAGCCCAACCCTGGTCGGCACCTAAAGCCCTAGGCCAGTCAGGCATGAAGCCCAGTGTACCACTGGCAGAGTGATGTACCATCGGCTCTCAACAACAAGCGCAACCCCGGTCGGCACCTAAAGCCCTGGGCCAGCTAGGCATGAAGCCCAGTGTACCACTGGAAGAGCGATGTACCATCGGCTCTCAATAACAAGCCCGACCCCGGTCGGCACCTAAAGCCCTAGGCCAGCCAGGCATGAAGCCCAGTGTACCACTGGCAGAGCGATGTACCATCGGCTCTCAACAACAAGCCCGACCCCGATCGACACCTAACGCCCTGGGCCAGCCAGGCATGAAGCCCAGTGTACCGCTGGCAGAGTGATGTACTATCGGCTCTCAACAACAAGCCCGACCTTGGTCGGCACCTAAAGCCCTGGGTCAGCCAAGCATGAAGCCCAGTGTACCGCTTGCAGAGCGATGTATCATCGGCTCTCAACAACAAGCCCGACCCCGGTCGACACCTAAATCCCTGGGCCAGCCAGGAATGAAGCTCAGTGTACCACTGGCAGAGTGATGTACCATCGGCTCTCAACAACAAGCCCAACCCCGGTCGGCACCTAAAGCCCTGGGCCAGCAAGGCATGAAGCCCAGTGTACCGCTGGCAGAGCGATGTACCATCAGCTCTCAACAACAAGCCCGACCCCGGTCGGCACCTAAAGCCCTGGGCCAGCCAGGCATGAAGCCCAGTGTACTGCTGGCAGAGCGATGTACCATCGACTCTCAATAACAAGCCCGACCCCGGTCGGCACCTAAAGCCCTGGGCCAGCCAGGCATGAAGCCCAGTGTACCGCTGGCAGAGCGATGTACCATCGGCTCTCAACAACAAACCCGACCTCGGTCGGCACCAAAGCCCTGGGCTAGCCAGGCATGAAGCCTAGTGTACTGCTGGCAAAGCGATGTACTATCGGCTCTCAACAACAAGCCTAATCCCGATTGGTACCTAAAGCCCTGGGCCAGCCAAGCATGAAGCCCAGTGTACCACTGGTGGAGCGGTGTACCATCGGCTCCCAAAAAGCCCGAGGCCAACTCGGCACTGCAAGCCCAGTGTACCACTAGCAAAGTGGCATACAATTGATCTCTAGAAGCCCGAGTCTACCCCGGCCCTCTGGGTCCTACACCCCATCGGTCCCCGGAAGCTTGAGTCTACATCGACCTTCCGAGTTCGATGTCCCATTAGTCCCTGGAAGTCCGTCTTCCTCGGCTCCAGGGTCCGGTCCTACATGACTAAGTCGAAGTTGTTTGAGAATGGATTGAAGGTTGCTCCTCGGTGCCGACGAAGCCCTTAAGGGTCCTACATCAGCAACCAGAGGAATTTGGGTAGAGGTTGCAGTTGGATGAAGGCAACTCGCATTGAAGGAAAAATTGTATTTCATTAATTGGAAGTAATTACAAAACGCCGACCAAGTCGGACTTGCAAAAAATGAAAAAGTACAACTTGAGGCTCACGGTTCGACCGGCGCAGGCTCGTCGTCAGACGAGGCAACTTCGGAAAGATGCTTCGGCTCAACCTCAAGGGCCCGAGGAAGGTTCAAGTCTCGGGCGACTTTTTCCTTTCCACGCTGAAACCCTTGGAGATACGCTTCCGCTGAAGCTTCGGCCAGCTCGTCCATAAAGCGCTCGGACGCCTTAAACTCTTCTATGGTCCTAGCAGCCCTGGCCTCAACGGCTACCTCCACCTTGGTGGCTCGAGCTTCTTTCTCCATAGCTAGAGATGCCGCCACTGCCCTCTCAGCCTCCAGGGCACGATCTGCTTCCTCCTCAGCCTTCTTCGCCCTCTCCTCGGCCTCCTTCGCCCTCTCCTCGGCCTTTCCCGCCCGATTTTCGGCCGCTGGATGGCCGTGGTCAATTCTGAAGCATGCAGGTCCCTTGTCGCGACGGCGCCTTCGACCACCATCAGCTGACAGAGTGTTGCCTGCAAATGGCTGGCCTCAACCTCTGCCCGGCTCTCGGCCGCCTTTATCTCATCGGCCCGGGCAGTCCTGGCCGATTCCAAGGCCCTCTCGGCCGCCTCCGCTCGAGCATGAGCCTCCTCGGCCTCTTTTTAGGCCTCCCGCATTAGGGTCTTTCCCCCATGGATGACCTCCCTTGTAGCCGCCAAGGAGTTCGCAAGCTGCATGCAAACCTCATGTCAAAAAGGACAAAGGAAGAGGAAAAGAGAAATCTAAAGGCAAGGGGCTGCAAGACTACTTACTTTAACCAGGGCCGCGTAGGACTCTCAGAAGAACGTAGCCGCCTTCAAATGGCTAAGTTCTTCCTGGACCTCGGGCATGAGGACTGGTGAGATGAGATGCTTCGCCTAATGCCCGTCGTTCAAAATGGAGTCCCGAGGCGGCCTCGGCCTGACTCCATTCCCTCCAGCCGCCCCGGCGGTTTCGGACTCGGCACATGGAGGGCTGCTTATTGGTGTCTGCTCAGGGGGCGGACTTGCTGCCCCCGACGGTCCCTCACCCCAGCTCCTTGTCGCCTTGGCGGGGACTGGTCCGCTGGGAGCAGGGGGCTCCTCCACTATCGCCGGCTCCTCCATGGCCGGCTCCTCCGTAGTTTCCCCCTCAGCCACCGCCCTCTCTGGCGGGGTGTCGGCTGTCAAATCTATTTCCGGGGCGGTCGGAGGCTCTTGCGGTATAGGTGGCTCGGGCACCCGCACTGTCAGGCATTTCGGGGCTGGTGTTTGCTGCCCCTCGCTCGGCCCCTCCTGGGCCCTCCTCTTGGCGGCGACCCTCATGAGTCTAGGGGTCGGGACCTTCAAGGCTGCACAGCATCGGCCGGGGTCAGTCAAAAAAAAAAAAAACCCGAATGAAACAAGAAGATTATTTGACTAAGTATGGAGGTGGCTTACTCACCGGGGTGGGAGATGAGACCCGCCGACTGGAGGTTCTCCTCTGTTAGAAGCAAGTTGTACCGAGGGATGTCGATAGGCAACAGCTGCCCCAATGCTTCTTTATCCTCAGGAATGACGGTGGAATTCATGTTACCTCGGAGGTCAGGGTCCCCCCACCGGGGCCTAACCTGATCTAGATTGGCAAAGAAAAATCGGAATTTCCATCCCTTGACGGAGGTAGGAAGAAGAAGCTTAAGGACTCGGCCGGGTCGGGACTGGAATAGTCACCAACCCTTCTGAGCCCGAAGGATGTAGAAAGAGCGAAAGAGGAAGACTCGGGGGGTAATGTGGAGGTGATGGCAGAGGACGACGAAGGCACTAACAACCTGAAGGGAGTTCGGGACCAGTTGAGAAGGGGTCAAGGAGTAATAGTCAAGGAGGTTAATGAAAAAAGGAGGAAAGGGTAGGCGGAGGCCCACCCTCAGCGAAATTTTATAAATGGCCACTCGACCAGATCGAGAAGAAATCACTCTATCATCAGGAGTCGGGAGATAGAGCCCGACATCCCGGGGGATTTGGTAACGGGCCCAGATGTTCACCAAATCCTGGCCTATTACCGTGGAGGTGACCCCCTCCGAGGATTCCGCCCCCACCCTCAAGGAGGTGCCGACTTTCGTCCGGCATCTCCTCGATGGGGCCCTGCTAGCCGCCACCGGGCGTCTCCCTGCCAGAGCCTCACCGGCTACCTACCGTCGGGATAGAGGGATGCAGTCCTCTGGATCGGAGGACCACTCAAGAGGAGGTGAAGGAGAGGGGAGAGGAGAAGGAGAAGCTCGAGGCCTCTCGGAAGAAGAACGATCCTCAAGATCGTCCTCCGAGGTCCAGGATTGGGAGCTCATTGCTAGAAAAAGGAACAGAGAGGTCTGGAAGAGGCGAAGAGTTGACTTGAGGAAGAAAATGGCACGCACAGGCTCTCAGGTTGCAGGGAAGGCTAGAAGGCAGAGGATCAGAGGATCAAAGGAAGAAGACGACGATGGCAGGAGTAGTGTGCCCAGATTCAACCCCCACCTGAGTTTTATTCAGTTTCAAATTGTCCCGCCTTGTCTCGTCAGCCACGTGGACCCCCACCATAGGCTGGGCTGCCTCGGTGATTGCTCGGTGCATGATACGATCTACCTCCGGCTAATGATGGGACGTCGCTGATGTCATCGTTATGATGGGCAATGATGACACGACTTTCCTCACATACTTCGAAGGATCAACCTTGCCTCGAGGACGATCGCCGCAGATCGGGTGGATGGTAGTGGCTACCCTTTCACATCCCCTATATCGCCTACATAAAGTCATCACATCGTCCTAGGACACGTGTCCGGGGGCAGTTCGCAGAGGATGGAGATCAGCCACGTGGGAGGTGACACCCCTTTCGCCTTGCTGGGATGGGCTCGCTTCGTCTCAGGGGTAAGGGGGCATCTGATATGGCTGATCCAATGCCGTCAGAATAAATGCTAACGGTGACTGATGGAGGCCCTCTCGACCTCCGAGACCCTCTCCAGTATCAGACTTCATGAACAGTATCTCAACCTCCGAGACCCCCTCCGGTATCGGACTTCATGAACGGTATCTCAACCTCCGAGACCCTCTCCGGTATCGGACTTCATGAATAGTATCTCAACCTTCGAGACCCTCTTCGGTATCGAACTTCATGAACGGCATCTCAACCTCCGAGACCCTCTCCGGTATCGGACTTCATGAACAGTATCTCAACCTCCGAGACCCTCTCCAGTATCGGACTTCATGAACAGTATCTCAACCCCCGAGACCCCCTTCGGTCCTGGACTTCATGAACAGCGCTCGGCCTCGAGCCTCAACCTCTTGGCCCCCCCTTCGGCATCGGACTTCATGAAAAGTATCTCAACCCCCGAGACCCCTCCGGTCCCGGGCTTCATGAACAGTGCTCGGTCTCGATACGTGGTCTGGCCCTTGAGCCCAGCGGCATATAGCCTCGGGCCACCTGGCATGCCCACGTGGTTCGCCGCACATCCGTAGCAGCGTGTGGCCATACTTATAACGGCGTATGGTCCATCGCACGTCTGCGACTGTGCATGACCATACCCTGTTACAGCGTACGATTCATTATCTGCCTACAACTGTGCGCAGTCACATCCAGCAACGATGCGCACCAAGTGCAACCGCAGCCGCCAGACATCTGTGAAGCCGTACTGACAGGTAACGCAGGACGCCTCCGATGTGTATGGCGATAGTACGACCCATTTCTGTCAGCCTCACCTTTTTGTCCGTTATCGGACGAGATGTCCCGAAATCAGCAATCTTCTAGAACGGAATGGCGGATCTTCGAACATGTATAAAAGCACACACTCTCACTATAAGTAAGGGAGAACTCAAGTTTTCTATCTTCTTCTTGCTAGCTAAACCCTAACTTTCTAGCTTCTCTCCGCTAGTTAGTTCTAGTCTGTTTCCGAGTGACTAACTTGAGCGTCGAAGGGTCCCCACCGGAGCATCCAGTCTCCGTGGACTTTTCTCCCCGGCATTTGAAGAAAGTGACTCAGTGTCAATAGATATGTTGTGTCATGACTTAATGGAAAATGCTTAATAAACCCAAAAATGTCATCACTTAGCTGTTGTGGTGTATTATCATTGCTCTCTTTGTTGGTGTGGTGCACTGTCATGGCTCCCTCTGAACTGGCATGATGAAGTATGCCATTATATGAAGCAATGTGGTTGGTGCAATGCACCAGGCTGTTTTCTTGTGCAATTTTTCTGAGTTACAGTAGAATTTCTCTAATCTAATCCTTATGTGCTAGAATGAAATAGTTCAACATGCAATTCCTTTGTTTGATTGCCATATTCTGTGTTTGTGGGCTGAAAGCAATTAGCTAGATAATCAGTGGCCCTAACTCAACACATGTCACTACAAGAAAAAAGGGTTATCTTATAAAAATATACTATTATAATATAACTTATACTTATTGCTCTTATATTTCGTGGGTGGTTTGTAAATAAGAGATAATGAGATCAAATAAGGGGATGACATGGAAGACCTTTTTTGACAGCATTGCTTTGTTCTTGTAATTGAGCCTTTTTTTTTTCAACCTATAATTATGGATCTAAAACTTTATTGTGGGATTATGATATAAGATAGGATGAGTAGTTGAATTGTATCAATTTGTTCTTGAATGGTTTGGATATTTTAATTTTACTTTATGCAAATAAAATAGAAACTTTTTTTTTTAATCCATTTAGTTGCGGAATAATGTTCATTGTGTTATGAAATAACGAATGCTTGCATATGAAATTTTATATCGTGATACATTTAATTTTAAATATAATCTTTTATTAGCTAACAAAATTTTAAAAAATTTTAGGTCAAAATCAAATCACAAGACAAAAAAAAATGGTCTAATTAATTTTATGGTTTAATCAGTTTTCATGTGTGCCCCTAACTGGGGCAATTCAATAAAGAAAAACCAAAAAGCATAAATGAATTAAATGAGATCATGGACATGAACAAGTCCACAATAAGCTTTATTGCAGCCATATAACTGTTCTTTAATTGTTGATATGGTTCCCCCATTTATATTTCATTTTCCCTTTCCATACATATGGTAGACATTTTTGAGGTTGACCTTGTAAATTATTAATCTTACCAGGGGTAAGAAACGAACCCAACCTGAAAATTGGATTCCATCAAAGCCTGGCTAAATTAATTGGAGTTTAGTCAGAGCTTTCCGATTTGGCTTTTGCTACTATACTTTTAGCTGTATATGGGTGGTATTGAAAAGTAGAAGGGTTTTAGGAGATGGTATAAGGACTGAAGGCTTTGAAATAGACTTTGAGCGGTGGGATTAAATACTGGCTTCTCAAAAGAATCTTATAGAAGTACTCTAAATAAACCCTTCCTATTTTGGTCAGGTATGCATGAAATTTTAAAACCAAATTTTATTTGGTTGGATGCCATGGGGTAGATTTTATTTGAGTCGAGTAGTGTCATGAGCTTAAGTGAAGGATTTTATAGAGTGGTTACACTCATTTGATACTTCAGAATAACTCATCTTATAAACATTGGAAGATTGGATCAATTAGGTGCTCTGTCATACAGTTTGGTTAGGTAGGTTAGGTTAGTTCATGAGCATTGATAGATTGGCTGACACGGGTTGTAGGATCCCAACTTAATTTCAGGTGGATTTGGTGTAGCTCAAACATGAAGGTACAAAACTAAAGCAAGACCAGCTAATGACACCGAGATGAAAAGACAATTGCTAAGAAATATTGGTTAATTTAACCAACTACTTTACAAAATATGGATTAGGTGGAAATGTCTTCAATGAAACATATATTGAACTCTTATTCAAGAAGAACTTGGTGCGGGCACCAGGATCAGGTAGAGGATTCTTAATCCTCTGTGGATATCTGATTAGATTTATAGGGTTTGATTTAGTTGGAAACTAGGTTTATTTTATTTTTTTTAATTTGGATCCTATTTTATTTTTGTTTGGGCATTTGAGTCCTGTCTTTTGAGTTGGTACTCGTTATTAGGGTTTGGGTCATATTGAGTCAGCTCGTTATGAGCTTGGGTCAATTTGAGTCATGTCTAGTCCAGTTGATCTTATATGAAGTCCAGTTGATATTGTATTAAGTTCATTCAATTTACAAGAGGAGACACCAGTATTGGAGCAGAAGATAAGGCCATCACAGTCAAACAGAGCAGTTGCTAAATTCAAGTTGGCGCCACACCTACATAAGAAGTCACATGCCAGCCACACACCTACCATCCTTCAGCACAAGCATTCTACATGCCACCTAGCAGAGCAAGTAGGTCAACAAGATAAGCCTCAATCCCCCAAATCATGCAACCCTATTTGGAAGAATTTTAGTCCAAAGAAGCAGCAAAGGGATGCTCTTTATTGCCTATAAATTGCCTTTTTTGAAAGAAATTTGTATGGCATGAAGTTTTTTTTTATGTAATATAATCCATACTTTAGGAAGAAAGTTGGCGCCCCTTTTCTTTCCATATCTGTATTTACTTGGGCCCTAAGTCTCTTGCTCTATAAAAGAGACCATCTTGTATGAATTATGCATCTTTGAATTATTAACCAATCAATCCAGTTTTGAGTTATTGTGAGTTTTGTTTTTTGGTTCTCTGGTGCTCTTGATTCCATTCTCCTATGCATGCCAACATCCCAGACTCTAGGAGAAGTCCTGGCCGCCGCCCTTGTTTTTCTCTAGTGGACGCCCAAGAGCCTCTTGGCTGCCCCTCCTCTACTTCTTCCTTGCCTCTTTGCCTCTAATCTGACTTTTCTCTCTTGTTCTTTAACCCTTAGATGGTATTCTTGTAGGTCCCTCAGTAATCACAAATTCAGGATTCAAGGTGATCACTATCCAGGTCAGTGGATACTTAGCCGCAGTTCCACGGGCTCGGGGCTTGATCATCCAGGGCGCATCCACCAGGCACAGTGACCCCTTCAGCATCTTGATCTCCTCATCCTACCAGGTACACACTCTCTAATCTGCTAGTAGCTTTATTGTGGGAGAGCAAGCCGTACCGAGGCTTCTTAGCCTCGGCGGTCTTTCTTCTTTACTTTTATGTGAAACTGTTTCGTGTGCGGAGTTACTGTGAGTTTTTATGAATGCCTATTAGGCTATTACTTCGGAAGAATAATCAACTACAATCATTAATCATATAAAATTTACTTGCATATGAATCGGTCCTGCATCAGAACTTCATCTCATCACTACTCAAGTCTATATTTGGGATTCATTTATCACTAGATTTCATATTTTCGAAAGGTCTTTCGCTTTCAAAAACTATGTATTTCTTTTTAAAAAAAACTCTTTCAAAAATAGTATGTGGCCCATCATTTTAGTACCTTATAACTTACCTCCATGGAAATATATGAAAGAGACATTCTTCATGATGTCGTTACTTATCCCCGATCCTAAATATCTAGGAAGGGATATGGATATATTTTTAAGGCAACATGAATTATCTTTCTCTTTTTGATAAAAATAGTAAGGATAAGCCCCACATGAAAATGATTTGATGATCATCTTTTTTAAATAAACAAATAAATAGATCAAATAACATATTATTTGGTTCTTCTTTTCTTATCCAACGAATGTTATTACTGCTCTTTTTGTTGATTTGATGTCATTCTACGAATTATGGCTTGGTGTCATCCAACAATGCATATTGATAAGAGTTGGATACATCCCAAGAATTAAAATTGTCCTGAATATACAGCCGGTCTTAAGAAGTTCATAGAAAAGGCAAGGCTTCATATTAATGAAGAAGGAAAGATACGTTGTCCTTGTATGCGGTGTTATAATGGATTATGGCATAAGCCTAATTTAGTGAAATTACACTGTTCGTTAAAGGGTTTCTCGAAGATGTATCAAACGTGGTATTATCATGGAGAATTGTTTGGAAGCAATGTCTCGGATGAAAATGAGAATAAAGATGATGACCAAGAAAGGGAACAAGATGAGATGGTCGAAACATTGCAGGACATTGCTGGCCCAAGTGGTGCTCACACTGAGGTTGGCAATGATGATGACAATCCAATGATGTCTGACCATGGAAGGACCGATCACAGTAAGAAATTGGATGATCTTTTCGATGAGGTGGAATCTTAGCTTTATCCTAGATGTGAAAAGTTTTCTACTTTGATATTCATAGTGAAGTTAATGCACATTAGGGTCCTCAATCGGTGGACAAATAAGTCTTTCAATATGTTTCTTGAACTATTGAAAGAAGCATTTCCGAATGGTACTAGGATACCTTCTTCGCACTATGAGGCCAAAAAGAAGAATGAGTTGGGTTTAGGCTACAAGAACATATATGTATGCAAGCATGATTGTGCTATCTTTTGAAAGGAGAATGCCTCTTTAGAAAAATGTCCGGTATGCAATGAACCTACGTACGAAGTGGTTGGAGACAAAGGTAAGAAGATACCTTATAAAGTTCTGCGGTATTTTTCACTCACACCTCGTTTGAAACGTCTATATGCCTTAAGACATACAGTTGAAGATATGAGGTGGCACTATGATAAGCAACCGATCACAGATGGAGTGTTACGACATCCAATAGATGGAGAAGCATGGAAAGATTTTGGTCAAAAGTATCCTAATTTTGCTAGTGAACCAAGAAATGTAAGGTTAGGTCTTGCTTCAGACAAATTCAATCCATTTGGGAACATGAGTAATGCATAAATTATGTGGCCCATCATTTTAGTACCTTATAACTTGCCTCCCTGGAAATATATGAAAGAGACATTCTTCATGATGTCGTTACTTATCCCCGATCCTAAATCTCTAGGAAGGGATATGGATATATTGATAAATACATAGTTTCTGTGGAACTGTTTTGCGTGCGGAGTGAGTTTTTCTGATTCCCTCTTAGGTTATTACTTCGGAAAACTAATCAACTGCAATCATTAATCATATAAAATTTACTTGCATGTGAATCGGTCCTGCATTAGAACTTCTTCTCATCACTGCTCAAGTCTATATTTGGGATTCATTTATCACTAGATTTCATATTTTCGAAAGGTCTTTCACTTTCAAAAACTATGTATTCTTTTTTTAAAAAAAAAAAACTCTTTCAAAAACAGTATGTGGCCCATCATTTTAGTACCTTATAACTTGCTTTCATAGAAATATATGAAAGAGACATTCTTCATTATGTCGTTACTTATCCCCGATCCTAAATCTCCAGGAAGGGATATGGATATATTTTTAAGGCAACATGAATAATCTTTTCTCTTTTTGATAAAAATAGTAAGGATAAGCCCCACATGAAAATGATTTGATGATCATCTTTTTTTAAATAAACAAATAAATAGATCAAATAACATATTATTTGGTTCTTCTTTTCTTATCCAATGAAAGTTATTACTGCTCTTGTTGTTGATTTGATGTCATCCAACGAATTATGGCTTGGTGTCATCCAACGATGCCTATTGATAAGAGTTGGATACATCTAAAGAATTGAAATTGTCCTGAATATACAGCCGGTCTTAAGAAGTTCATAGAAAAGGCAAGGCTTCATGTTAATGAAGAAGGAAAGATACGTTGTCCTTGTATGCGGTGTTATAATGGATTATGACATAAGCCTAATTTAGTGAAATTACACTGTTCGTTAAAGGGTTTCTCAAAGATGTATCAAACGTGGTATTGTCATGGAGAATAGTTTGGAAGCAATGTCTCGGATGAAAACGAGAATGAAGATGATGACCAAGAAAGGGAACAAGATGAGATGGTCGAAGCATTGCAGGACATTGCTGGCCCAAGTGGTGCTCACACTGAGGTTGGCAATGATGATGACAATCCAATGATGTCTGACCATGGAAGGACCGATCACAGTAAGAAATTGGATGATCTTTTCGATGAGGTGGAATCTGAGCTTTATTCTGGATGTGAAAAGTTTTCTACTTTGATTTTCTTAGTGAAGTTAATGCACATTAAGGTCCTCAATCGGTGGACAAATAAGTCTTTCAATATGTTTCTTAAACTATTGAAAGAAGCATTTCCGAATGGTACTAGGATACCTTCTTCGCACTATGAGGCCAAAAAGAAGATGAATAAGTTGGGTTTAGGCTACGAGAACATACATGTATGCATGCATAATTGTGCTATCTTTTGAAAGGAGAATGCCTCTTTAGAAAAATGTCCGGTATGCAATGAACCTACGTACCAAGTGGTTGGAGACAAATGTAAGAAGATACCTTATAAAGTTATGCAGTATTTTTCACTCACACCTTGTTTGAAACGTCTATATGCCTTAAGACATACAGCTGAAGATATGAGGTGGCACTATGATAAGCAATCGATCACAGATGGGGTGTTACGACATCCAACAGATGGAGAAGCATGGAAAGATTTTGATCAAAAGTATCCTAATTTTGCTAGTGAACCAAGAAATGTAAGGTTAGGTCTTGCTTCAGACAAATTCAATCCATTTTGGAACGTGAGTAATGCATAAATTATGTGGCCCATCATTTTAGTACCTTATAACTTGCCTCCATGGAAATATATGAAAGAGACATTCTTCATGATGTCATTACTTATCCCCGATCCTAAATCTCCAGGAAGGGATATGGATATATTGAGAAATACATAGTTTCTGTGGAACTGTTTCGCGTGCGGAGTTACTGTGAATTTTTCTGAATCCCTCTTAGGCTATTACTTCAGAAAACTAATCAACTGCAATCATTAATCATATAAAATTTACTTGCATGTGAATCAGTCCTGCATCAGAACTTCATCTCATCACTGCTCAAGTCTATATTTGTGATTCATTTATCACTAGATTTCATATTTTTGAAAGGTCTTTCGCTTTCAAAAACCATGTATTTCTCAAAAAAAAAAAAAAAAACTCTTTCAAAAACTTACGTCCAATGCATGTATTTGCAGCACATTATTAAATAAATGATGGATAATGCCATTCCATGATCACCTTAACTCAATTTTAGACCTAAAACTAAGAGTTTGGAATTCTAAAACTTTTAGCACTATATGATTTTATTCATAGGATGATAACCTGTATAGTTTATGTTAAGTACGTAGGCAGACTGGTATATAGACTCTTTGGGTGCATTTGGCTTATTGCATGGGATTGCTAATCCAATCCTGTGGGATTTGGGAACACAAGGGAAGGCATCAGTTTGTCAATCTCATGATTTCATGAGATGATGGTGAAACGATGAAGCTAACATTTTGCCAATCCAGTTTTTCAACTTTCAACACCATGCTTCCATACCAAATGCGTCTTAGTAGTAATGTAAGCCCCCTTGTCAAGTAGGTATCATAACATAGGCAAGATCAAACTGCTTGCGAGAATAGAAAGTAGTATGCAGCTTGACTAATTAGATGCAGGATTCTTCTATATTTATAGAAAATATGGTTAATATGGATTGATAAATAAATAAGAGGTGATGATACTCTATAAGCGATAGGGGCATGTTTTTAGGATTCAAGTGGAAAATCTAAAATCATATATGAATTGTACCAATAAAATTATTAAATTTGTTACACACTATCAGAAAATGATTATAGTTTGGTTTTTCACTTGTACTTTGGTTTGGTGCTTATCTTAGTGTTAGCTTTGTTTCTGTTTGTTGTTTCATCCCATAGTTGTCCTACTTTGTGAAATGAAACGGACAGGATGGACCTACCACCTTTTTTTTACTAAAAATTATTATAATGCACCATTTTTTCCTTTTTAATCCTTTAAAAATACTGTAAAACACTTGTGATAGCTCAGTAATTTTTATAGTCATAATATTTAAACATCATGGTCTACAACAACCCATAAGCATGATTTGGGTTTTGGCTTCGTTCATATTACTTTGCCATCGAGGCCTGAGGTAGAATTCTAGAATAGAGTTGTCTCTACTTATCTTGATGGCAACATGAATTATCTTTTCTCTTTTTGATAAAAATGATAAGGATAAGCCCCATATGAAAATGATTTGATGATCATCTTTTTTAAATAAACAAATAAATAGATCAAATAACATATTATTTGGTTCTCCTTTTCTTATCCAATGAATGTTATTACTGCTCTTGTTGTTGATTTGATGTCATCCAACGAATTATGGCTATTTTCCTCAGATTTGGTATCATCCAATGATACCGATTGATAAGAGTTGGATACATCTAAAGAATCAAAATTGTCCTGAATATACAGCCGGTCTTAAGAAGTTCATAGAAAAGGCAAGGCTTCATGTTAATGAAGAAGGAAAGATACGTTGTCCTTGTATGCGGTGTTATAATGGATCATGGCATAAGCTTGATTTAGTTAAATTACACTATTTGTTAAAGCGTTTCTCGAAGACGTATCAAACGTGGTATTTTCATGGAGAACAGTTTGGAAGCAATGTTTCAGATGAAAACGCGAACAAAGATGATGACCAAGAAAGGGAACAAGATGAGATGGTCGAAGCATTGCAAGATATCGTTGGCCCAAGTGGTGCTCACACTGAGGTTGGCAATGATGATGACAATCTGATGATGCCTGACCATAGAAGGACCGATCACAGTAAGAAATTGGATGATATTTTCAATGAGGTGGAATCTGAGTTTTATCCTAGATGTGAAAAGTTTTCTGCTTTGACATTCTTAGTAAAGTTAATGCACATTAAGGTCCTCAATCGGTGGACAAATAAGTCTTTCAATATGTTACTTGAACTATTGAAAGAGGCATTTCCGAATGGTACTAGGATACCTTCTTCGCACTATGAGGCCAAAAAGAAGATGAATGAGTTGGGTTTAGGCTACGAGAACATACATGTATACAAGCATGATTGTGCTATCTTTTGAAAGGAGAATGTCTCTTTAGAAAAATGTCCGGTATGCAACGAGCCTAGGTACCAAGTGGTTGGAAACAAAGGTAAAAAAATACCTTATAAAGTTATGTGGTATTTTCCACTTACACCTGTTTCAAACGTCTATATGCCTCAAGAATACAGCTGAAGATATGAGGTGGCACTATGATAAGCGACTGATCACAGATGGGGTGTTACGACATCTAGCAGATGGAGAAGCATGAAAAGATTTTGATTAAAAGTATCCTAATTTTGTCAGTGAACCAAGAAATGTAAGGTTAGGTCTTGCTTCAGACGGATTCAATCCATTTGGGAATGAGTAATGCATACATTATGTGGCCCATCATTTTAGTACCTTATAACTTGCCTCCTTGGAAATATATGAAAGAGACATTCTTCATGTTGTCGTTACTTATCTCCGATCCTAAATATTTAGGAAGAATATGGATATATTTTTAAGGCCAATAGTGGATGAACTTAAACATTATGGACTGAAGCTGTTGATGTATACGATGCATGTACGGAGGAGAGTTTTCGGATGCACGTAGCTTTATTATGGACTGTGAATGATTTTTCAGCATACTCATTATTATCTGATTGGAGCACAAAGGGTAATAAGGCATGTTTAGTTTGTAATGAGCAAACCTCATCCAAAAAGCTGAAAGACAAGATTTGCTATATGGGACATCGCTGTTACTTGCCTATTGATCACAAGTGGCGAAATAGTAGACTCCATGATGGAAGTTAAGAGCATGGAGTCAAACCAAAAATGTTGACCGGTGAAGAAATATTAATGCAATTAGAACACATAGCTGTTGAAAAGCCCGAAAAGCATCCAAACAATAAACATCGAAAGCGAAAGCATGCACCAAATGAGTTGAATTGGTATAAGAAGAGCATTTTCTTCGAGTTGGAGTATTGGTCATCATTAAAATTGAGACATAACTTAGATGTAATGCATATTGAGAAGAATATTTGTGACAATGTTATGGGAACTTTATTAAGCATCAAAGGTAAGACAAAAGATATATAAAGCAAGAGAGGACCTGGCTTCAATGGGGATCCGAAGGGAGTTATGGTTACAAACTCAAGGTAATAGAGTTTATAAGCCTCCTGCATCTTACACATTGACATTAGATGAATGAAGACAATTCTGTAAGTGGCTAAAATTTATGAAGGTGCCCGATGGATATTCTTCCAATATTTTAAGGTGCATAAATGAAGGTGATGGAAAGATATCCGGCTTGAAGACACAAGATTGTCATGTACTACTTCAAAAATTGTTACCTATTGGCATTCAACCATTCTTGCAGAAACATGAGAGTAGTACTTTAATTGAGCTTTCTAATTTCTTCTAACAACTTTGTTCAAAGACATTGTATCTTAGGGATTTGGAGTTGTTACAAGAGCAGATTGTGGTGATCTTATGTAAGCTTGAACGAATGTTCCCACCAGCATTTTTTGACATTATAGTGCACTTATCAATACATTTGCTTACAAGGCGTTACTTGTCGGACCTGTTAAAAGTAGATGGATGTATCCTTTCGAAAGGACACTTGGTACGTATAAACAATATGTACATAATAAGGCTCATTCGAAAGGTTTAATTGTAGAAGCTTATGTTGTCAACGAGTTTCTATATTTTGTTCTATGTATCTTTGAGGCATAGAAACAAGATTCAATCGTCCGGAATGAAATTTTGATTCAGATAACCATTTGGACAAGCAATTAAATATATTTGCAACACGTTGGCGGCCTCTTAGAAAAGGAAGAATGGTGCATTTAGATGATAAAACTTTAAAACAAGTACATTGGTACCTCATCAATAATTGTCCAGAGGTGCAACCATTTCTCAAGTAAGTATACTTATAAATTATTTCTTCATATCTCTAAATTATCTATAGTGCTCATTAGCGTAATGTTCTCTATAGCCAACACATTGATCAGCTAAATCCAACTAGACCGGAACAACTAGACCAATTACAGAAGGAAAGATTTTTGAGTGGTTTAAAAATGAAGTAAGCACGTACGTTCATTAATATTGTAAATTATATATCATGTAGATCTTTATTTCAAATGACGTTGATATTTGGTTTATCCAGATGTTAAATAAGCATTTTGTTGGGGCATCTGAAGCTACTGATGAGCTTTATTCATTGGCTATTGGTCCCGATAGTCGTGTGTGCTCGTATACTGGCTATGTGATGAACGGCGTTAAATTTATCACTATTAATCGGGATGTTAGCCATAAAACATAGAATAGTGACATTTGTGTTCCCTCTACTTATCTAGGAGAAGAAATTGACTTTTATGGTATATTATTAGAGGTCCTTGAATTTTATTTTATTAAAAGTTGTAAGGCGATAATGTTCAAGTGCAAATGGCTTGAAACTAAATCAAAGCACTAGAAAATGCAACAACATTATAACATTACAAGAATAAATATTAGTTCACAATGGTACAAACATGAGCCATTCATTTTAGCATCACAAGCTGAAAAGGTTTTCTACTTGGATGATTTGAAGAACAATTCTAATTAAAAGTGGTATACAAGGTTACTCATCGTCATTTGTGGGATATTCCAAAAAAAATGATGATGTTCAGGAAGAAGTATATCAAGAAGATGATTCAGCAGTCCTTCGATTCACATGTGAGCAACCTGACATGGACTTAATAACATCTCGGCGTATGGACACTGATGCTGAAATAGTTATAATTTAAGAAAACATTAGAGGTCAAAGTGATGTCGGTCAATATGAGTTTATATGCGAAGATGTTGAGAGGATGACACACTAGCTGATTATGACAGTGAGGGATCTATACATAGTTCTGATATGATGGATGGTGAAGACAATGAGCATATTAGTGATGATAGTGATTAATTTGGTAGCATTCATGTTTTTTTTTACTTATTGCAACTATATGTTCTTATACTTTCTTATTTATTAATTCTAGTTTGTATGTTTGTTTGCAGATGTCTTCGAGGGATACTGCTGCTACATCAAGGCCAGATGATTCTTCTTACATTCTAATTTGATAGAGGGGTCATCTGTCAGCGCATCATGTAATAACTCTACTTTAAACTTATCTTATTTGGCTATATTTTTTATGTTATTTTGCACTAATTTAGTTCAATATGTTTTGCAGCTATGTCATCGAAAAAGAAGGGCCAAGGTTCTACTCGCGGATATAAGTCCACATATCTGATTGATACGCGTGGTGGACAGAAGTTGCCTATTCTTCTGCCACCCGAGGTTGGACGACCATTAGGAGAGTTTCACTTCGAATTTCTGATCGAAATAGGAGTGGTTGTATGTGTCACGGCACCACTTGCAGTCAGAAAGTGGAGTGAGATCACTGATGCACAGAAAGCACCTATGATCGATCGATTTTAGGTCATATAATTGTATTAGATTACTTTAGATTACTTTAGATTATTTTAATGTACTTAATATACCTTATAACTTTTATAATTTTTAAATATATTTGTAGGAGAAGTTCGATCTTGATATGACTTTAGATCATATAAAAAAGGTATTGAGTTTCAAATGAATAAATATATCGAGAATTTAGATATTGGCTTCATTTACACTTCTTAGTCATGGTGGGACACAAGTGTGAGCCTTAGCAAAGCAAAATAAGCCATCTCGTGTCTCACAGAGTGACTGAAACTTTCTATGTGATTATTTTTATTCAGATAAGTATAAAGTAAATACATTCATACAATATTTTAATAGTTTATATTTTTACAAACTCATGTAACCCTTTTCATTATTTGATGTAGAAAAAATTAGAAACAAATAAATCTAATCGGGAATTACAGCCATATGCTGCTCTCACTTGATCGAAGTCTATACCGGCTCACTCTTATGATATGGTAAGGAATACTTGCTTGGCTTTTTTGATGGTTTGCCTTGTTCGAAGATAAATAGCTGCACTTATGTCTTGTAGATTCCTCGCTTGTTGAAGATCATCCATAGAATTGGGATGTGCACCTATTCCACCTTCTGGAACTAAAGTTCGTATGCAAATTGATTCCATCAGTTACATATATGGTAAATTCTCAAAGTCTTCTAAAAAAAGAGAAAGAAATAATCAAGAAGAAGTGACAATTAGTAGTATGGATGCATAGGTATTTGAAGATGCAGATAATTTTTTTGAAAAAGAAAATGAGGAAGATGTACAGATAGCATCCACAAATCAGCCTAGCAAACATATATGGAAGAAAAGAAGTATCTTTTATGACTTACCATATTGGGAACATAATCTTATTTGACATAATCTTGATGTCATGCACATAGAAAAGAATGTTTGTGATAATCTGCTTGGAACATTATTGAATCTTGATAGAAAGACCAAATATAACATTAAGACATTATTGAATTTAAAAGAATTGAGTATCTGACTAGAGCTTCATCCCATAATGCTTGCTAATGATAGAATTTATTTGCCTTCTGCATCTTATACAATGTCTCAAGAAAAAAATAATTTTCTTACAGTATTAAAAAATATTAAAGTACATGATGGATATGCATCAAATATTTCAAGGTGCATGCATCTTAAAGATATAAAAATTTTTAATCTCAAGAGTCATGATGGTCACATATTGATGCAAGATATCTTACCAATAGCTTCAAGATCATCAATGCCTAAACAAGTTCTTGCAGTTATAATTCGGCTATCATCATTCTTTAAGACATTATGTTCAAAAGTTATTGATCCTGAAGAGATTGATCAGTTGGAGTCTAATGTCACCATTACACTTTGTTAGATAGAAAAGATTTTTTCTTCTGAATTATTTACTATTATGGTACATCTACTCATTCACTTAGCTTCAGAAGTCAAGCTTGGTGGACCGGTATATTATAGATTGATGTATCCTATTGAGATGTACACTATAGTCTGATGTATCCTAATGATCTATATACTATACTTTTTACTAAAAGTAGCATTATCATTATGCTATGTTTAGAAATTTATTTATCTTGTAGGTACCTTGTGCGATTGAAATATTATATACGAAATAGAGCCTATCCAGAGGGTTCGATTGTGGAAGGATATATTGATGAAGAGTGTTTGACATTTTGTTCAAGATATATTCAAGGTGTTGAGACAGTGTTTAATAGACCTCAACAGTATAGTGATTTCGTAGATAATGTAGAATTGTATAAGTTTTTAACTACGGGTAGAGTAATGGAAAAAACTGAAACTATTGTATTGGATCATAAATCAATGGTACAAGCACATCGTTATGTGTTACTCTATAGTGAAATGATATCTGACTATTGTAGGTTAGTATGATTTATTGCACTTCAAGTTTAAATATCATATCTTCTTCTTTTTCTAAATGAACAAGATAAATTTTATGCAGCGAATTTATATTGTCCCAAAGATAAGCTAATCATAGCACTCGACCTAATCCAAGGATTGAGCAGCGATGGTTAGTCGAGTTATTTCCTACATGGCTTTCAAAATAGGTTTGATATATACTTGGAGAATATATGGACTGATTTAATATCAAATAACCTGTTAATATTCCTGATTATTTTCTAGGTATCAACGATGATAGAGAGAATTTTTTTAGCTGAATTAATAGCCCTGGCTCGAGGACCTAACAAAATTGTCAATAGATATAATGATTTCATAATCAATGGTTTTAAATTTCGTACTAAAGATCGTGAGAAATTTAAAAAATACAGAATAGTGGTGTTATGGTGAAAGCAGATGAAAAAACTTATTACGGTTCACTAAAAGATATTTATGAGTTAGATTACTATGGAGTCTTTAAAGTCATGTTATTTAGATGTGATTGGGTAGACATAAACTCATCAAGGGGTTTGAAAAAAGATGCAAATGGATTTACACTTATAAATTTTACAAGGTTGATACATACTGGTGTCTTTTTGAAGGTGATCAATTCATTTTTTCTTCTCAAGCTTGTCAAGTATTTTTTGTACAAGATGTAAAAGATAAAGATTGGGCTACTGTTACTGAAACAAAACCTAAAGACTTATATGATATGGGAAAGCAGCTGGAAGATGATGAAGATGATGATATTTATATGCATTCCATGCCATTCAATTTTGTACCAGTTAATGACGTACATGCTATGATATCCTTGGTTAGAACAGAATTTGAAGGAATGATAATGCTTGATTCTTATTGGTACTAAATTTTGCAATGTATTAAATTTTGTAGTAATTATTATGTTAAATTAATATTTATTTTTAGGTGATAGGTGACATTATGCTGCGCTCATGGACAGAGGCTAGCCCTTTTGCTTCAGCACAGCAGGCTGATGCTAGTCCTTCTCAGTATCAGACATTGCGTCTACTCCTTTGGCATAACAGTCTACTGCAGGTCCATCATCCTCGGGGCATCATGATCTTACCGTCCGTGTAGAAGATGATGTGCTGCACATTCAGAATAATTTATTTTTTTATTTGGTTAGATAAAATTTATAAATTTCTTTTTACTATAATTTACTTATATCTATTTTTATGCAGACGGATTTGGGATGGTTACATGTAAATGTGGGCCCATGGGAGAATGGGATGTATGGCAGATGCGCAAGAGTAAGAAGATAGTTGTTGAGTGCAATTAGTTGGGTCAACTAATTAAAAAAGCCGCTAGCTTATTGAGTTCCTTTTTAGGATCAGTTGCACGGAGGTATTAGCTTTGTCCACCGAGTTATGCAAAATGGAATGACATGCTTCCGACATATAAAGTTGAGATTCTACGAGTTGTGCATGTAAAAAAGTGAATCTAAACATTTCTTATTTTGTATAGTTGATATATTACGACATGTTTTATATTTTTTCAGTTGATATATTTTTTCTTTTATAGCAAAAGTTTGTACTTCCCCCATCCTCTCATGAGTTTGTACTGAAGTTTCTCAATCGGAAATAAAAAGAATATAAGGCATATTTGAAGACGAAATACTATTTGTCGGGTATGACCGAGGAGCAAGTAGTTGGTACTTGTCCTCCTGATGTACCCCCTCATCAATGGATGAAGTTTGTTCATTACTGGTTCTCCGAAAGGGAACAGGTATCTTGATATTTAATCTTCTTGTTATTTAATTTTTTTAAGATATATTATTAAAATATTTATTTGATTTTGTAGACATATTCTAATATTGGTAAAGCTACACGAGCAGCTCAGTCTGTTCTCCATACATCGGGATCCAAGAGTTACGTACGAATCAGACAAAAGTGTGTATGTTTCTTAAACTATAAATTTGTTATTTTTTATATCAAAGAATTTACTTATTATATGTACCGCAATACCAACCCAACATGCTCTAGCAATCAATCATATAGACCTGCATCCCTCACATTATTATTAATTACTTATTAGGACTTGATGTTAGATTGTGCCTGTAATCTAAAGTATCAAGTTCTTTATGAAATTTATTTGATTTGATGCTTTGGTATTCAAAGATTGGTAAAAAAAATTGGAAAAGAAATATATATACTCAGTAACTTCAAGGACGTGCATGCCAATTAACAATATCAACTTATCAGATTTTAGAATATTTTCACTCTAGCAATAGAGTTGATGGATTATCAGTCTTTACCACTCACTAAATTAGGTTCCATATTAGAAGATCCTATCCTACAAATATAGCAATAATAAATGCCATGT
>UESW01004627.1:0-75241 GCA_900491605.1 Calamus simplicifolius | reverse complement strand
AATCATAAATTGAGCCCGAATCAACAAAACTGTCCAACTTCTTTATGAAGGAATGGATTCATCTGTATATTATATTTTCGGCTACATATATATTATATTTTTAATATACCAAGAATTTGACACTATTTTTGTATCATTACGCAGAATGTCAAAAAATATAATATAAATAGGAGTCTATTAATTACTCAGAATTAAGATCGATTCATATATGACCATCATTGATTAATTTTGAATGCTCTATTTTAACAACGAAATTATTAGAGATTCATAATTAATCACGTTCCAGTCCTATAATCAAATTATATAAAGTGCTTTCATTCTGATAATCTCATTATCAACAATCCGGATAAGATTATTTCATTCAGAATGTAATGAACCACGCTAGTAATTTTAAATTAAAGATCTCGATTGCAACTTTAATTATAATTATGGATAAATTTAGATTATTTTACTTTAAATATTATCCTCTGTATATAACACTTATATATAATATTTAAAGTTATATTTAAATAATCCAAAAAATTTGATATTTATAAAGCATCAAAATATGCATACAATATAATATTAATTTTTTAAAATTATTTAATAAAATAATAAATATTATTTATTTATGACATATACCCCAACAACAATTGCTTGCCAGCTTCTTGAGTTCTTGGAATGCACGCTTACTCTCCTCATCGAATCCACCAATAAACCGGAGGAAATTGATGCACCTGCTATTTAGTAGGAAGAAGCAATGATATTTAAATGAAGAGTTGTACAGAGGGAAAACTACCTGATGCACACGAAAAGGTTTGCAGTGATTGGACAAGACTACACCTAAATCCTCTTTTTAGTACTTAGAAATAGCAGAAGAAAAGGCCTATCTAGAGCTTCATGGCAGTCTGTAGTCTCTCTTTGGTAGCCTTTTGGAAGCTAAACTACTGAACTTATTTGGATATATTCATAAATGCTTTGCAAATACATAGTGTATGTACATTTTGGTCATTTCATCCTAGAAATAACTTCATCACACATCCTGCTGCAGGCTGTCTATGTATTGTCAGTGCTTTGCAAGCATCGTAATGTATGTACCTTCTTATTTAAAAATTTATTGCCGTCCATATTTCAAATTATGTTTGAAGGATCATAGCAACCAACCTGCGTTGGACTATAAATTGCATCATAAAACAGTTAAAATCCCATCTAATAAGTATCAAATTTGTTCATGGAATGTTGACCATCGTTAAAATCTGACTGATGATAGTGATTCATAAATTACTTAAATTATTTATAAATTATAATTTATTTTTATAGATGAATGAGCATGAGCAAAAATCCGATGAGATGAAGTTTTACCGGATGACTCATACTCACCATGATGGCACTGTTGTTAGAGATAATCGAGGGATTTATATATAATTATTTATTATAATTTATTTCATGTAATAATTTTAATTTGATTTTATTATTCAGTAAGATCTAACTAATTTTTCTAAATATTAACACATGAAAGAGCTACATCTTTTATTGCTGAGCATATCGATGACTCCACAGCATCTACATAGAGTAGTCGCATCGAGGCCGAGGTGTTTACAGAGCTGATGGGGCCGGAGCACTATGGTTGAGTGAGGAGTTATGAAGTTGGAGTTACCCTCACTCAGTTATTTAAGGTAAGTAGACATATACGTGATGCTGCATATGCTATTCATAATATACGTGTTTGCAGACTTGAACATGCGATAAAGGAGATGCAACGGTCGAATGCCGCAGTGATGGAGGGATGCAACGGAGGAGTGCAGCCAACAGAGCAGCGATGGATTCCATGAGAGAGCACATTGAGCGGCTGACATCTCTCATACAGATGTATGTTCCACATCAGGTAAAGACATATTATTAAATATATATTCTTATATTAAATTAATTATTTATCTAATATTCATTGATAGTTTCGTAAATAAAATGTTTTTTATTTTTTTTATAGATTTCTGGAGCATCAGATCCTCACGGGCAGGGTGATGACCTTCCTCTACAGACCATTGACCTTGGTTTTTTTCATATTTTATATCTTTCATTTCATGTATTTTTAATTTTTTTGAAACTTTAAATTGTAACAAATTCTCTTAATTGATTTAATAAAATTTATATTTAAAATTTTAATTTGGATGTCAAGAATGTTAGCAACATGATTTTGTTTGTTATGATTGCATTGTATATAATAGGTTTAATATAAATTTTATCTTAATTGCAAGGGTTAAAAATAACTGGTTTAATATAATTTTTTAAACTTTTATGTTATTTTATTTTTTTTAAAAAAAATAAAATGTGCCGATGCTTAAAAGCAACGGGATATTTGATCATGCCGATGCTTTAAAGCGTTGGCAAGATTAAAGGTTGTCGATGCTTTAAAGCGTCGGCATATCCCAATGCTTTTTAAAAGTGTCGAAATTTTGATCTTGCCGATGTCTTAAAGCATAAGCAAGATTAAAGGCTATCGATGCTTTTAAGTGTCGGCATTTTTCGACGCTTTGTAAAGCATCGGGATTTTTTTATCATGCCGATGCTTTAAAGCGTCGGCAAGATTAAAGTTTGCCGATGCTTTGAAGCGTCGGCAAGATTAAAGTTTACCGACGCTTTGAAGCGTCGGCATATCCCAACGCTTTGAAGCGTCGGCATATCCGTCTCCACTCCCGCTATCTCGATAGATATAGAAGCGTCGGGATGATATTTTTCAACGCTTTTAAGCATCGAGAAATGATATTTTTAGCGTCAAGATAGCAAAAATTTGTTGTAGTGAGTTTAATCTAAGTATTATTAATAAATTTTAGAATTGTTTTAAGAAAAAAGCAAAGTTTGAGAGGCTTACAATGATGTAACTCTTGGAGGATTAGAGCTCGAACCGGTACACCATACTCCTTTCCAGGTGAAATTTTCTGGACCACACGGATCACCTTGCCAATTCTTCATATCATAAAAATTCTTGAGGCCCATCATAACGTCAACTAGCACGTGCTCACAAGGTAGACATAGCCACATCATGTGTTACATATAATACAGGCTAAAATAAACACTTTTTTTTAAAAAAAAAAACATTTTCAAGTTAAGTCTTGCTATATAATATTTAACTGGCCATTCTTCGAAGAAAAGCACAAGTTGCATGCCTAAAGCAGGTGTAAAATGTACATGTGCTGTCCATGGAAGGCAAAAGGTTATTAATTGCATTAAATTACATTAATTGCTTACAAGAATAGAAAAAAAATTTCATGTTCTTATGTGCTCAGAAAAGTTGAGCCAGAAAGTAAAGAATGCAACATTGTCATGTTCTTTCTAAATTTAATTTCTTGTAAAAGTAGCTGCCATTGCTAGTAGTAACAGTGATGTAATAATATAAGAAGATGAAAGAGTAAATATCCTTATTCATTATTATTATTAAAGTAATTTTATTATTAAAATTATACCAATGTTATGCGTTTGAAAATTACGGACAAATTTCTTTCTATAATGGAAAAGCCATTTCCTGTCTCTATGTGAAAAAATAAAAGAAAACGAAAACCATTACTCAGTGAAAAATATTTTTACCATCAAAATTACCTTAAAAAAAAAAAGAAAAGTTCGTTAACTAGTTGATCAACTTTCTTTTATGAGGCATAAGAGAAGTGTTTGTTGTGCCAGCCCATTTTCATCGATGTGATTAATCCCTAACACCGTTGACTTCCAATTACAAAGTCCTCTCTTTGTGAAAGAAATGGTCACAATCGTATTCTTTATGACAAACAATGGCCACTACAATAATAAACTCTGTATATAGTTAGAAGTACAATGATCATTATTTCCCAAAGAAATTAAGTTCTATTATATTGAATGACTCCTAGTTTATGTTTAAAAATCTTGTTTTGCATAAAATTAATTAAATTTCAATGGACTTAATGTTTAATTTGATATTGGCTTATATATAATTGTGTATAGAAAAAATAAAATTACATAAATAGAGACATGCCTAACTTATATGAAAATATATGCAGAAGGACTATATACAACAGGGTGGAAATGATTTTTTTTTAATTTCATAAAAAGAAAGAGAAAATAGTGTGGAGATGACAACCGCATGGCCGAAGCCTCACGAATGGGGCGACGATCGATGGATGGTGAACAAATTGTCAAGCTGGTGGTTGAATTGGCAACGAAAAGGAGAGGTCTATGCGAGACATAAATCAGCGTTTGTCTGCATTCTGACGTGATGGTTGAAAGACGGGTGTGGGCAAAGGTTTGAACCACGGATAGGCAAGAAATAATACGGTGGCCATATAGTCCAAATGACATCGAGCTGAAGGCCTCCAATTCAACAGGCACCAACTCCCCTGCTTCCAACTACCAACAACAAAAGAACTGGCAATGTCGAACCCTTAAGGAAATATAATATACGAATTACCTCAATGCCCAGGTTCACATGAGGGAAAGAACTTCACTTTTATAGTCATTCATCCCGTACTCCACACGTGTCCCTCATGATCTGGGACATTAGATATAGGGAAGGAATATATATATATAAGTTTTCTTTTGTTGATTCCAGACTCTACGAAATCCGAGTATATTTCGGAGTAAGTTTTACTTCCTCTTATGTGGATGCTAGCGAACCAAGTCACCTCCCAACAAATGTCCATGGTTTTAATTCTGTTTAATTATGTTCATCTTGCTCCTTTCGTCACCCATGCTTGGCTGAAATTAGAGGAACGGGGCATGTTTTTGAAGGCAACGTAGTACTTTTTACCACAATAATTGACCGAGTCTGATATAATTTTTTTATGAAATTAAAAAAAAATATCTGCAACATTCCATCTCTAGCGTACAAAAATACTTATCTAAAAGATCCTCTAATACTTACGCCTTCACATTTTTTGGAAAGGAAATTAGATTGCTAACTTCTTAGATAATTTTTCCTCATTTCATCCCAAAATTTTAATTGGGAGAGAAATTTTCCTCCTGAACCTAGTCTCATTTTTTATGGTGATAAATTAGAAGTACTTCATATAAGAGGAAATTAATATTGTATTGCTATAAAAAAACACATTTTTTTGTTGTTTTGTTCATCAATAGATTACATAAAATTTGATTACTAATCCATGATTAAACTTAGTTTTTATTTAAAAAATTGCATGTATACTTTATATCTTAATGTAGTTGCATAAAATTTTAGACTTATAAGGAAAAGTATTGTGAATAAAATTAGTTATAGCCCAAAATAAAATTTTATGTAACTTAAAGATCTTAGGCAAGGGTTTTCGTTTGAATTATTAAGACATTTTTTGGTTGTTTGTAAATACTTATAAAAGTACAATCATCTTATATAATATGCTATATACAAAAAATGCACACAAAATTTGTAAATTACTTTTACAAATATGGTTTACTAAGTATTTGCTTGGTGAAAATCATCATTTATATGTGTACTTCTTAGTTTGAATTATTTTAATCTAATCACCCCTTAATTGAACTTTTGGTTGCTGATAATTAAATAAATAGTAGCTTTATATGTAAATAAATATAAAATCATAATATTGAGAGTAATTGCTCTGGTGATATCATCCTTTTCCACTTGAAAAATAGAGTATGTATTTTAATTTTGAATGGAATTAGCCCTCAAGGTTGAGTTTGGTATAGAATAGAATATATGAGGTTTGATCCCTCTTCATGTTAAAAAAGTTAAAATAATTAAATTACCATTTATATTAATAATCTTCAAAACATTCAACTTTTATTATTTATTAAAATAGTTATATTTTTATTTAAGCTTTTAGTGGTTTTCAAAATTAAACGAAAGTTGTCAAAGGTTTCTAATAGCTGTTAGATGTACTTGTCGTTAAAATATCATTAATATAAAGGCATATGACACTTGCAAAGAAACTAATCTCAATATTGAAATCAAGAATTAGACATCTAGATTATCTTATAAGTATCTATAATTTATTCTAGGAATAGTCTTTGTAACTTAGTTTTCTCATCTCTTCTATCTCCTATTTTCTCTATCCTTTGTTTTTTTGCCTCTTGTATCCCATTCATATGTCAAGTAAGAGTGAAAGTCGAGTTAGTCAAATTGCCTAATTGGCTAATTCATATGTAATTTTACTGTTGCAAGCAATAAAAGATATTTTTGGTCTGCTCAAAATAATTCTATACAATTATTCAAACAACAGTAGAATATTTTGCATGCCTGACAAGATAGAAAGATGAATATGGCACCAAGGAAAGAAAGCCTATTAGTTTTTTTCAAAAAAAATCCCTTAGTAGAAATGAGGAAAGCATCCTTGAAAATGAACCTTCTCATTTCCAGATGATCCAAGGGGAAAAGTGTTTTTTTCCTCTCTTCAATACAATTATTCCAATGCAGTAGCCAACCCTTGACCAAGAAGGGGTTGCCACACCAATGGTGAACACTTCTCTCACGGTGGAGGCCATTCACCATAAGATCGACCCCTATCTTGATAGTCATGCTACTTTCCTTTGTGAGGTAATTTTGGAATTTACCAATTAATCCATACATTAGATAGGTTTGGACCTAAAGAAAACCATAAATCAAGGATATTTGAAGATTATCGACTCTACAAGAATAATGGATTTAACAATTAATTCTTTCGAAACTCATATTGCACATGAAGCTGCTAATGATCAACATGTGGTGTCCAAAAGTTTAGAAAAGTTTCTTCTAGATTTGAGAATATCGTATTGCTCTTCAAGGCAATGTATTAATCTACTAAGGCTAGAACCCATAGAGATAGAGAATCAATCTCTAACCTTTGCTATAACTTATTGGGTTACATGACCGATTATGGTGCCTTTAGCCCAAAACTTCCAGGGGATGGACTAGAGGTATCAAGATAACTGAATACCTCAAGGTCCCGATTATAGGATGAATCCCACTTAGACCTAGGTTTGTCTATCCCATGAAATGACTAATCAGGTCTAAACTGGGATCCGCTTGTTTAGAATAATTTTAGAGACCAAAGATGAAATCGGGTTAGCCAAAACTTGGGACCATCCCAAATGGCCCAACCATGCCTGAATTATTAGTACCAACCCTTGGATCCCAATTTAAAGGGTCGATTGTTGAATCTAATTGAAGAACAATTTAGTTATAGAATAAGACCAATGACAAACTGACATATAGGAAGCCATATTTGGATTGGATAGACCAATATTATCCTCTTTTCCAAGGAGGTACAAGGTTCTTGAATTCAGTACTTTGTTAGGAGAAAATAACCAATCTACCCTAGAACTTATTGGCCAATTTATAGTCCATAATGGAGATATCAATGATTTCATCAATATGAGATTGTTTAGTAATACCTTAACAAGGGAGGCATTTAACTCATACGTTAATCTTCCTTCAAATTTGGTGTAAGATTGGAGCTAATTTAAAAACATGTTCCATTCTCAGTTTTACTAAATAAAACTAGAAATAATTGTAACAAACTTGGCCAAAATAAAACAACAACCTTGAAGAAAACTGAAGGTTATATTACAAAGTTTAAGAATGCCAAAACTTGACCAAAGGAACCCATCTTATTGGATAGAAAAAGGTTTCAACTTATGGTGGAAGATGCAGAAGAAACTGTCAAATACTTAGCCAAACAAAAGATGGAGCTTTTGAAAGAAAAGGTAATAGAACGTGTTGGCAAGCGTCTAGTTGAACCAATTGCAAAAAGATCTATGGCCGAAAGACCTATGTTGTTGTCCTTTCAATAACTCCAAAAAATGTCAATGGAAAGGCTATCTATATAGAAGCTTTAGTCATCAATATTGTGAATCAGAAAGCACCAACCTACCTAACTGCTCAGCCTAAACCAATATGATGGGTTAAAAAAAGACCACCTATTAGATTCTTAATGAGAGGTATGAAGCTATAGACCCAAAAATGGGCCTACTTGGAGAGTCAAGTGAAAAGTTTGACTATTAGGTACTGTATCCAAGGGATTCCTTTACCAATCAGTCCACTCCCCAAGCTTTTATAAGGAGATGAAGATGCCAGGCCAAGAAAGTCCAAGAAAGATAAGGCACCCAATCTACTGATAAACCAAGGTTATGACATGCATGGCGTTCATGGACTAGAGAACCCAATTCTCTAGCCAAACAAAATTACAACAAAAAATGAAGATCATGTCTAAATCAGAGGAGACCGAATGGATCTCCTTTTTGACCAAGCTCATTTCAACCTAGAATCAACCCAAATGTCTAAGTTTGAGGCAAGACTTCAAGTTTGGAACTGAAGACATTCCAAATCAAAAAATATTGGTGGATCAATGGTACCAAAGAGTGTACCGACCCATAGAGAATTATAATTTGTTGTGTGATTAAAATATGTCGAGGACACGGAAAGGAAGATGACAATGGTTTAACTAGAAAACTAGATAGAAGTGGATGGAATTGACTGAACACATGACCTTAAATTTAAGCTAAAAATTATAATGTGGGAACAAATGCTAATGTCGGCCAAATCTAAATCCCCATCACTGCATTCTTCCCCACAGAAGGAAAATATGCAGATATCTCACTCAAAGAACCCTAAGTAAAGCAAGCCTAGGGACAACTCTGCTTAAAAGGATAAGGAAGTGTTGGGACTATTTCCAACACAGATTATTTTGAGAAGAGAAATCAAGGTAGAAGAAGGGTTTTTTTTCAAGATGAAAATTGTTCTATTACGTTTCATTAAGCACATCACCATATAAATAGTGTTTCTTGTTTCTATGGATAAACATAATACCTCTTATGATCTTATTCATCTTAGGCTACCCCACCAAAGCATAAAAAGATAGGCCCATTATTTAAAAACCCAACTCAGACTAAATAAAATAAAATAAATACTAAAAACTAACAATCATTATATTTTAATACTCCCCTTTAATGGTTGTTCTTGGATACCCATGAGATCTCTAAAGTGAATGAATTTCTCCTTGGATAGTGCCTTGGTGAAGATGTCTGCAATTTGGTCTTCAGTCTTCACATACTTGACTTCAATTTCTTTTTCTTCTACCACATCTTTAATGAAATGGTACTTGATTTTGATATGCTTGGTGCGGCTGTGATATGTAGGATTCTTTGTCAAAGAAATAGTAGATTTATTGTCACATAGCAGAGTAGTAGCTTCTTCTTGCTTTTCACCCATATCTTTAAGTATTCTTCTCAACAAAATTATTTGTTGTGCTGCCAAAGTTGTTGAAACATATTCAACTTCATAAGAAGATAATGCCACTGTATCTTGCTTCTTGAATGCCCAAGATATGATACCTGATCCATAAAAGTATACATATCATGATGTACTTTTCATGTCATCAATACTTTCAGCCCAATCACTATCACAAAACCCAAATAATTTTACCATATAATTCTTGTTTCTTTCATACATGATCCCATAATCTTTAGTACCTTTGATGTATCTCAAGACTTTTTTGGTTGTCCAAAGTGAATATTACTTGGCTTTTGCATAAATCTGGAAAGTAAACTTGATGCAAACATTATGTCTGGCCTTGTAATTGGTAGATATAATAAACTTTTAATAATGCTTCTGTATAATTATGCATTTGCTTCACCACTTTCATCTTCTTTCATCAACTTATCATTTACCACAAAAGGTGTTTCCACACTATTGTAATTTTTTATGTTGAATTTCTTGAGAATGCCTTCTACATACTTCTTTTGACCGATAAATATACCATCTTTTCTTTGACTAATTTCAATTCTCAAAAAATAATGAAGCAAACCCATATCATTCATTTCATATCTTCTCATCATATTACTTTTGAAAGTCAAGATCATATTCTCATTGTTACCAGTAATAATTAAATCATCAACATAAAGAGAGACAATGAGAATATCATTTCCTTGCTTCTTCACATAAAGTGTTGGTTCACTTGGACTTTTTAGAAAACCTTTTTCATTGAAATAAGTATCAATCAGAGAATACCATGCTCTGGGTGCTTGCTTTAGCCCATATAATGCTTTCTTCAACTTGTATATCTTATTTTTTTGACCCTTGATAATGAAGCCTTGAGGTTATTCAACATAAATTTCTTCTTCTAATACTCCATTCAAGAATGCTAACTTTGCATCTAGTTGGTGTAGTTTTCAACTTTTATGAGCTGCTATAGAAATAAGAGTTCTAATTGTATCATGTCTTGCAACAGGTGCAAAAGTTTTTTGATAATCAATACCAGGTAATTGAGAGTATCCTTTGCTATCAATCTTGCTTTGTGTCTTTGAATGGTGCCATCTGGATTGTGTTTTATTTGTAGATCCACTTCAAGCCAATGACTTCCTTATCACTTAGTTTCTTCACTAATTCTCAAGTTTTGTTCTTCTCAATCATATTGATTTCTTCTTGCATTGCCTTATTCTATACTTCTTCATGCATAGCATTTTCATAAGATTTAGGCTCAATCATGCAGAAATTACAAGAAGCTAAATGTCACTTAACCTTCTCATTTTTATAGGAGTAGAACTTGAAGATAGACTTGAACTTGGAGAAGTTTGTGGTGAACCTTCAACCTTATTTTCTTTATTTTGAGCATCATGAATTTTTTCATCAAGAGGAATAATATTTTCTTCAACTTTCTTTTGCTTCCAATCCCAAGCAACTTTTTCATTGAAAATAACATCTCTTCTTATGATTACTTGATTTTGCTTCAAGCTAAAAGTCTTTAACCTTTTGATTTAGAGCTGTATCCAACAAAGATACATTTTTAGTTACTTCATCAAGTTTATGTCTCCTTTCCTTTAGAATATGTGCACAGCACACACATCCAAAAATTTTGAAATACTTCACTGAAGGCTTTCTATCATATCAGGCTTCAAATGGTGTCATATTTTGAAGAGCTTTTGTTGGACCTCTATTCATCAGATAAATTGCTATATTTACTGCTTCTGCCCAATAAGAATTTGGAAGGCATTTATCTTTGAGCATAGATCTAGACATCTCAATAATAGTACGATTCTTTCTTTCTGCAACACCATTTGCTCTGGTGCATAGCCAACAGTCAATTGTCTTTACATACCATCATCTTCACAAAATTTCTTAAATTCATTTGAATTTATTCACCACCTCTATCATTTCTCAGCACTTTGATATAATGCCCACTTTATCTTTTCACAAGATTTTTAAACTTCTTAAAGATAAGAAATGTCTTTGATTTATGTCTCATAAAATATACCCATGTCATCCTTGAATAGTCATCAATAAAAATAATGAAGTAGATGTTACCTGCATGAGAAGGAGTTTTCATAGGTTCACATATGTCAGTATGAATAAGCTCCAATGATACTTCGGCTCTCCATACATGCTCTTTTAGAAATGCCTCTCTATGTTATTTTTCAAGTGCACATCCTTCATAGGGTTCTTCCTTGTCATGTATTGCTGGTAGACCATACATCATATTCATTTGATATAAACTTCTCAAGCTTTGAAAATTTAAGTGTCCAAACCTTTTGTGCCATAGCCATGACTCATCATTTACTTCCATCTTCCATGCAGCATCCTTTGTATAGTGCAAAATAAGAGAAAAACTTCTATTTTTCTCTAGCTTGATATTTGCCATAAGTTACTTTTTCATCCCTCTATCATATAACTTGCAAACATTATTTTCAAAGTGTACCATATGCCCATGCTCAATCAGCTGTCCAACACTCAAGAGATTTTGCTTCAAATATGGAACAAGTAAAACATCATGAATGAATTTTCTTCCTTTCTTGGTATTGATAGCAATTGTGCTTTTGCCTCTTGCTTGGACTAGAACACCATTTCACATCTTCACTTGTGAAATTGAAGAAATATCAATGTCCACAAAAATAGACTTGTCTCCTGTCATGTGATTGTTGCATTCACTGTCAAGATAGCACATATTATTACTTTGCTCTTTTGCAGTTTGGCATGCATATAGTATGCTTTGTTGACCTTTATTTTCTTCTGAAAAGTGTGCTTGTTTATTTGCTTTATACCTGCAATCTTTTTGAACATGTCCAAACTTTTTACAATTATAACATTGGGGTTTCCCCCTAAACCAGCAATCTTTTTCAGCATGAGAAGACCTTTTACATATATTGCACCTTTGTTGAGTGCTCTCATAAGATTGCCTTCTTGAAAAATTATTTCTTTGCATTTCTCTACCTTTTCCTTTCATATTTCTTTCTCTTCCTCTACTCTGATTTTCACCTCTGAATGACTCTTTTGAGTGGAGCATGACTAGATGATTCTTTTTGAGAATTTTTATCAACTACTTTGAGTTTAGATTGAAAGGCACTTTCAATTGATGATTCTTTATGCCTAAACAATCTTTGCTCATGAGCTTCAAGAGATCCCATTAATTCATGAACACTTAATTCAGAAAGATCTTTAGATTCTTCAATAATTGCAACTATTGTATCAAATTTGGAGATAAACTAGCCAAGATTTTCTCACATATTCTTCGCTCGGTGATGGTTTCATCATAGCTCTTCATTTGATTAACAGTCTCCGTAATTTGGAGAAGTAATCCTTCAATTTTTATTTTCTTGCATTCTCAAATTATCTAACTCTTTTCTTAAAGTTTGAAGTTTGATAGCTCTTACCTTTATGTTGCCTTGAAATTCCTCCTGTAAGATGTTCCATGCCTCCTATGATTTGATGGCTCTAATAATTTTGGAAATTTTTTTTTCAGATACAGCTTGTTGGATGAAGAGTAGGGCTTTGGCATCCTTCTTTTTGTAGTCCTTCAGTTGATCCTTCTGATTATTTGTTGGATTAACTGGGTCTTCGTATCCATTCTCAACTAGATCCCATACTTGTCAAATAAAAAGGGTTTTCATCTTGATGCTCCAATAATCATAATTTTCTCCATCAAAAATAGGGATAGAAGGTTGGTGGATATTCATACCAATATTGCTTGAGGTTGCCATGAATTTTTTTGTAGCAATTTTTTCTTCACTATTTCTTTGTTGATAACCTCATGGGATAGGCAACAGATCTTTGGCCTTCACGTCCACCTACTAAGGACTTTCCTTTTCTACTTTTTCATCAATATACCTCGCCTAAAAGAAGCTTGTGATATGTACCTATTCCCTAACGCCAACAGTTTCTTTGGAAAGCAGACACCAAAGAAACGACACCAAAAATCATGGATGTGAAGTCAAATGGCCAGCTTTGGGGAGGAACACGTCACCTACCACCCGTTCACGTCTTGCTTCTCTTTTTTTTTTATTGCTTTGGGAGGAAAAACAGAATTTCTGCTCTTGATCGGGCCTTGTAAAATGGAAGAAAACGGGCCTTCTTGTTGTCTCCTTCTGGGTTCTGATATGGGATTTCAACGGCAGCACGAACTTCTTCTTGGTGGTTCTTGAACGTGAAGACAGGGACGAACGAAGAAGAAGCTGGGAAGGTCATGAATCCTTTGTTTGGATTTTTTTGCACAACATTGCTTTGGATCTGATAGGATCGGGGAACCTAGCTCTGATACCAATTTTTGTTGGGATTATTTTTAACACAGATTATTTTGAGAAGAGAAATCAAAGTAGAAGAACGGTTTTTTTCAAGAAAAAAATTGTTCTATTACGTTTCATTAAGCACATCACCATATAAATATTGTTTCTTGTTTCTACGGATAAACATAATGCCTCTTATGATTCTATCCATCTGATGCTACCCCACTAAAGCATAAAAAGATAGGCCCATTATTTAAAAACCCAACTCAGACTAAATAAAATAAAATAAAATACTAAAAACTAACAACCATTATTTTTTAACAGGAAGATAGTGAAGGAAGTATGAACTAGCCAAACTATTAGGACATACCTACAAATATCTATAAATTATATATTTCCCTTGTATTTACTTTAGAAGTAGGAGGATGCCCCTAAGGATGATACAAAGAAGAATGATTGTCCCATCACTTAGATCGAAATCAAGGAAGCAAGTGTCAAATGGAGATGAAGAGAAGAGGCAATTGAAAACAAAGAGGAACTTGCAAGGTCATACTTGACCCGAGCACCAAGATACAAGAGTTTGTGGAGATCCATCATTTTGTTGAAAAGAAAAGATTCCATAAGGTTCATACCTGCTTGGCCATTAATGAGCCGAACGGCTTCCCCTAACAAAGCTATCCTCTTCCCAACCACTCACTTCATGGTCCGACAGCAGACTACTGATACATTGATTGTTTGAGCAGACTGGCATCATATAGTTGGGGACTTACTGTGTATAGTTTCTTTCATTATCAAATCTCTGGCCGAGTAAGTAGATTAAAGTCAGGAGACAGCATAGTGATGGCTGCACGAAATATATGGAAGGCTACATTATTGCCCTAGTGGGGTAATGAATGATAGTATATTGTAAAGTGGTATTTAAATGTGATTCAATCTCTAACGGTCATAATATTTTGGTAGGTGTGGGCATACAAACATGTCTCCCTTGTTGGATCCCACGTACCCCCTTTCACTTCTCCATGCATCTTGTGATGGGAGAATGCCTAATTTGCACGCATGATGGAAATCATACTAGAAAAGTTTAAAAACCTAAGAAGATTTGTAGTATTAGTGATTTCATATATATCTGTAGAATCGATTTCCTATTTAGTAGTATTGTTTAACTTACTATATTACTCGAGTTCTTGAAAAATTAGAGCCTAGGAAGGAGGAGTTACACCTTCTCTCAGCACAAAATCTCAGTCAATAGGTCAGTCAGTAGATAACACAATCTAAAGCTAAGACTAAAGCTGCACGTACGTATCTTCATTCCATCTGCTTACTATCCTTTTGTGTCCTCTATGAAAATTGGCTCAAGTACCTTCCTTGTTATCTAATCCAGTATTGAAAGATACTGGAGTCCATCGGTAGATACATATGTTTGAGAGAGACGATGCATAGATTTTGTGAAATATTTATTAGAGGCTTTCTGAAATCGAGAAGGCCCTCATGAGCAATGATCCATTGGAGGCTTATGTAAGTAGATTCAAAGCTCCTTTAAATGTCTTTTAATCTTTTGCTGACCTATATAATCTTTGTTATGATGTGATGCAGGGAAAGAGCATGGACAAGAGGCCTCCAAGTAAGGATCCAGAATGACAGTAAGATATTGATAGTGTAATTGATAATGATCTTTCTAATTTAAAACCTTAAACTAGCATTGAATACTTAACATAATTATCTAACCATTTATAACTACATTTATCTGTTATTATGCAGGTAGGGAGAAAGAGAGGAGCACTAGGATACTATTGTCTTCCCAATGTAGGAAGGTGAAGCAAGAGGCGCATGAACGTAAGCCCTCCAAAAATAGGAAGGCCATATTGACTGATTTGAAGAAAGTATATAAAAGGCAAAAGAAGAAGGGAGGCCCCACATGCCAGCGTAACTTCACTGAAGGCCCCCAAATACAGTGCTTGAACTCAAGGAATTACCCACACCGAAAAAGGTGCGACACATGAGATGCAAGACTTCATATCATGGAAAAGGCCAAGGCATGCTAGGGTACATGAATCAGCCATAATTTTATTCTTGGATGGATCAAATTTTAAGACAATTTTTCAGTTCTGTCCACCATGCGTGTGTATTTATATATTGATGTAAATGTGCTACTTATATTTAGGATATAGTGATATCATTGGGAGGACTCCGATACATAAAACCATCATGCATTCAGGAGTCTATGTAATGGCTACTCATGATGGTGCTTTGAGAAGTGATGTAAGCAAACCACCACACCACGCTTCCATTATTTTGGTTTTGGTTGTTCAAAATTTTCTATTACTTACTCTTTAAGTTTTGATTAAGTACAGTTAATAAATGTCTATCTTTACGTCCTTAAGCAATTCCATTTTGGAGCCCATTGATCATAAATGCAAATCATTGTCAATGGTAGTCATCACAATGATTTAGTGCTGCTTTCAATAATTAGCAAAACCACTTTCAATTGTTATCAATTTTTGTATCTATCATAGCATTGGCTAGAGGAAACATATCATCGTTTTCATCTTTTGATGTAACACCAAGGAGTACTTTCCCTCCTTATGCTTTATTAATATTTCATCCATAAATATTAGAGGCCTGCATCCTTTAACAGAACTCTTGATTGATGCAAGAAATGAGATGAATAATCGAGTAAATCAACTTTCAACGGTTTCAAATTCCATTGTGCTTCTGGAGTTGATCTCTATAATGGCATCATAATACCAGTGTAACTGGCCATAGGAACATAATATATCACTATAAATTTTCATCATATATAGCTATCTTCTTCTCATGCCAAGCTTGGTAGTATGGTAAATCCATACTAAATGCTTGATGGATATTTTTTACCAAATCAACCAGCCTCTATAATGGCATGTCCCAAAGTCTTTCTTTCGTAAATTTGAAAACCCACTACTCAAAAGCCTTTATATATGACCAATCTTGCAAACCTTTGCCATAAGTATGTTTAGGGTTTAGGGTTTTTATTATAAAGCAATCTCCATTGCCAATATAAGAGGCATGAATCCAGCATCCATAACCCACTTATGTATTTTCAAGAGTTACATGTTCGTGATGATACTTCATAAATATAAAATTGTGACACTTTGCAATACAAAAATTACGAATAGTGCCACAAAGTTTTCACATCCTTAAATTTTAAGCAATGCTTTCTATAGAAGACTTCCAAGCATCTAAAGAATTTTTTTGCCTCGCTTCCTTTAAAACCCATAGCACTTATGTCTTCCATAAAACTCGATTAAAATTAGATACACTCACTTGTAAACTAAATTGAGATGAGCATGCCTTAGAAGCATGTTTGCAGCAACACATAGGTTCAAAAATATCTAATGGCCTACTATCCCTACATTACAAATATTGAACTATTTCAAAGATATCGCATAAACAAAAGTAACAAGGTGTATATATGTATTTGATTGGTGATGTTTGATAATTGAAAGGTTGTATGGGCAACTATGAGCTATGTACAATGAGAAATACATTTACCAAAAAAATGAGTGATTAGAAATATTGGATTATTTAATTATCTTATATAGCATATTAAATATATTCGAGTATGAAAGAGTAAAATACAGGTACCACAAAAAGGGGAGAAATGAGAAAATGGATATTGGGTTTTCTATCTTACCTAAAATCAATAACCATATTTCTATCATCAAACAATCTTATAGAATAGTGAATAACCATTATAATGATGTAAGCATTAGATTTCATGTAAATTCTATGTATATTGCAAGCATCTCTATCCGTTAAGAGGCTAACAGGCATTTTAAATATGTTTAGATTATAGTATTTCATATATTACATTGCAGGAGTTGTATGCTTCCATTGCTCAGCTACTTAGAGTAAATATATCAAGGGTTGTGTCTTTTGAAATATATATTATATGAGCTTCATTCTCTTTTGAGCACATAGCCATAAATAATAGATCTATTATATTACTTGTACCTTCCACTTATATCTACATAAACAAAATTCTTGATAAAAATATACACTTAATAGAACTGTTTACTAGCAAAAAACATCAAGTGGAGGGAGAGTTACTAAACTTAGAGTTGTTTCTTTGTTGATGGAGAGTTACCAAGCATTCCTCTTTTCAACAAGAATTACGAAGCGACTCAGACTTGTAAGAGACTTTCATCATTCTCTCTTGTTGTATTAAAATACTTTTAGAGAATGGTCTAGTCCCGTTAAACACATTTAATGAGGAGCAATCTTTAATGATGAAATTTTATATGTTGAACCAAGTAGGGGAAACAACACCAGTTGATGTGGGGGCAGTTATCACAATGATCAAGGTGGGAGAGAATCTAAGATGTCGAAGCCGGTGAAAGGTCAGTTGATACATAGTAATGGGAGTTCAAGAGGTTTTGAAGCAATAGTTGAATGGGAAAAATAAGAAAATATGGAGGATAAACTAGTCATTCAAGCTTCCCTTAACCAAAAAAATGCTACTCACTTGCCCACGGGAGTAAGAAATGGCATGGAAACTGGCATTCTACGGGCCACAATTATCTATTCGGAAATTTTACAAACACTAGAGAGGGACTGCGACTTGAGGGAAAAATTGTTGTTTCCTTTCATTACACTTGGAGGGGAAAAATTTTCAATAGATTGGAGAGGGACCACTCGTTAAACAAAACTATAATGTAGGATTGGGAATTTTAAATGAAGGGGGTCAGGGACCTTTTGTTAAAAAGCAATCAACATAGGGATTGCCTATTAAGACCCCTTATCTAAGGGGTATTTGCTCATCTTCTAGTGAGTATGTCTCTCCACTAACCTTGGTGGTGTAGAGAAAATAAAGTACTACACTAAATCTAATTTATTTATTGGATGCAATGGTGTTCTGCAAGTTGGATACATAGCATATGTTGAGGCAACTAACTGCATACATTTATAAATGAAAGACTCCTCTATTATCATGCAAACACCACGAACATGACTTTAAAATGCACATTATTTTATAGCTAAATTTAAAATGCATATTGTTATACCATTTCTAGCCACCAATTTAATGATCATTATAATAGTTTGCGTTCAACAATTTGATGAACATATTTAGTGCATTAATACCTCATGAACTTCTAAATCCATCTGCTACCAACAAGAAAGAGGAAGGGGGGAAGCATTAAAAAAAAAACTTCACCCACTAAAAGAAATATGGGAAATAAATGGAGAATGAAATATGGAAAGAAGGGGTGTAAGTATTTGAATATGAAGGTTCACTCATTAATAGGCAACATTATTGAACTTAGTATTAGGATATCTAATATTGGGATTATATGGGCTGCAATTAGCAACTGATCTTTCGCTAATCTTCCAAGCAGCCAGAGGAAGGAAATGGTGGGACCGGGAGAACCAAAACAAAAAAAAACCCACCAAGCTGGAGGTAGGAGCCAGCACAATCTGAAGTAGGAGATGGAGGAAACAAAATCCAAAATTTTTCTAAGAAGTCAAAGGTTGAAGATGGAAGATCGGGAGTAGGAGATCGGGACGAGAGTTGGAGACGAGATGGGGAAGGGAAGAGGTTGCGATCGGTGGAAAAGGATGAATCTTTTTTAAATGACAATTTTGCCCTCAAGGGATAGCTGAAAAACAATCAGCTATTCCCCTAGTCCCTAAGAAATAAATTGAGAGGATAACCCATGTTTAATAACCTATGGTTAAACATGGGTTATCCCTCTGGTTAAAAATATTCATAACTAACCCATGTAATTGTGGCTTTTGGAAATAAGAGGGATATCCAGGAGAGATATCTCCCCCCTTATCCCCTTTCTCAAACACTGCCTAAGGAATCTCAAAGCAGCTATCTCTCATTTATCTATTATGTGTCATGTGCCTTCAAGCTGTAGATTATTTAGTTGGCATACCACCCACTTTTCAGGAGCACAAGATATGGATTGATTTGTTTCCTTCTCAATTGATGTTATTGGTAGACACATATCCAAAGTACTTGTTATGTTAAATTATTGGGGGTTTTATCCTTTGTTATCAAAAAAAAAAAAAAAGAAATCCTTTGGCTCCACACATACTGATAAATAGTCATTCCTGAATAATTCTAGTCATCACATATTACACATTACTAAAAACAAAACATGCATGAAAGAAATCTTTCATACAAGTAAATTACTATATTCAAAACCACAAAGACTACCAATAACCATAGGCACAAAAGTTTAGTCATCTCCAATTGTTTTTGAATGCCAAACAACACATGATTTCGATACAACAAGACACTTTGACAAGCAACACCAAACTTGAAGTACATAATACATAAGCAAATTGACACACATACATACACATATATTCATATTCATAGAGATACTCCTTATCTTGTTGTTGGACCACTCATAGCAATTTTCATGTCAATGCTTTCCATTTTAGCTAAATCGATTTGATCCTGTTCAAGGACTTCTGCATAGATATTTTGGGCTCTCTTATGACCGACCACGAGTCGCAAACTCTCCTTCACTTGTGTCACCACTTGGGTCATCGTTGGCCTCTGATTGGCTATTGGCATGGTGCACTTCATTGCTATATCTGCAACCTTCCAAACAGAGTTGGTGTCATACTCCCCTTTCAACCTTGCATCAACAACATTAGTGATATCTCCTCTAGCAAGCTGAGGGTGAATCCAACGAATTATGTGAACCATGTCAGGGACTTTAAGTATAGCTGGCAAGCCTGTGATCAACTCTAGAAGAACAACCCCAAAGCTGTATACGTCGCTCTTCTCATTCAACTGGAATGTATTGTGGTACCTACACAATAATTGCATTAGTCTTTTTAATCTTGAAGATATCTAAAGGAGCGATTCATATGGGTTGATCCATCCAAGGTTACCCACGATCTAGTCAAGATGATGAGATCAACACCTTTAATTGCACCCATATGATCTTACATGACAATGATTCTAAATCATCTCTATATTTAGAATCACTATCAAATGTCATGATCTCACAACCATCCTTGACTCAAGGCTACCTCTAAATAGTAAACTTGGATTAAGATTTAGAAACTGAAATGCCAATCATCTATTTAAAAAAGGCCTAATTTTATTTTTCACATTAGTAAAATATAATATAATATTATAGTAATATAAAATAAAATAATGTAATTATATATATTATAGTCATAATATTACAATAATTATAATAGATATGATAACGATATAACAATATATTATTATACTATAATGCTATAGTTATAGTATTATGATAATTGCAATATAATGTAGTATGATATTATAATATTATCTTGTAATATAATAATAAATAATATAAAATAGCAAGAAGTTACCATGACATTTGCAAAATATATTAGAGATAGTTTTAACATTACATGATTAGTAATCTTAAATTTTTATAACACACTAAATAATTTAATTATAGTTACTTAAAAATATTTAATCATTGTGACATTGCACATAACCAATTAAACATGATGATTTTAGATTGCTAAGAATAAGATCATTTTAGGATAACAATGATCGGTCATCATGATAACCTATTTGATTTACCAAATTCTTTATAAGATCATGTGTGGAGAGTACTTGACCTCCATTGGACATGGCATGCAAGTTTCACCTTACCTACTAAAAGTGAAGTACATGAAAAAGAAAATAGAGATGACTAATTATTAGAAGTGGAAAACATACTCAGGATCCATGTATCCTGGAGTGCCTATGATAGCCTCAGTAGACACGTGAGTGCAATCAGTAGCAAGGAAAGCCTTTGACAGCCCAAAATCTGCAATCTTGGCCTCTAAGTTTTGTGATAAGAGGATGTTGCTACTCTTCACATCTCTATGGATGATAGGTGGGGCACATCCTTTATGAAGGTACTCTAGCCCTGTTCATTAAACCTTAGTTTGTGGGATTCCTACAATAAAAATAATTATAAAATAACATATAATGTAAAGTTTTGCCAAACCTTGTGCTGCATCAACTGCAATCTGAAGCCGCTCTCTCCAACTTAGGACTCTACCAGTACTAGCTTTATCTGCAAGAGATGAAATCAGACAATTATCTCTAAAAAGACTTGAACGCGGGCTTATCTGGCAAATTAGTCTAAGTTCATCGTGATAGGATTGCAAATAGTAGAAAATTAACTTCAAATATTTGATTCCATGAAGAAAGAAAAGAAGGGAGTGGGGTGGGAGAATAAAAGGACTAAACAATTTTATAGTCCTCATGGTGGAATACTAACTTTATGTGCCATACATATAAATATCTATACATAGCCTGCACCCCATATTCTTCAACAACTAGCCTTCAGAACTATATTATTTAGATATAGTTTGTTTCATCCTCTCAAGGTCAAAAACTAATCCAATTTTTTCTTTGTTTTTTAATAGAAAACTAATCAAGTTCATTATAAGAGGCCCGTGCCACTGGCATTACTTCTCAGTTTTTCGGCCAACACATTCTCAGCATCTATAATATTGTCCATATTAATACATATTGCATCAAAAGAGTATTAAAGGTTTTTAAAACTACACACGCACACACGCGCGCGCGCGCACGCGCACACACACACACACACACACATATATATATATATATATATATATATATATATGTATGTATGTATGTATGTATGTATGTATGTGTGTGTATATATATAGTGTGTGTGTATATATATATATATATATATGTACACATACAGATATTCATAATCTGAGATCCGTATGGATCCAAGGATGGAAGGTAACCAAATTATATACTTGGCTATATTCACCAAATCTATCTCTATATGTATTTGTGGGTAACTTTTATGACTCGCTAGAACGAGGGCGCAAAGAATAAATCAATGAAAGAAAAAAGGCTATTGAGATACTCGATCATGATGACCTTTCAAACAAAGCGGGATAGCATGGCATCTTATTTCATAGAGAAATTAAAGCGCTCTCACCTATAGGTTTTAAAAATGTGTAAAAAGTGTGATTGTCCTTATTACACTTAAAAGAATCTCTGTTTAGGTTTGGTCAAGTCTAGATTTAGTTGATAGGAGTCTCACATTGATGATCTAAATCATTAAATATGACCTAGATTTTAAAATGCACAAATACCCAAAAATATGTGATTTAGAAATCGACACTCTTGCATTAATTAGTTAAGAAATATGAACAAGTAAATAACACCAAATAATTTTTTTTTGGCCTCTTGAAGTATGAGCTTAGGATCTCTAAACTATATGAACTTTAATGTGTAAGCATTTTAGAGACAGTAGATTACACCTAATAATTTTAAACATTAACTTGAGTCAATTATATTTGAATTTAAATTTGATTCGATTCAAGTGGAAATCTGCTTAAGTGTAATAAAATCAAGTATGCATGTCCTCTCTCTCTATGTGTGTGTCTATATATATATATATATATATGTGTGTGTGTGTGTGTGTGTATGTATATATGTATGTATGTATTTATATATAATTAATCTTGATTGTGCCTACCGCATCCAAATCCCCTTTCTATTGGATTTGGCTAACATCTCCAAATGAATCATAATGATATGTCATCATCGTGCATCTCATGTTTCAAATTTTAGTAAAAAGGTTAGTGTGACCCAAAAAAAGTCTTCAACTGGTTTGAATTTAGGATTAAAAACTTCTGCTAGTTGGCACCTCCCTCCTGCTTCAGGAATGGGCTTCGGAGTTTGAACCCGGTTGTAATTGCACAAACACCAAAAATTATGTGATTTAGAAATCAACACTCTTGCATTAATTAGTTAAAAAATATGAACAAATAAATAACACCAAATAATATTTTTTTGGCCTCTTGAAGTATGAGCTTAGGATCTCTAAATCATATAACTTTAATATATAAGATGGTAGATTATACCTAATAATTTCAAACATTAACTTGAGTCCATTATATTTGAATTTAAATTTGATTCGATTCAAGTGAAAAATCTGCTTAAGTGCAATAAAATCAAGTGCGCATATCCCCTCTCTCTCTCTCTCTCTCTCTCTCTCTCTCTCGCCCTATATATACATGTATATATATGTATTTATATATAATTAATTTTGATTGTGCCTGCCGCATCCAAATCCCCTTTCTATTGGATTTGGCTAACATCTCCAATTGAATCATTATGATATGTCATCGCCATGCATCTCATCTTTCCAATTCTAGTAAAGGTTAATGTGACCAAACAAAGAATTCAACTGGTTTGAATTTAGGATTAAAAACTTCTGTTTGTTGGCACCTCTCTCCTGCTTCTGGAATGGGCTTCAGAGTTTGAACCCAGTTGTAGCATTCTCCATATTTCCCACCATTTTATCAAAAGAAAACCTTAACGCTAGGTAGATCAGAAAATGCCTCTCTCCATACCTGTAAGATGGTCTTTGAGACTCCCGTTGGCCATATACTCATACACAAGTCCAAGGTAATTATCATCCTTGCAATAGCCAATCAAAGACACCAAATTTCTGTGATGAACCCTTGATAAGAGAAGGGCCTGCAGCGGATAGATCACTCAAAAGTAATGAGAATATAGGAGGTAGAACGCCATGACTTCTTAGAGCTAAAATAGTTTGGAAGCCAATACCTCAGCCTGGAACTCCTTGATTGTTTGCGAATCACTTCCTCCAATTGGAGACTCATCGAACCCACTCTCTTGTGCCGACATGCGAGACCGCAACTTCACGGCGACTTCGGTGCCGTCTCGGAAGCGGCCGTGGTAAACGGTCCCAAACCCACCTTTGCCAAGGAGCCGTTCGAAGTTATTGGTGATGGTCTTCAACTCCAAGTACGTGAATTTACGGCTCCCTTGTTGAAGGGGTTGGTCTTCAATGGCCGTTGCTTCTTTTGGTTGTGCTTGAACAAAGGGCGCTGGCGCTGATATGGTTAAAAGAAAATTATTTATTCCACATGATCTATGCTCCTAGAAACAATGATATAAAGAGATGACAAGATACATCCTATTTTTATGGATTGCTTGGAAAAAGAAAAGAAAAATTAGACGATGACGGTACATATTTGTGTGGAATTCCTAGTCCAGTACTTATTTTCACTAAGTCCAATTCTCTTGCTTTGACTCTAGTTAATTCCTTGGACAAAACAAAGAAAAAAAAAAATCTTTCCTATCTTTGACAAGAATTGCCATGGACTTCTCCTAAGTCATAATTATTATCTTTTTTTTTAAGGGAAAAAATATCGATGGGAGTTATTACAAACAGCAATCATGGTTCAGACTCTTTTTTTTATTATTTATTTGAGTATTGCCCAGACTTACATGGTGGGCTCGGCGTTTTTCTTCTTCTTTGGTGGTGTAGCAGCACTAATATCGCCGATACCATTAACAAAGCCGCAATCACTGAAACGACGATAATGACAGCAGTAGAAAGCGTCTTCTTCTTCTTCCCATCATCCATGCATTTGTTCCCGTTCGGGCACAAATCCGGGTTATTTTCCGTTCTTGCACAGAAAAAATACTCAAATGTCAGAGTCCAGAGTAACTAATTAAGAAGGAAACTTTTCTTCTTTTCCTTTTTGTCTCTGGAAAGCATCATGTGTGTTCATTATACCAAGAGTCAATTTTATATTGAACGAATGAAGCAAACCTTAACTCTAGCAAGCTATCTGCTTGCTTCTGAGTGAGAGCAGCTGGGATCGACCCATTGAGCTGGTTGTTTGACAAATTTCTGCAAAAAGGCCAAAAACACGTACTAGTTGTAAATCTGGTACAAGAATTTCTAACAGAGACTAGAATTTTCCTTGGTTTTATTTTATTCTGAGAGAGCTAGCTTAAGCTTACAGCATGCGAAGGGATGGCAATCCTGACAGGAAATTTGGTATTGGGCCCGTAAAATTATTGTTTGATAAGTCCCTGGGACAAAAGGCAATCAGTACATGATGATTGCGGAAGAATTCTGTCGACATGAAACTTGTCGTTTTGAGAAAAGGCCAAGAGAGTGATAGTTTTCAATACTTACAAGTACTCGATGGCTTCGAGGTTCCTAAGAGACACGGGTATATTACCAGACAATCCCAGTGAGGATAGATTTCTGCAAAGCAAGCAAGCGAAATAGCACAAATAGTTTAGTCTAAGTATTATTAATACATTTTAGATTTATTTTTAAGAAAAAAAACAAAGTTTGATAGGCTTACAAGGATGCAACTCTTGAAGCATTAGAACTAGAACCGGTACACTGTACGCCTTTCCAGGTGAAATTTTCTGGACGACACGGATCACCTTGCCAATTCTTCATATCATATAAATTCTTGAGGACCATCATAGCACCAACTAGCACGTGCTCACAAGGTAGACATAGCCACATCATGTGTTACATATAGTACAGGCCAAAAATAAACACTTTTTTATAAAATTAAAAAAAAAACATTTTCAAGTTAAGTCTTGCTATAATATTTAACTGGCCATTCTTTAAAGAAAAACACAAGTTGCGTGCCTAAAGCAGGTGTGAAATGTATATGTGCTGTCCATGGAAGGCAAAAAGTTATTAATTGCACTAAATTACATTAATAGATTACAAGAATAAAATTTTATGAAATAGATTCTAAAAAAATGTTTAATAAAAAATTCAAATTTTTCTTGTTCTTATGTGTTCAGAAAAGTTGAACAAGAAAGTAAAGAATGAAATATTTTCATGTGCTTTTTAAGTTTAATTTCCTTTAAAAATAGCTGCTATTGCTAGTAGTATCAGCAGCAGTAATAATATAAGAATGTGAAAGAGTAAATGTCCTTATTCATTATTATTGTTAAAGTTTTGTTATTATTTAAAATTGTGCCAATGATATGTGTTTGAAAAAAAAAATCTTTATTCAGGAAAAATATTTTTATCAAGAAAATTACTTTAAAAAAAAAACAAATGATAAATTGCTTAACAAGACCAACTTTCTCATTGTTTGCCTTTAATTTCATTACTTGATGATTGTCTAATGTCGCTAAGTTGTTAAAGTCCTCTCTATGTGAAAGAAGGGGTCATAGTCATATATATTTGATGACAAACAATGGGTACTGCAGGAGTAAACTCTGTATAGAGGTAGAAATACAACCATCGTTATTTTCCAAAGAAAATTAAGGTCTATTATATTGAATGACTACTAGTTTACGTTTAAAAATATTGTTTTGCATGAAAAAAAAGGTCTTAAAGTTCAATGGCGTTAATGTTTAATTTGATATTGGCTCATATATAACTGTGCAGAGAACAAATAAAATTACATATATAGAGACACGCCAAACTTTGTATCAAGTGTATATACACAAGGATTATACATACTCACACAGACATATGTACATAGAGTGTGACAGTATGCTTGATGAAAAGAAATGGAAAAATGTTTTGAAAGAAAAATATGATCAAACTTGAAAAACTCATCCTTGTATTTACTTTTCTTTATTTTCACAATCTAGAAGGTTGAAAAGAACATTTTTTCTAGTTTACCTGGGCTTTTTCAAAGTAATTGAATATAGATGGATATCTTAAGAGTTAAGGGATGGGGTAAGGTTTTTCATAAGAAGGACCATCCTAATCTTCCGCACATGAATGACCCCTCATCCCATCTTAGAGATATGTGATCGAGTGTAATCTTATGTGTGCATATGGTTGCACCAAATCACGTATCTTAAAACATGACAGTACGCGCGGTCATGCATGTGCGATATATCATGATGGCGTTTCATGTAAAGTCTCAACAATTAAGCCTTAGTGTAGAGTTCTCCATTCAAGATTACCATAGTTCTACAGAAGTTATGTTACTTGAAGTTATTAGCCTTAGTGGTGTTTTTTTTTTTTTTTTTGGAAAAAGAGAAATATTATCCCTAGTTAAACAAGATAGCAATATACCATCTCCCTTGTCAGATGCTAAATTCGGCAGGAAAAGAGTACTATAAATCTCAAAAGCATTGAAAATTGGAGGAAGGTTGGAACCGGCCGCCTTTGTTATGCTAAAATTATACGTAGTCGCACTCGGAAGCTCATTTGCGAAGATTATGTGAGTTGTTAGTAGGTAAGAAGGCTGGAAATTCCTCCTAAAAACTTGCCCGTTTACGAACACGTCCATTAATCTTCTGTTGTTCGAGGGGAGAAGATCAAACTCGGCGAAGTGAATGTAGATATGGTACACAGGACGAACAAATCCACTCTCCGAATTCCAGGAAAAGTCCAAACTGGTAGTATTCGATGGCATGACTGCAGTGCTCATAACAATGGATGGCACCTGAAAGCCATCCCCAGGATCAATCTGGATGGTTTCGGAAGTATATATACGAAGCCAGTTCTCAGGATTCGAAGGCCACCAAATGCGATCGTAGGTGTCATCAGGATACCTATCGGTTAAAGAATAAGAATAAGAAGTAATATTATGCTAATGCATGGTTATCACTAAACTTTTAAGAATATTCACATTTGCATATAATCACATGAATCTTTGATTGCAATCCATACCATATATAAAGACAGAATGATTTGGATACATTGAATAGAGCTATGATCAGATTTAATTAAATTACATGGGAAGGTAAAGTCATGTATGATTTGATTCATTGGATGCGAACCGTTGTTTCTAATTATTTAAACAGAAACTCATATGATGTAAATATTTCTAGACTATACTGCATCAGGTCATGAAAAATAAAGTCATTTTATATTAGTTAAGCTTTTCTTTTTTTTTATAATATAACGCATGGATTGAAATTTTCATATTATATAATTTTTAGTATTTAAATATATATTTTAAAATAAATTACTTTAATGGCTTAGATCAATAATAAAAGACTTTATTATGTAATCTAGACTTAATCATAACCAAATGCAAGCCTACTCTAGCATAGCTAATTAAATCTTTTTATATATGTGTGCGTTCATGTGGGCATGTGTGTGTGCATGTGTGCTGAAAAGTAGAGGTCATGTTGAATCTAACAAATAACTTAATAAAAAAATTTGATAATAGATGGTCATGTAGATGATATTAACTTTTGGATTGATAGTTATTTTTAAATTATTCATTATTAAAATTCATGTTGTTTAAAGATAATTTATGTATTCAACGGTCAAAAATAAATATTTTATTAAATTTATAAATTTTAAATTTATTTTCTAAGCTTTGGTTCTTTGCTTTAGACGTGACCCATAGCTCCTGCACAATAAGAACATTAAACCATCTACTCAAGCAACCAGCCACCCTATGTGTTGCCCAAAGGAGGCTCTGGAAATTCCACGTTGCCTCCTTTAACTTTTAAAAAAATAGATTCATGACCTAAATTTTTTTTATATTTATAAAAGAACATAATAAAATATTGGCATCTTAAATCAAGCCTCTTTATTTGAACGAGGAGGAGAAATTTTTTGTACTAAAGGGGTAAAAAAAAATTATCTGCAACCATTCCATCTTGAGCGTACGAAAATATTTATCAAAAAGATCCTTCAATGCTTATGCCCTCACACTTTTTGGAAAGAAAATCAGGTTGCTAATTTCTTAGATAATTTTACCTCATTTTCATCCCAAAATTTAATTGAGAGAGAAATTTTCCTCCTAAACCTAGTCTCATTCATGATGGTGATAAATTAGAAATGCTTCATATGAGAGGAAATTAATAATTTCTTGCTATAAAAAACACAGCTTCTTTCTTGTTCGATTCATCAGTAGATTACATAAAATTTGATTATTGATCCATAATTAAACTTAGTTTTTATTTAAAAATTTGCAAGTATATTTTATATCTTGATATAGTTGCATAAATTTTTTGAACTTATCAGGAAGAGTATATTGGGAATAAAATTAGTTATAGCCCAAAATAAAATGTTATGCAACTTAAAGATCCTAGGAAAAGGCTTTTTGTTTGAATTATTAAGACTTGTTTTTGGTTGTTTGTAAATATTTTTAAAAAGTATAATCATCTTATATAATATGCTATATACAAAAAATTGCACACAAAATTTGTAAATTACTTTTACAAATATAGTTTACTCGGTGAAAATCATCATTTATATATGTACTTCTTAGTTTGAATTATTTTTATCCAATCACCCCTTTTATTGATTTTTTGTTGCTGATAATTAAATAAATAATAAATGTAAAATAAATATAAAATTATAACATTGAGAGTAGTTGCTCAGGTGATGTCATCCTCTGTCACTTGGAAAATAGAGTATGTTTTAATTTTGAATGGATTTAGCCCTCAAGGGTGAGTTTGGTATGAGGATTGGTTAAATCAGCATTTTATATTAATAATTTGAAAATTTCCAACTTTTATTTTTTATTATAAATATTTATTTTTATTTAAGTTTTCAGTGGTTTTCAAAATTAAATGGGAGTTATCAAAGGTTTCTAATGGTTGTCAGATGAATTGCAGTTAGAGTATCATAAATACAAAGATCTATGACACTTACAAAGAATCTAATCTCATTAATATTGAAATCAAGAATTAGACGTCTAAATTATCTTATAAGTATTTATAACTTATTTTAGGAGTAGTCTTTGTAATTTAGTTTTCTCATCTTTTATATCTCCTATTTTCTTTGTCCTCTCTTTTCTACCTCTTGTATCTCATTCATATGTCAAGCAAAAGTGAGAGCTGAGTTAGTCCAATTGTCGATTGCCTGATTCATATGTAATCTTAGTGTTGTAAACAATAAAAGATTTTTTTTGGTATGCTCAAATTAAATCTGTATAATTATTTGAACAACAGTAAAATTTTTAGCATGTCTGATAGGATTGAAGGATGAATATGGCACCTAAAGGAAAGAAAGCTAGTTAGTTTAAAAAGAATCCCACAGTAGAAAGGAGGAAGGCATCCTTAAAGATGGACCTTTCCATCTTCAGATGATTCAAGGAAAAGAGTTTCTTTTTCCCTCACTTTGATACAACTATTCCAATGCAGTAGCCAACCCTGGACCAAGAAGGCATTGCCATGCCAATGGTGGACACTTTTCTCATGGTGGAGGCCATTTACCAAAGGATTGACCCTTGCCTCAATAGTCATGCTACTTTCCTTTGTGAGGTAAGTTTGGACTTTACCAAATCCAAACATCAAATATGTTTAGACCTAAAGGAAACATGAATTAGGCATGTTTAAAGATTATCGACTCTACGAGGGTAATGGAGTGAACAGTTAATTCTTTAAAATATGTGATGTCTAGAAGTTGAGAAATGTTTCTTCTAGATCCGAGAACATCACATCACTCTTTGAGGCAAGGTAGTAATTTACTAAGGCCAGAATCCATGGAGATAGAGAATCAATCTCTACCCTTTGCTTTAGCTTCGAGGGTTACATGATCAAATACGATGCCTTTGACCTAGATCTTCCAGGGGCTAGACTAGAGGTATCAAGATAATTGAATATCTCAAGGTCCCGATTATAGGATGAATCCCACTTATGACCTAGCTTCATCTATCCCATGAAATAAATGACTAGCCGGGTCCAAACTAGGATGCGCTTGGTCAGATAATTTTAGAGACCAAAGAGGAAATCAGGTCAACAAAAGCTTCAGACTATCACTAATGCCCCAACCATACTCGAATATTGGTAAAATTATATAGGGAATCAACCCTTGGATCCCAATTTAAAGGATCGATTGTTGAATCTAATTCAAAAACAATTTAGTCATAGAATGAAATCAATGATAAGACTGACATATAAGAAGCCATATTTGGATTGGATAAACCAATATTATCCTCTTCCAAGGGGATACGAGGTCTTGAATTTAGTACTTTCTTAGGAGATAATAAATAGTCTAACCTAGAACATATTGGCTAATTTATGTTCTAATATGGAGATATCAATTATCCCATCAATATGATATTGTCCAGTAACATCTTAACAAGGGAGGTATTTAACTCATACATCAATCTTCCTTCAAATTTAGTGCAAGATTGAAGCTAACTTGAAAACATGTTCTATACCTAGTTTTACTAAATAGAACTAGAAAATTTATGACTGACTTGACCAAAATAAAACAACAGCCTTGAAAGAAAATTGAGGTTATATTATTAAGTTTAGGAATGCCAAAATTCGAATCCATGTTCAATTTCCCAAAAGGGATTTGTGAACATGGGTAGGAGTGATTAAAGTAAACATTTTGTAGACCAAGAATTTATGAATTTATTCCAATTATCTACCTACATTTCAAAATATGAATTTCTACTACAAGAAGACGATTGAATGAAGAATACCTCGAAGGAAACTTATTATGCTAGCCCAAATATTCACTATAGAAAGGTTAAGACTCCATACTTAGAATCCCTAAAAGAAGCTGAAATAGGTTTGTCTAAACTAGCCAACAGTAGTCCCTATTCCTGTCAAGCATTATCAAAACCTAACCCTATTAGAATAAATCAAAAACTGATACCATAAATTAATCAAAGGCCCATAATGAAACACTACTCATTTGATATATTAAAGGCTGAAGGGCATGTATTGCTACCTAATGAAGAAACTAAAGAAAAAAAAGGTATTGTAAATGATGTAATGATTGGTCTCACCATACTAACAAATGTCTTATTTTTAGAATTCCATATTGAAAGCTATTGTCATGGGGAAGATTAAATTCTCCAAGAAGGCTAAAGAGCTGATGATGGTGGATTAGAACCAATTTCCAATGATTCTCTAGATCAACATGAGACCTATGGAAGTTGGACTATAAAAGGTTTCGAGTTGTGGTGGAAGATGTAGAAGAAAATGTCAAATCATTGGCCAAACAAAAGATGAAGCTTTCAAAAGAAATGGTAATAAAACTTGTTGACAAGTGTCTAGCTTAATATACGGACAGAATCCTATGCTCCAACTACAAAAAGATCTATGGCCCAAAGACTTATGTCACTGCCCTTTCAAGAACTCCTAAAAATGTCAATATCTGTATGGAAGCTTTAGTCATTAATATTGTGAACCAAAAGCAGCAACCTACCTAACTACTCAGCTTCAACCAATAAGTTGGGTTGAAAGAAGAGAAGACCACCCATAGATCCTTAACAAGAGGTATGAAGCTGAAGACCCAAAAATGGGCCTACTTGGGAAGAACAGTGAGAAGTTTGACTATTAGGTACTATTGTTAGATGAGTGTCCTGAAAAGCCAATTGTTGGCTTACACATTATATTTTATCCAGGACTTATTTTGTACATAATCATTGTTATTAATAAACAAATTTTATTGAGCAATTTTTTTCATATATGTTGATGTGTCATATATCGTCCATGGGATTGATGGTCAATGATATATTTTCAAGAGTTAAAAATTGGAGACACATATCATAATAAATTAACTTCTAAAATGCTCCCAATCAATTAATCAATCACGGAAATGGTGATCGATCCAATCAGACTGGAGCATGGATCTCCTAGATATGAGTCTCTTGTATGTGGTATGAGTTACCAGAAAAGGAATGCTGGTAGATGTAAGACAACGATACCGAGCATGACCATACGAAAAATTAGTATGATGTCTACTCACTTGTCGATGACTTCTCAAAGATGTAGTAGCATAAGTGATCCTCTACCTATGGTACTTTGACTACTCACATTAGGATTATTGTAGTTTGACTATATATTACCTTAAACCTCTTAAGCATTAAGGGCCTTGTTATGTACGTTGGCTGTAGTGATCTTAATGTAGGAGTAGAAAATATTCGTTAGGGATCTATTAGCCCTAGTAGAAAATGAGAAGTCCTATGCTATTTAGGAGACTGTGTTCATAAATCTGTGGCCACGACAAGTGGTAATGAAAAGAGTTTCCATAAATAATCACAAGTTGATCTCAAATCAAATAAATATTGTATATGACCAGTGCTGAGGGTTTGATGAGTTATTCTTGACCTAGCACCCTCGGGACTCTTAATAGAAGAATTATACTACATGGCAACTATATTTAGGATTTCTTCTTCTAACCTACTAACTTGACACTATATATTGCTAGACATCACTGGTGGATAGTAAGAAGCTTACTAGAATCGATTAGAATCGTTGATTCCAAGTTTGAGTAGAGTTAAAATTATTTTGACCCACCGAAAGGAATTTTGGTGTAACCGTAATGCTGATTAAGGATTATTCTTATAACTAGATTAGTTGTAACCTATGGGGTCACACGCAATAAGGGCTGAACTCCTCACATTTATCCTTACATTAATTTGATTAATGTTTTGGATCAAATTTCTTGAAGACGAATTGCTAATTGTTAGCAACATGATAAATTTTGGTACACTGGGACTCTCTTCTCTCTCTGATATATTTTTAAATAATTTTTTTGAATAAAAATATTTTTTGGCCTAAATCAATAAAAATAAATAAATAAAAATATGCTAATTATGGAGTTCGAACCCATGACCTATATAGGTCTTCTCCCTTAACCATTAGAGTATTGTTTTGGTTTGGTTTCATTAGTGAAAATATTTTTTGTTCTGAACCAGTAAAATAAGCATTTAATATAAAATATATTGACATGGGGTTCGAACCCATGTGCTAGGAGAGAGAGAATTTAGGGACATGCACCCCATCTAGATTAGGCATGCGGATAAACTTCCGTAGCCTCTCTCTTCTAAAACACGATAATTTAAAGATTTGTTCTCCAAATTTGTTTCATACGGGTATGCATCCTGAGCGTTCCCACCCTTCATCTAGCTGCCCCTTCTATCCCCTTCTTCCATCTATAAATGAAAAGGAGATGCAACCTTGGAATCAGTATGGGATGAGAGAAAACAAAGCGTGAGAATGGTTTCTGAGAGAAAGAGGGCTATGAGTTTTCTTGGCCATTAAGCAAAGAGTTTGCTGCACCGTCTATACCAGAGGGGATCTGCAAGAAACTAGCACTCGATGATCCGCCCATTTCGGAGAAATATAGCCCCACGTAGATACCGTAGAGGTCGGACGCATGAACGGCTCCAGTATGGGACCCAAAGATTCATCAGGATTTTTGATCCAGTTGAAAAGTTCAACATAATTAGGTAAGATTTAAATATTAAATTTATCAAAACATTAGATCTGATCCAAAATCATGCAAATAATGAGAAAATAAATTTTTAATAAGATTTATTATTTGCTTGTTTTTAAAATTCTAAATTGCATTCCTTCCGCTGTATGTGTTTGATTGCATCGGTACAACTTTAATCCATCAATACAGTCATCTTCAACTATATCGATGGGTTTCTTGACTAATCAATGCTACAGTCCACTCTCTAAGCTTTCAGGCTAAGAAAGTTCAAGAAAGATAAGGCACCCAATCTACTAATAAAATAAGGCTATGACATGCATGACAGTCATGGACTAGATTGCCCACCTAGTTTTTTGGCCAAACAAAATTATGGCCAAAAATGGAGAGCATGTCCAAATTAGAGGAGATCAAATGGATCTCATTTTTGATCAAGCTCATTTCAAACCAGAATCTAGTCAAATGTCTAAGTTTGAGGCAAGACTTTAAGTTTGGAGCTAAAGACATTCCAAATCCAAAAATACTGGTGGATCAATGATACTAAAGAGTGTACCAACCCATAGAGAATTCTAAATTGTTGTGTGATTGGAGTATGTCAAGGACACAAAAAAAAAGATGGCAATGGTTTAACTAGCAAGCTAGATAGAAGCAAATGGAACAGGCTGAAAACATTACCATAAATTTATGCCAAAAATTACGATGTAGGAACAAATGACATCGATAAATCCAAATCCGTATCATTGCATTTTCCTCATAGAAGAAAAATATGCAGATATATCACTTAGAGAACCTTGAGCAAAGCAGGCCTAGGGATAAATTTGCTTAAAGGGATAAGGAAGACAGTGAAGGAAGTGTGAACTAGCCAAACTATTAGGACATACCTTGCAATATATCCATAAATTATATATTTTCTCTTGTATTTACTTCAAAAAAAGAGTAGGAAGATGCCTTTGAGGATGATATAAAAGAGGATGATTGTCCCATCACTCATATTTGAAATCAAGGAAGCAAGTGTCAAACATAGATCAAAAGAAAAGGAAACTAAATGTGAAGAGGATCTTGCAAGGATCATACTTGACTCGGGCACCAAGATACAAGAGTCTGAATTAGGGGCAACTTTAATAGGGTCAAAAAGGACATTTTCTCTAAACCTCTTTCAGAAATCAAGTAACATCTTCAACCATTATATATCCAATGCTGAATGAATGGGAAGTCAATTAGGACAACTCTTAGTGGACAATGGAACCACCATATATATATTATCGGCTAGAGTGATGAAGAAAATAGCAAAAATCAAGCAAGAATTGATCCCCTTAGAAATCATGATCATTGGATTTGATAAAGGGATAGTTCAAGCTCAAAGGATTCTCCCTGTAGATCTGACTATAGGAAGCATTACAACTACAATGTCTTTCTCGTCATCAACACTATATCAGCATATAATGTGTCACCAAGATTGGATACCCTCTAATGCGCCATCCTCTCTTCTTTCCATTAGTTACTTATCTTTGGAAAGTAGTAGAGAAGTTGAACTCATTATGGTTGACAATCAACCATTTTCCATCAATGCAGGGATTGTGAAAGCTCAATTTTACAATGATAGCTACAATCCAATTCGCATTACAAATTAGGAGACTATGAGAAGTATATAATGGTTCTTGTAGAAATAAATGTAATGGCTCTTGTAGAGAAGACTAAGGCCTCTCCTATTATTGAGGTTTGTTCAAATTTAAACAGCCGACTTTTATGGACTTTGATAATTGTAATGATTAATATTAATGGAAGTAAAATGGCAATAATTTTGGTCTTATTAAAAAACTTACAAATGTACTCTATTGAAAGAAAATTTATGTACAACATCGATTGGTTGTATATGTAGCCGATTGTATCATGGAAGAGGAATCTATTTGAAAACTTTGAAGTCTGGCCTAGAAACAAAACACGGAACTAAGATAGGAGAAGGCTCATGGAGGGTTAGTAATTTCAAATTTACCTCTTGAGAAGACACACTAAGCATATTTTTACCCTAGCAATTACATCATCATATGGATGCAAGTCAAGGTTCATAGTGCCGAATTCAACATGAGAGGTTCTCTTAGGTCTAAAGGTTGTAGAACTCTTAATCACCGCCATTTCTCATAGAAAAATGAAGAGGATTGAAAATAATGAAGATTGAGTAAGGAAACAAAAAGGGGGTTTGGAAGGAAGCAATAGGGGAACAAAGAGTAGGTAGAAGAAGAAAGGAAAAGGGTGGACTTTGCTTAAAAAGCAACAATTTTCATTTGTCATAATGATAAGAATCGATAAATGCTTGGAATCCCTAAAAAAAGCATTTGAAAATAGTACCAAAAACAATTGTGTAAATAGTAAATTTCAAAAGTTACTAAAGCAGTGGCCTTAAGGGATATATAGCAAAAAAGCAGAAGAGACTAATAAATAATCAACTGATATCAAATATGGTTATCAAAATGTTAAGATATAATTCATCTATCCCCTTTTTGTAGAATAATGTAATGGGCTGAAATGGTATGGAGCAAACATCCCTTAAATTTTATTAAATTCAAGGGATGTTGGGGGTAACTATTATAATCAAATTTCTACCCCTTTGAAATAAAGTAAGAAGTATTAAACCAAAACATATATGTGACTTTTGGTCAAATGAAAGTAGTTTTCGATAACTAATTTCTAATCAAAGTATTTTCAAGCCACAAGCCATTACTTTTGGTCATATTGAACTAAAATTAAATTTCAAACTGCAAGGCCCATGTGAAATTATTGAAATGGAAGAAAAATTTTCAGAAATTTCAAAACTAAATGGGAGTTCTTGGAGGTTTCTAGTGCTTGTCAAATGCAATTTCAGTTAGAATATTATAAATATGTACTTGCAAGTGATCCAATCTCAACATCGAATTTAAGAATTAGACATTTAGATTATTCAAGAATAGCCATAACTTCTCTTACAAGTAGTCTTAATAATTTAGCCTTCTCATCTCTTCTATTTTTTTTTTTTTTGTCCTCTCTATTCTGCCTCTTATATCACACTTTTATGTCAAATAGGAGTGAGAACTGAATCAGTCTAGCTACTTGATTGCCTGATTTATTAGTAATTTAATATTACAAGTAATAAATGATTTCTTTTGGCACACCCAAATTAGATCTACATAATTATTAGAGCTTTTTTTTGTCACACCCAAATTAGATCTATATAATTATTTGACCAATAATTATGTATTAGGATCATAATATTTATTCATGTAACGTTTAAGCTTCTATCATTAAAAAAAAAAATCATTTAGAGCTTTTTTTTTAAAAAAAATCTAATTGAACTTATTTTTTAAGAAAAGATTTCATTTTTTTTAGCCTACGGTTCCAAATAAATTGAACTTTTTTGAAATTTAAAAGTGTTTTATTTTATCTATCTATTATGCATATTTATTTATATTATTCTTATTTTTTAATTTAAAATTAATAATTTTAACATTTAAATTTAATTATATAAAATTGTAACAACATGTTTATTTTTTTATTATCAATCACACAAGCTTACATGTGCATGAACTCATGAATAAATGGTGTGATAAATTATATATGTGCTTGAGCGCTTAAATATGTCCCTAGTTATAATTATAAATGCGGTTGAATGCATAAATGTGCATGAACTAGTAAATATATGGTGTGATCTTTTTGTTCTGATCCGGCTATGATACCAGTTCTTATAGGATGTACCATAGTTAATTCACCTGATTAATTTGCCAGGACTTCCCCGACGTCGGATCTATTGAAGAGTACCAGGGAAACGGATTGGTTGACGTCCTGGTAAACATCCGCACTGTGAATGGGCCTCAACTCAAGCGAAGATATGAAGGGAGTTCCGGAGCCGGTGTTCACCAGACAAACCGAGAAATAATCGGCCGTGGCGACAGTTATGATCTCGGCCCCACGTAGCTTATCTGAACGCGTAATGTTCAGTTTTTTCCAGAGATTGACGCCTAGATGAATGTCGAACTGCAGTGGGCTCCCTTCACTTGCGCTGTTTTGACCATCATAGTTACCGTACAGGAACATAGCTCTTATTCTATACTTGTCACCCTGGTTCACTTGATTTATGGTGTAACAATTCCTTTCTCCATCCGGAAAGCTTCTGAGAGTTGCAGTCTGTGGTATGGTCACGTTGCTGAAATAACTCTTGGATATATTGTAGATTATCCCGGTGTCTATAAATCCGGCATCAGGTTGGTACACTAGGCCAGTAATTTGATCTGTATAGCTACTGTTTCCAGCCATGCCGCAGTCAATGCTTACAAAGCCTGCATAAGTATTGATGGTCACCATCAAGAAACCAAGTCAGAAGAGCGATCCTCAAGCCGTGGCTTTATCAATTATCAAATGATTTCCTATTATATAACATTGCCTGAGTTATCTGGCCGAATACTTCCAAATTATTTTATTTTCTGCATTGACGCAGCCAACCTATCTAGGTACCGATATTTCTTCTTTTTGCTAGTCTTTAGGCCTTACCACACCGAGCAGGACAAGACAAAAAAAAAAATTCGAACAGAATAAAAAATAAAATATGATAAAAATTATTCTAATTCATATTTGATGAGAGATAGATTAATAAATCAGATAGAGCCATTTATATTCTTACGAAAAATAATAGTTATTGCTGAGGATAAATTCATAGTGATAAAAAAAAAATAAAGTAAGTAAAATAAAAACAAAAACATAAGTTATATCCTTCCATTGGAATTAGCTATCTTGTGGAATGAAATTTTATACTATTCTTAAAGAAAATAAATATAAAAAAAATTAAAAAAACTTATCTTCTCCTACTCTCATGTATGAAATATACCCTAAGATGAGATGAAATGTAATTGAGCTTGTCCTACTAGGGTACTTCATTATGCATGTTTGATTTACAAAGCAGAAGGCTACAAGAATTTTTATATCAGCTTGTTAGAATTTGAATGACCTTTTATATCTAAGCAGCTTTTGACTGGCGAGTTTGTCTCGAAACCAGTTATACAGCGTAGAACTTGGTTGTAATCGTTTTATTTTAAAAATAGGCTGATGACGAGAGATCTTTTGACATGTTTTTGATATCTCTACATATTGAAAAATTATCCTCTTTTGCGCTTTTCAAATTACTTATAAATATGCTCCTAGACCATTTTGCTTCTACTTTTTGTTCTTTTTCTTTCTTTTGTATTCATTTCTATATTAATCTCAGAAAAAAAAACCATTTTTCTCTAAAAACGCATAGAATTTTTATTTGATGAGCAAAATTTTGTTAGATATTTTGAGACGGAAAGAAGATGACAAATGAACTTTGACCCATGCAGTGAAAGTTTCCGTAAATGAATAATTTTTAAAATAAAAAAAAACCTCTCTTTGACGTACAGATACGTTTGCTTTTATTACCTTTTTGACAGCAGTACCAGATGATGCATGCCACTACAAATAATATCTTTTTTTCTCCTAGACCTACATAGGTTTTACGTCATCCCTCTAAATGATTAGTACCGGGTGATACCTAAAACTTATTCTTAAAATAAATAAATACTAAAATAATTTTAATTTTCTCGTAATTTTTATAATCATTGTTAAACCCCTCTGTTAACAAGGATCTCTCTCGGCCTCGTCTTCTTGGCCCTTTCCATGTTTCCATGAGAAATTACGCCCACAAGGACGGGGAAGCTACCCTTAGCCACTCCTTGTAACTCTAGACGACAGACTAGGCTACAAGGCTTTAACGTGTAACCAACCATACGAGTATCGTACCATGAACCTTCGGTTGATTGCCCCGAAAACTCAGGTCCTGTTAGAATTGATTTTTGTGGCATCTTTATGGGATGATTGGAACATTTTAAGCGATTGTTGGCCACAATTAATTAGCCAGTTAGAGCAATGGCTGATCCAAATATATATACTTTCAATTTATGAAAAGATTGTGGAGATCCATCATTTCGCTTGAGAGATGAGTTAAGAAAGAAAAGATTCCATAAGGTTCTTACCTCCTTGGCCATTAATGACCCGAACGGCTTCCCCAAACAAAGCTATCCGAACGAGGATTCCCACCATCTCTCTTGGTGAGCAGAGGGATGCTGCCATCGCGCTTCTCAAAGTATCGATTGCCTGGCCTGCAGGTGACACGACCTTGACTCAACTATATAGTAGTTTGAGTCTGGAGCCTACATTTGAGTCTGGAGCCCTACATTTGGTATACTGGGATTCTTTGTTCTGTCTTATTACAGTAAATCTTTGTACTCAGATGTTTCGGATTTGACTTGACCAAAATAACATCCCTGTCGAAAAAAAAAAAAAAACCATTCTAAAATGACCCCCACTGAAAATGTCCACTCAGCCCTCGAAAGGCATCTTTGCTCCACGTCCCTAATCCCTTCCATCTTCCTAATTCCCTTCCGTGAGCTTGGGAGCATAGGAGACCCGGTCATTCTCCCTTCCGTCTTTATCCTCTTCCGTCAGCGCATGCGTAGGAGAATCGGTCATTCTCCCTTCCGTCTTTATCAGTTTAATTATCCTCTTCCGTCAGCGCATGCGTTTCATCCTCGTCCGCTTTCGTGAGGTCATGCGCAGGACAACTGGGACGACCAAGCTTCCCTGTCAACCGGTGACTACGGGAAAGCAACTTGAGTGGGTGTTAGGAATCAACTACTTCGGAAAGATAAATCAGCAAGAAGTAGAGGATAATCCGATGCTATGGATACTGTTCATTTTTGCAACTATCCTCTTCCCAACCACTCACTTCATGTTCCGAAAACAGACTACAGATACATTGATGGTTTGAGCAGGCTGGCATCGTATGGTTGGGGACTTACTGTGTATACTTTCCTTCGTTATCAAATCTCTAGTCTAGTAAGTAGATTACAGCGATTGATGGCTGCACCAAATATATGGAAGGCTACATTATTGCCCTAGTGGTAATGAATGATAGTATAGTATCATTTTTAGTTGTAAAGTGGTATTTAAATGTGATTCAGTCTCTAACGGTCATAATATTTTGGTAGGTGTGGGCATACAAACATATTGTCTAGCTCCCTTGTTGGATCCCACGTACCCCTTTTCACTTCTCCATGCATCTTGTGATGGGAGAATACTTAATTTGCACGCATGGTGGAAATCATACTAAAAATTTAAAAACCTAAGAAGATTTGTAGTGTTAGTGATTTCATATATATCAATATAATCCATTTCCTATTTAGTGGTATTGTGTAACTTACTATATATTACTCAAGTTCTTGAAAAATTAGAGCCTAGGAAGGAGGAGTTACACCTTCTCTCAGCACAAAATCTCAGTCAATAGGTCAGTCAGAACATAAGACAATCTAAAGCTAAGACTGAAGCTACACGTATCTTCATTCCATCTGCTTACTATCCTTTTGTGTCCTCTATGAAATTGGAAGTACCCTCCTTTTATCCAATCCAGTATTGAAAGTATATTGGAGTCCATCGGTAGATACATCTCTGCTATTGATGCCCCTCTCGCAAGAGATATGTTTGAGATAGAGGATGCATAGATTTTGTGAAATGCTTATTAGAGGCTTTCTGAAATTGAGAAGGCCCTCATGAGCAATGATCCATGGGAGGCTTATGTGAGTGACAGTATCCATGAAGCCGATATTCGGATAAGTAGATTATGTGAGTGACGGTATCCATGAAGCCGATATTCAGATAAGTAGATTCAAAGCTCCTTTAAATGTCTTTTTTATCTTTTGCTGACCTCTATAATATTTGTTATGATGTGATGCAGGGAAAGAGCATGGACGCGAGGCCTCCAAGTAAGGATCAAGAATGACAGTAAGATATTGATAGTGTAATTGATAATGATCTTTCTAATTTAAAACCTTAAACTAGCATTGCATACTTAACATAATTATCTATGTATTTATAACTACATTTATCAGTTCTTATGCAGGTAAGGAGAAAGAGAGGACCACTAGGATACTATTGTCTTCCCAATGTAGGAAGGTGAAGCAAGAGGCGCATGAACGTAAGCCCTCCAAAATAGGAAGGCCATATTGACTGATTTGAAGAAAGTATATGAAAGGCAAAAGAAGAAGGGAGGCCCCACATGCCAGCGCAACTTCACTGAAGGCCCCAAGTACAGTGATTGAACTCAAGGAATTACCCGCACCGAAAAAGATGCGACACATAATTAAGATGCAAGACTTCATATCATGGAAAAGGCCAAAGTATGCTAGGGTGCTTGAATCAGCCATAATTTTATTCTTGGATGGATCAAATTTTAAGACAATTTTTCAGTTCTGGTCCACCATGCGTGTATATTTATATATTGATGTAAATGTGCTACTTATATTTAGGATATAGTGATACTATTGGGAGGACTTCGACACATGAAACCATCATGCATCCCGGAGTCTATATAATGGCTACTCATGATGGTGCTTTGAGAAGTGATGTAAGCAAATTAAACTACCAAACCATGCTTCCATTATTAATTTTGGTTTGGTTGTTCAAATTTTCTATTACTTACTCTTTAAGTTTGATTAAATATAGTTAATAATGTCTATCTTTACGTCCTTGAGCAATACCATCAGAAAGATTTGGAGCCCATTGATCATAAATGTAAATCATTGTCAATGGTAGTCATCACAATGATTTAATGCTACTTTCAATAATTAGCAAAACCACTTCCAATTGTTATCAATTTCTGTATCTATTATAGCATAGGCTAAAGGAAACATGTCATCTTTTCCATCTTTTGATGTAACACCAAGAAGTATTCTCCCTCTCCTTCCTTATGCTTTATTAATATTCCATCCATAAATATTAAAGGCCTGCATCCTTTAACAGAACTCTTGATTGATGCCTGGAATGGAATGAATAATCGAGTAAATCAACTTTCAATGGTTTCAATTCCATTGTGCTTCTAGGGTTGGTCTCTATGATGGCATCATAATAACCCCAGTGTAACTGGTCATAGGAACATGATCTATTATAAATTTTCATATTATAGCTATCTTCTTCTCATGCCAGGCTTGGTAGTATGGTAAATCCACACACTAAATTCTTGATGGATATTTTTTACCAAATCAACCAGCCTATACAATGGCATGTCTCAAAGTCTTTTTTCATAAATTTGAAAATCCACTACTCAAAGCCTTCAGATATAACTAATCTTGCAAACCTTTGCCATAAGTATATTTAGGGTTTAGGGTTTTTATTATAAAACAATCTCCATTGCCATATAAGAGGCATGAATCCATCATCTATAACCCACGTATGTGTATTCAAGAGTTACATGTTCGTGATGATACTTCACAAATATAAAATTGTGACACTTTGCAATACAAAATTACGAATGGTGTTGCAAAGTTTTCACATCCTTAAATTCTTAAGCAATACTTTCTATTGAAGACTTCCAAGCATCTAAAGAATCTGTTTGCCTCGCTTCCTCTAAAACCCACAGCACTTATGTCTTCCATAACTTGATTAAAATTAGATACACTCACTTGGAAACTAAATTAAGATGAGCATGCTTTAGAAGCATGTTTGTAGAAGCATATATGATGCGGGATGTACCATGCAAGAGATTAACGTAGAGCAATGGTTTAAATTTTTAGGACTTTACTTTTCAAAATGAGTAAGAATAAATTAAGAATGAATATGCGAAGAGTAAAATAACTATCCACAGAATACGACTCACTAAGTAATAAAAAAAATAAGATCCTAGGGTTGAGAAACCACTACTTAGAACATGCTCTTTCCTCAATAAAATAGAACTTATGAGAATGAATGGATCTAATTACCAGGCAATGATGGTCTTCATTTAAAAATATTGAATCACACAGCTCCCAGAATGGATGCTTGGAAGAGAAAGCTATGCTCCCATGGATATTTCAACTTTCCTTCAAATGATTTTGGAAGCAAGGACTTTATCTAAGGATCATAGCACCTTGGTATCTTAGGACTGGGATGCTTAGAATAGATGTTGGAATGGGTATTTGTTAGGCCTTTTCACCCTCTTCCTCATGAAGTGTCAATGCTTAGGAGCATAGAAAAATAGAAGAAGACTCTTTTTTATTAATTATCAATTGTTTCTCTACAAGAAGGAAGAAATTTTTATAATAAACCCTAACCCTTAAAATATATGAAAAAAAAAGAAAATAAGGGTGCCATATTATTTTCAAATAAGAAGATAGGTGGCATCTTGAAATAAGAAAAAGAGATCAGAAGATGGTTTCCAAATAAGAAGAAAGACAGCATCTTGAAACAAGAAAAAAGAGATCAGTAGATGGTATCATATTCTGCTTTTCATAATGGTTAGGCAACAAGTCACCTTCCATAGGAGGCTTATTTGCTTTCTTTTATGCTGAGATGACTTCATGAAAATCCTGGGCTGCTCTAATTGAGTAGATGGTACCTACTTTGACTGGGATTGCATATGACTACTAAGGTGGCGCACTAAATATGGTCCTTTATGGTCTTGAGTCTTCAACCTCTTACACTTTGACTTAATAAATCTTGACTTGACTCAAATAAAAATTACTAGACTCATACTGTCAAAACTTGATTACATGACTTAAAGTCAAACCAACATAAAGTAAGAAATCCATAATGACTTTGAACTCAATAGATTGATAGAAATCAAAAGTCTAACTACATCAATCAAAAATCCATAATGAGCTCAGTAACTTTTGCTTGATCCTAGTGCCCCCACCAATTCTTCCAATATGGGAGAAACTTGACCATGTCAAGTAAGGATCAATCTGACTCTAGTACTGCTCTAATAGGTCTCGATTGAGGCACTGCAGATTCTCTCGAGCAATCCATGAATTCTAAGATTCTAATCATCCTTGCTAATGAACTAAATAACATGATAGCCTTTATCCCGGGTAGTAATAGCTTGATCATCCAGAATATGCTCAATCCTTTCTATGCTCCCAGATAAATTTATTAGTAGATACTCAGGTATGGGTTTGCTCTTAAGAATAGGGTCGGATCTAAATGACTCACTAGGTATCATCGCTGACTCTCTATACTCAACTAGGTCTAAGATATTGAAGGTTGAGCTAATGCCAAAATTCAGGTAGTAACTCGAGCACATAGGCATTGGGTCCAACTTTTTTTATTACTTTGAAGGGTTCAGCTCCACGAACATGTAACTTTTTTATAGTCTTCAAAGAAAATTGCTCAGGTCTAAGCCTAATCATCATATAATCTTTCTCAGTAAATTCTTTAACTCTCTTTCAAAAATTAGCCATGTTTTTATAAGTATCATTGCTCAAATTAATCTGATTGATAATTTTCTTATGCAGATCTCTAACTTGTTGTGCAAATGATTTAGCTGACTCAGAGACTCATGCATATATGGGCTAAGGGATTAGGTCTATGGTATATTAAGCTTATAACCATGGCAATCTCAAATGTACTCTTGCCTGTGGTCCTATTAACTAAACTATTGTAGGTAATTTTAGCTCTAGGTAATAAAAGGTTTTAATTTTTAGAATTTTTACCTACAAGATATCTCAACAAGTTTGCAAGAATTAGGTTTACTACTTCAGTCTGGCCATTGATTTGAGGGTGGTAGGAGATAGAAAATTTGAGCTTAGTCCCTAACATATGCCAGAGAATTTTCAAATGTAACTCGTGAATTGGATATCCTTATCAAATACAATGATTTTTTGTAGGCCATGTAACCTAACCACTATATCTAATAAAAGTTTGGCCACCTTGAAGGCATTAAGGCTTGGGAACAGGGTATGAAATGAGCTATCTTGGAGAATATCTCAACCATAATATAGATTGAATTATATCTCCTCTGGTTCTTAGGCAATCCTAACAAAATTTATACTAAGATTTGCCAAGGATAATCAGGCATAGATAACGAGGTATAAAGGCTAGTGTTTTGCTTTTGCTATTTCGCAATAGCACAAGTTTGACATCTAGCTTCCTTTTAATACTTAGCCAATAAAACTGATTCTTAATTGCTAGAATGGTCTTGTTCCTACCGAAATGATTAGCTAGACCTCCGACATGGATTTTCCAACTAAAATTTTTTTAAGGAAAGTCCTAGGAATATATAACTTATTGTCCTTAAAGAGATAGCCATCTTAAAGGGTATATTTACTATGTGAACTAGATGATCCTTGTTTCACAGATTGATAGAATTCACTAAAGTCGAGATAGGTCTATTTAGAATTAATAGACTTTCCAATTGTCATGATACTATTTTTTAAACAAAATCAAAGAGATAAATATCTAATAAATATTAAAAAATAGATTTCTAACTCATAATTAACTTCTAAATTATTTTGACTTTTTTTGATATATAAAAATTTAGATTGCAACAAAGCTAAAATAATTCTTAAATTATCACCATATAAAGGCATTTTTATAATTTTCTAAAAGTTCTCCAAACTTGATACATCTTTAATAAATTACTTGTAAATTTCTCATTTGACCTCCATTATGGATGTTTAAGAATGCATTAGAAAACCAATTAGATAAAAAACCAAATGTATATAGACTAACTTGAAAAATATAACTATGTTGGCCATGATGAAATTTATTTTAGACTGGTGCGCATTAAATTATATTTCAACTTAGTCAAGTCTTATCTTTTTTTGTAATCTAGGTTGGTTACATGATTCAGGCCTCTGATCCTTAGCTAGATAAGGTTGAAAGGGCTGAGTCTGACAATTTGATTGTTACTTGTGGGCAGTTGTGCACAACAATCTATTGTAGTCACTAGCTGTGGCCATAGTTTCTAATGGGCCGGATCAGCCCCTAGTGATGTGCATGAGGGTTGGTAAGGCTTGGAGGCCAAAGATTACTTTGATGGTTGAGCATAAAGGGTTTGAATCCGATGGCAACCTATGCCATAGGATAACCAATACAAAGGTCAGACTAGTCCCTTAGTGCGAGGCTCACATGACCGTTCATGGCCGAGAGGGCTTATTAGCCCTATAGTCAGGAGCTCGTACGGTTGGTCAAGGTTGAGAGGTTGAAGTGCCCTTTGATAAGGCTTCTGTTGCGAATTTCATATATTTTTATATAAATTAAATTCATATTTTATGCAGTGGAAGATAAAATAAACACGAATTTAATTTTTAAAGCCCAAGATCCTCATAGAACTAATTCAGTTAATAAAATTAATTCTGAATCATACATGTGTTTTTTATTGGGAATGAAGATTGATAAAGCCGGTAAATGATTTATCACTAGCAGTCCATGCATTCGGCCTCTAATGATGATCCACGCAGAGATCTTTGGATGATATCATTCCAGGATTGGATGATGACCTTCCAGCGAGGGATGCTAGCACCTCTTTTCTTCTTTAGTTGATTTTTTAAATCAATAGAGAACAATTTCTTGATCAAGATCAAGATCAATCAAGAGAGTAAAGATTTTTTGATCAAGATCAAATCTTGAATTATCAAAGAAAATAATTTTTTAATCAAGATCAAATCTTAATCAATCAAGAAAGAAAAGAATGACTTTCTTCAACCCGTCCAAGAGAGTATGAACGAATGAGAGAGAGAAGCTTTTAATCCGTCCAAGAGAGTATGAGCGAATGTTGAGCAGTTTTGATTTTTTGAGTTGGTTGTACAAATAGCTACATAAATCAAATATTCAATCCCATAGTTATTATTAGAAACTTATAACATATAGTAATTACATATGAAACACAAAAAATAAAAATATCTTATTACCTCATATATAGCATAATATAACTAGAAGTAATCTTCTTCATTGAGCAAAAGTTCGATAGCTTCTCGAATAATATAGCAGACCCGTTGATGATCAAAGACACCAACATCCAATACCATAGCTATTGTATTTGTATCTTCCAAACTTTTTGCAATATGATTCTTTAAATATGACAAACTCCATGAACCCTTTTCTTTGTTTTTTATCTGTAACTTTTGCGGAAGAATCTTAGCATGTTCATAATAATAAAATTTAATTCACATATGTTACATAGCAAATAGTTTATCAATATAAATTAATCATAAATTTATAGATAAGTTAAAAAAGTTTTAGATACCTTGACTCGATCATCAATAACTAAAGATCGAGGCCATGTAACGTGAGAACTAATAAAATCTTTAACTTTCACAGGATCATCACTAATTGTTATTAGAAGGAGAGCATCATTATCAAAACAAGTATCAATAGATATACGATAATTATGAATACCCAAAGAAACTCCATGTACAACAGAGTTTGGCACTATATTCTCAATTAATGTACCATATCCAATTATATTGTTAATAGATCCTACGCCAATTTGCATGATTTTTCCCTTCAAAGTAATAACATTAGAAAATATAAGTACTATAAATTTAAAATAAATGCTACAAACATAAGTAAATATTAACATACCTTTTGCTTGTCTCTTTATCTAATGACAAGAAATTCTATACTTATATCATTTTTTGTATCAGAATCAACAACTGCTTTATTTGGATGCATTTTTTAACTGAGCAGCTACTACCTTTGTTTGAAACATATTGAGCACTTGCAGCATATTTAGAAATTTTTTTCAACTTTGTATTTTCTTTTTGAAGTTGATGTAACTGATCAAGTTATGATTTTCTTTTCTGAGCATCTTCTTTTATTGTTGGTTCAGTTTTTTTTGTTCTTCTAACAAATGTTATAAGATTTTGCTTGTTTTTGTTCTTTTCAAAAGATTGAATAGGTTGTTGGGGTAACCATGCCTCCAGCACCCCTTACTCGACCACATGTTCGATATTTTTCAACGCCATTCCCCATATATTTTTGCCCTGATTCTTATATTAATCCATCTTTCACGTTCAATGTATAGTCATCCTGATATGTAGACAAAACGAACCATACATTAGGGAGTTATAAAAGGATCTATAATTAGCTATTAAATGAACAATAACATATTTACTTACAATTTTTTGTATGACTTCTTGGATGACTTCACTTTTAGAACATTACCTTTTGAATAAACTCATTGACTTGCATTATTTTAATCTCCATTAGTAGCTCAATCTCAATTTTATTCACATTGATCATAGAATGAGTCATAATAAAACATTACTGAAGTGGTGACAATATTTATGAGCTAGCTTTGGAGGAAACGCTAGATTCTAATTAGAAAAGCCTATCGGAAAGAGTTTAGAGATGGGAAATTATCTCATCAAAGATGTATTGTGAGACGATGAAAAGCTTCAGTAAGGTCTACGCAAGCAAGCAAATCAAACTATTTTGGACGTCACTTTAAAGCCAATATTGTTTGTAGTTTCTAAGACTTCATATTGTTTACCATATCCTAGATTAATTTTCTCCATATCACTAAAAAATAATATATTTGCACGTGTCATCTTAAATTAGTCTGCAAGTTTTAATCCCTAAACTACCATTTTGTTTTTGGAAGTGGACATATTATAAAATAATTGCTTAAGTTGTGTGTGTGTGTGTGTGTGTGTGTGAGTGTGATAGCTAGACATATTCAGGTATATACACACATGCATATATGTATCAACTTAAACCAATTTTTATTTTTTGCAAGCCAAAGGCACAGCCATATTAGTAGTAGGAATGGTGGCAATCATCCTTTCTAAATCCTAATTTTTCTTTGTATAAATAGTTTTTTTTATTTAATTTGAACCTTTATTGTTTGCAATTTATAAATGCCTCATATCAATCATAATTTATAACCTTTCTCATCACATATCTATCGTTTGAGTTATCACGAAGTCAAACACCTTTGAAAGATGTTTTCTTAATGACTAAATTTATTTTTAATTTTTAATTAGTTTTTCTAAATTTTGTAGAGTCCAAAAGTTGGGACTAGGTGGAAACAATTATATTATTCTACTATAGAATAGGAAGGGTTTGAGGTCAGTTGCAAGCCCCCATTGCCTCAAGTCTAGCACCTTAAAAACAGATAATACGATATTCTATTCCCTCTTCTCCATGGGCATGGTACTAATAGTCCCACTGTACTTTATATATAGATAAAATTAGCTATATTCAAACATAAATAAACCTAAATTGAATCATTTTTTTTATCATTGGATCAATATAGTTTTCATAAATTTAAAGGATGAAAAAAAAGTAAAAGATGATCATGTTTTAATTAATATTTTAACAAACTTTATATGACCAAATAACATAACCCTACACAATTATGTTTCACTTTTCTAATTTAATTTGTGAAAGCCCAACGCTAATACACTAGACCCCTTTAGATCATCATAGTTAAGCATGTTTGGATGAAAGCGGTACCAGAATGGATAACCTACTAAGAAATACCTCAAATACCTTCTTCATCTTACTTAGCTATCACAGCTGTTATAAAAATTATTGTTATTACATTGGTATCATTTGTAACAATTTCGAATCTTACCTAAAATAAAATTAGTTAAGAAGATATCATTTGTACTTTCTAATTTGTCATATGCATTCAAGAATTATTAATGCATAATTGATATAAGATTAAGCGCACATCATCCTAGATCCTTACAAATCTTTTGTATACATTTCAAAACCAATTTCATCCAAGCCCTCTCCACTAACGTTGTAGACATCGCTGTCTTGAATGAATGTTATCACTACCTTCAAACCACCCTAGAAAGAAAAATTGTAGAAGACTTCAGTCAATTTATCGGCCAAATAGTACAGACAAAAATTAGAGAGAAGACTCGAATAACTTACAAAAAAAGTGGTCTAATCATAGCATGGCATGTTGACTCCATTTCAGCATGAGGGGGATTTACATGGCATTTATCAAGCAGCACAATCTCCTACCATTCAAATTACATCCACTACCGTTCTTTCTTCCCGCTTGACTTGCCGGTAACGCATGCAACCAAAGAAGCAGTGGCCCCAGCCGAAGAAAAGGTTCGTGGAGGACAACCCGACGGAGACGGAGACGGAGACGGAGCCCTCTGCGTTTCCGTCGCAGATCGCGCTCGAAGCAAGGAAGCGTTGCCGTTTTGCTCGGTTCATGTTGAAAAATATTTTTGGTATTGCAAAAAAAAAATTTCTAAAAATTACTAGAAACATAATATAAAAATTTAAATACATAAATAAAGTAAAAAAATAAAAAAATATATAATTCAAGCTAGGACCGAGGTGTGTTACACACTGTCCTAAAGATCAGATTTTTACCCTTTCGTGCAGGTCATTGGCGATCTGTTCCCAAGGTACAATAACTCAGCTCAATCCGATCCTCCTACTATGAGCATGATCGCGTGGAGGTGCAACCCAATTAAACCTTCGGATGCCCAAAAAAAATCAATAATAAAATAAAAATGATATAATAAGATAAAGAATTATTTAATTTATCTAGGTCCTTGACTCAGACTTCTACGAATTACACACAGTATGATCAATTGAGTTTAAGCGGTCAACGCATATTAAAGGCTTTACGCTTAGTACCTTGATTTTTCATAAGAATTCTTTAGGGTTAGCCCAAACCTTTAGTCACGGCCTAATATAACGATTCTCATATAGATGACTCCTCCAAAGGTATTTGTGACAATATCCTACAGATAACCTACCTCTGATCCATTAAGAGTATGACCCAACCTTACACAAATTTATTTTGTCACTTTACAAGAGCACTCATCATAGGGATGGGATGAAACTTTTTTTAAAATTTTGTGCTCTAACACGATCACTCAATCAACTTCATTTCTAACACATTGAACCCAATTCATAGGATCTACAATCACAGAGGTTGGGTATCCATTGTTGGTGATCAAATAATGGGCTTAAGCCCCATCCCCTCGATGAATCCAGGACTCCACTCCTAGATAACTCCTTGGTTAATTGATTTGCCTAATTCTTCTCAGACTTAGCAAATTCCAAAGAGATAATATTATTTTTTGGACTAGACCTTAAATAAGAGAATTAAACAAATATACATTTTGAACAGTAATGTGCTTGCTTCAAAATTGGACCATCATAGCCATAAAGAACAAGCCTTATTCAAACTATTAAAGAATAATAGTAGCATAAAATACAGATAATTAATAAAGTCATTTGAATACTCAAATCCTTAACATGGTAGACATCTACAAATAGTGATATATTCATATATGGAGAAATAAGTTGATCTTTTCTCATGATCATTTAAATTACCCATAATAATATTTTTCTTGATGGGCTAGCCTAACTAAATATTGGCTAATAATTAATGCATCACACTCCTTGATTTTCCATATGTTGAACTAAACCAAAATGTCCCATGATATTGACAAAGCAATATAATAACTCATGCATGAGTGAGGATAAATGAGCTATAACTAAGAACCAAAAGACCAGCAATAATACCATTTTCCATAGGATTTTTGCAAATAACAAGAAGGGAGTATGATAATTATGATCAAATGCAAATAAATATTATATGTAAGTTAATCATATGCATAACAATCTTTTTAAAGCAAGATAGCATAAAATATGATTTCTTTAATAATTTTTAATTAGAAAATTAAGTTCATAGTACTACTGGTTGACTCCAATAAGTAGAACATGAATTCCTTCCTAAAATAGATCCCCACAATTTACAACCAGGAATGAAAAATACATTCTCTTCAATGCAGAAAATATAGATGCCAATTGCTAAAAATAGATCATAACACATAGAATTGCTTCAAATATAAATTTGAATAAAATATTAAAACTATGACATAAATAATAGACTTAACTTGGCATCAGTTAGAGAATATCAATAATATTAAATATTAGAATATTATAAATCTATCTATTGCATATAAGCACCATAAGAAGAACATCAATAATATTAAGTGTTGAAGAATGAATATACCCGTCGTGTATATATAACTATAGACACATTCAAAATTCGTACTCGTCGCTATAATATATTACCAACCTCCACCACCAAAGCTGGAGAAAATATATTCGATCAAATTTGTTCCATGCTTGCTTTCCTCGAGAAAAGCTCAACGAAACTTACGTCAGCCCACAAACCTCTTATCGTTCTTTATTCATCCGTCACTGACTTGGACGCATGCAAGACACCGATCATGTTTACGATAACTACCGCAAATATATAAATTGCACCGCTTATTTTTTTTAAGATTAAAAAAATTCTTAATAAAGTGCCCTCCTAAGTATATTTTAATTAAATCAATAAAATGAATAAAACATAAATAGGCATGAGATTAATAGAGCATACATGGAAGCTAGATAAAGTATAAAATGCACACAGCACATTCTAAAAGAAGAAATAAAACTTTAAAAATCATAGCATCCATAAAACCAATAAATTAGTTAATATTTAAATAATTATTTATGATTATGCTATACAAAAAATAATAATATACTTTTTCATGTTAAGCAGTCCCCTTTACAAAAAATTTGGGCTGATTCAAAAGTATTTTTCTAATAATTTATAATAAAAATCTAGTAATTTCTAGTGATAAAAAAATTCGATCCTTAGCTGTTGGAAAATATTTTTGATCTTGCAAAAAAATCTTTTCCTAGAAATTGCTAGAAATATAATATAAAAATTTAAATACATAAATAAAGTAAAAAATAAAAGAATATATGAATCAAGCCAGGACCAAGGCATGTTAGACACTACCCTAAGGATCAGATTTTCGTCCCTTCGTGCATGTTGTTGACGATCTGTCTCTAAAGTACAATGACCCGGCTCGATCCGATCCTCCTACCATGAGCATGATCGCGTGGAGGTTCAATCCAATGAAACCTTCGAATGCCCAAAAAAAGATCAATAGTAAAAATAAAAATGATATAATAAAAGATAAAGAATTCTTTAGTTGATGCATACCTCAATATGAATCCCTGAGCATATTTATAGGCTTAGCCCATAAAAGCTCCAACGGCTCGGCCCATAATGACCTTAATGACCTTAAAGGCCTGATAGCCATTAGCCCCAAATCACGTTGAAAACGGGTTGTTTAAGCCATTTTTGAATGTTCACGAACATTGGCGCTCGCCCAACGTTCGCGAACTCGCGAACATGACCGTGCGAGCGTTACATTTTTTTTCTTTTAAAACTTGTTCCAACAGTTTGACCATGTAGCCCATCCTATTATTTTATACACAACCCATTTAAAAATAATTAAAAAATCAAGATCCCTCCAAGTGTTGAAAGCTTCGGTCCGGGTCGGGCAACGATCGGCGGGTCACCTTGAAAAACACCATCGATCATCGCGGCATTGTCATGATCCAGCCACCAGGAGCTGCGGGCAGATTGAAGCTGCTGACTCTCTCGGGGCTGCTGGCCAGCCATCGACGACCGGCCTAGTGCCATCCGGTGATGGCACCCCTTCTTTTTTTTCTTTCTTTCTTTTTTTCTCTCTCTTAGTCTTCTTCTTCTTTTGCTCCTCCCCCTGACCGGCAGCATGGCCAGCCTCCTTCGACCGGCCAAATCCCATTGGATGCTGCACGGATGCCAATGGGGGCTGCCACCCATGGCCCAAGCCCGGCGAGCCGACGGGCACGCCTCCGGGCCCGAGCCAAATGCAGGAGCTGATTCGGCTCTTGTGCACTCGTTCTCCTCCCTCAGTGGCACGGTCGGCTCCTTCGACCGTCTGAACCCCACTGGATGCCACAAGAACGCCGGTGGAGGCTGCCACCCATGGCTCAGGCCCAGCGAGCCGGCGAGCACGCTGCCAGGCCCGAGCCAAATGTGGGAGCCGGTTCAGCTCCCGTATGCTCCTCCTCCCTCAGCGGCACGGTCGGCCTCCTTCGGTCGTCGGAACTATTAGCATATAGGATCTTCAATAAATAATTTGTTATATAAATCGAATATAAAATACTTACTTGATGCAGAATGCATCATATTAGTAGATAGACTTGAGACTTGAATCTGATTGAGTTTTGACAATCTAATTTGGTTTTGATAGCCCCTTCTGAAAATAATTAGTTTCTCTCTCTTAACCTTATTTCTTTCATAATAGATAACTTGATAGATTTTTAAACTGCTTACCTTCTTAGGTGGAGAGAGGACCAATTATATATACATAGATAACATTCAATCTGGTATTTCCATCAAATACCAACTTTAATAGCTTTAACTTTTGGACAATTAACGCCCGATTAGATGAAAGGATAGTGACCTTTGCCTTTTGCAAACCGCATATGGAAAGGATGGTGGCCCTTTGCCTTATGCATACAAGGCGCTTAGAGAAAGAGGAGATGGAAGGATGATGGCCCTTCGCCTTGCAGCATATGAAGATTAATCTAACATTCTCCCACTTGGTCCGATAGTTTATGACATTAATATTTAATCATGCAAACATTAGGCATGAAAAATTAAATTTTATAATGTCATTCTTTTTTTATGATTGACTTTAACATAATAAATTACATAATAAGAGTTATGACAGTCGTACACATCTAAATTACATGCTCCCTTTCATATACTATTGTATTAGCAACTTATTAGGTCATAATTTATATATAAATAACTTAATATCAACTTAATTATGTTAAAAACACATGTTCAAAACATTAAGCATATGCATAAGGAATAAGAAATAATTTAATAAAAGCAGAAACGTATCATATTAATGAGTTCAAAAGTGTTATAACATCATAATAATCAATCTTCAATACAACCAAGACCCATTCTATGTACATGTTCTTTAAATGTCTTTGGTTGTAAACCTTTAGTTAAAGATTTGCAATCATAAGATCCGTTCTAATATATTCAATGCACACTCTTGTTTCTCAACCTTCTCCTTGATAGTAAAGTGAATATTTATCATTTTTATAGAAGAAAACTGCCACGAAATTATCACAATAAATTTGGCTTGGTAATGGTGTCGACAACCCCAAGTCTTGAAATGAAGTTTCGTAGCCATAATGCATGAATTGTAGCTTCATAACAGGCTACAAACTCTGCTTCCATAGTGGATGGGGCAATGATAGATTGTTTGGCACTTTTTCATGAAATTGCCCTTCTTCCAATAGGAACACATAGCCAAATGTTGACTTTCTACTATCAACACAATCAGTAAAATTTGAATCTGAATATTCAATCACTTCCAACTGATCAGACCTTCTAAATGCGAGCATATAATCCTTAGTTCCTTGAAGGTATCTCATCACTTTCTTTGCAACTTTTCAATGATCAATACTATGGTTACTCTGATATCGGCCCAATATCCCAACTGCAAAGCTAATATCTGGTCTTGTACAAGTTTGCAAATACATCAAGCTACCCACAGCAGAAGCATATGAAATAGATTTCATTTTCTTACATTCCACATCATTCTTTGGACATTGCATAAGACTAAATTTATCCCCTTTTTGTATTGGAACAATACCTGCTGAACAGTTGTTCATATTAAATCTCTCAAGAATTTCCCGATGTGAGTTTTCTAAAAGAACCCTAACAATCCATGTGATCTCTTTCTGAATATTGAAATTTCAATCATATAAGATGCCTCTCCCATATCTTTTATCTCAAAATTCTTAGAGAGAAAATTTTTAGTTTCATACATGATTCCTAAATCATTAGCAGCAAGCAAAATATCATCAACATATAAAACCAAAAATATAAACTTACTTTCATAAATCTTTGATAAATGCATCGATCAATGATATTTTCATGATAACCAAAAGATGTAATAGTATCATTGAATTAGTATACCATTGTTTGAAAGCTTGTTTAAGTCCATATATTGATTTCTTAAGTTTACATACCATATGATCCTTTTCTTCCCTAGAAAAACCTTCAAGTTGATCCATATAAATTTTTTCCTTTATATTCTCATTAAGAAATGATGTTTTAACATCCATTTGATATAACTCTAAATCATATTGAGCTACCAAAGCCATAATGATTCTTAATGAATCTTCTTTGAAACCGATGAAAATGTCTCTTTATAATCAAGCCATCCTTCTAAGTATAACCCTTGGCGACAAGTCTAGTTTTAAAACGTTTGATATTGTCATTTATGTCACGTTTTGTCTTAAAAACCCACTTACATCCAACTTGTTTAGAACCTTCTGGCAATTCGATAAGATCCCATACATTGTTTTCAGCCATAGATTTTAACTCATCTTTCATAGCATTAATCAATTTATCAAACTTATCACTGTTAATGGCTTGTGAAAATGAAATAGGATCTTCATCAATGCCATAATAAAAATCTGACTCTTGCAAATAAATCAAATAATCATCTAAAATAGCTAATTTTCTTATCCTTACGGGTTTACTTAAAGCTATTCCATATGCTTCATTTTCTTTCAGCCATTGGTAGGTTAGGCTTTTCATGGGGTTCTTCTTTATTCAAACATTGTTCATTATTGTTTTGTTCTTGCAATTCTGGAACAATGTATGGAATAATTATGGATGCAGGAACATTTATGGGTAATAAAATATTAACCCTTACTTTATTGATATCCATAATCTGTTTGTCAGCACGCTCACTAACTTCACCATTCTCAATAAATTTGGCATTGCTTGTCTCAATAATTCAAAACTATGGTTTGAACAATAAAACCTATACCCTTTGAATTTCTTTGAGTAATCAATAAAGTAACCACTGACAATTCGAGAATCTAATTTCTTTTTATGTGGATTATACACTCATACTTTTGCTGGACAACCCCAAATATGCAGGTATCTTAAACTAGGTTTTCTTTCAGTCCATAACTCAAAAGAAGTTTTTAGAAACTGCCTTACTAGGAATCCTACTCAGTAAATATACTGCAATTCTAAGGGCATATGTCCACAAAGATTTTGGTTATGAAGAATTACTTATCATACTCCTAACCATATCCATTAATGTTCTATTTCGTCTTTCTGCCATACTATTTTGTTAAGGTGTGCCTGGCATAGTATACTATGCACATATGCCATGTCTTTTGAGAAACTTTGCAAATGGACATGGATATTATCCTAATTCATCATACTTTTCATAATACTCATCACCTCTATCAGATCTTATTATTTTTACTTTTTTGTCTAGTTGTCTTTCAACCTCTTTAGTAAATACTTCAAGGGCTTTTACAGCTTGAGATTTTCTTTAAGCAAATAGACATATCCATAACGTAAAAAATCATCTATAAAGGTGATAAAGAACCACTACAAGAAAAGAGCATAATAGTGATAAAAATTTCCATCACTATTCCGTCACAAATTGGGTTTAGTGACGGATTAGCGACGAAAATCTGATCGTCACAATTTTTTTCGTCACTAAATTTAGTGACGGAAAGAGGTCCGTCACAAAATAATAGCGACGGATTTGTGACGAAATATTTTGTCAAAAATTTGTGACGAAAAATATTTTTCATCACTAAATTGTGACAAATTTGTGATGAAATATTTCGTCAAAAATTGTGATGAAACATATTTTTCGTCACTAAATTGTGACGGATTAGTGATGAACTATCCGTCATATTATCCCTCACTATTCCGTCACAAATATTTCCATCACTATTCCATCACAATTTAGTGACAAATTATTGACAAAAATTTAGTCACTAAAACTTTCGTCACTAGTCCATCACTAAAGCTCCATTACTATGCCATGACGAATTAGTGATGAAGAATCCATCAATCATTCGTTATTGTTCCATCACTAATCAAGCACTAATATTTTCATCACTAATCCGTCACTATTATTTCTATCAAAAATCAATCACTAATCCATCATTAACCTAATAAAATTTCATCAAATTTTTATTCTTATAAATTTAAAATTATTTTTAATTACAATATATTTAATGCATTCTAATGAAATTTATGGATAAAAATTAGATTTAAGAATAAAAAAAGTATTTCATAAAAAGATAAATATATCTGTATACTCAACAATACTATGTTTATACAATTGACATCAATTATTAAGTTTAAGTAAAAGAGACAACTTGTAATGATCAAAACTATTACGTTGGCATGGGCCATGTCACAGCTTGGGTGGATTCTCTTCTCCTTCATCACCTTCTACACCTCTAGTCTCCTCATTTTTGCTGTTGCAACGCAGCTCCCCTGAAACATAAATTTTAAAATCTGTTGTCTTTGCATGCAGGTGGAGCACAGTTTAGGTTTTACGGACTCTATCAATATGTCAACTTATTTGGAGTTGCCATTGGCTACACCATCACAACATCCATAAGTGTAGCGTAAGCTCTTGTGCCTTCTTCTCCACCAAGGTCACAGCATTCTAAAGCCTTCCCAAGATGCATCCTTCATCCCTTCCTAAAACCAGATGATAAACGCATAAATAATTATCATTAACCTATTAATTAATAATTTAACGTACCTATTATTATTTATATTTTAATATTTTATATAATATTTTACATAAAATCTTATCAACTTAAAGAGCACGATTTAGGGATTTAACGACGCAAACGGCATCCAAATCGGATTTAAGATGAGCTCAAAATTGATTTTTCATTGATTTATCTGTTTTAGCACGGATTTTAAAGTGAAGTCGGCAAACCAAGTGCCGACTTCATCGTTTTCTCAGCCAACTCCTCTGTTTTCCACCGATTCTTCTCCATTCAATTTCTAACCGTTTCCTCCACCAATTAAGGAATAGATTAGATTGAAAGTTATCAAATTGAGAGAATTAAATTACTTTAGAAGGAATTTGAATTATATAAAGGATTTATCCATATTTTTTTTTTGTGTGGCTTCCGCATCCTCTACCGCTGCGTTCTCTGCTTTGGATCTTTCTCGCCGCATCAAACCCGCGTCTGGGTTTCTATAAATAGCAGCAGAGGGAGTCCAACGATCTACATCCAGCGCGCTGCAGCCGTGGAGAAGGAAGAAGCTCTGTTCGTGCCGTAGCGGTTCCGCCGTTTGCATCCAGGAGATCTCGTGGAGTCTAGACGCTGCATCCGTGAAGGCTCTACTCGTGAGGCGCCCGTCCGAGGATCTGCATACCAGGAGACGGTCGTGGCTTGGTTCATCCTAGTTTATTTTATTGCTTTCTGTTGCCTTTCTCATGTTACAAATTAAAACTCTTTTATTTTAGATTTTAATATGCACTCTTGGATGTTATTGAAATAAAATTTTTATTCATGTTAAATTGTTATTAAATTCTATTTAAGTAAAATAATTTAGACTGATTTATTCTTAAAAGAGACGGGTCGTGATCTATGGGTACGAGCCGTGCTCTAATAAGAAACCCTTATTATTTGCACTTATTATACTACTTAGTTCTATTAGTTAAATTTATAAAATTATTCAAGATAATCGCTAAAGTTCCTATGGATCGATCCCTTACTCTCGCTCTCCTAATAGTGAAATTAAGGTATTTATCGTTGCTGTACGACACGCATCAGATTTTTGGCGCCGTTGCCGGGGACTAAGTGTGTTATTTGAAAAAAAAAAATTTAAAAAAGAAAAAATAATTAAAAAATATAAAAAATATAAAAAAAATTTAGATTAATTTTCTCTTAATTTTGAATAGTTATTGCTGCTTATTTTATTTCATTAATTGTTAGAATGGCATAGTTTCTTTTTAACATAAAAAAAATAAAAAAAAATTATTACTTTCCTTTTGCCACAATCCAATTTTAACCTAATCAAATTTTCCTTTTAATTAACTTACCTTTAAAAAAACCTAAAAGAAAACCCTAAGACATCTTCCATAAAATATAATTAATTTAAGGAATAAAAAAAATTATAAAAATAAAAATACATATAAACAAAATAATTATTTTATTTTCTATGCTATAGATTGACTTAGGTGAATTTATTTTCTGCAAACTCAAAATTTTTTCATTGACATCTCATAATTTATTTGAGGATATATGTAAGGCTTTCAGCCTATTTGATTAACCGGCTTAATCCAAGCTTAAAAACCCATTTAAATAAATCAAAAGCAGGTGGCTAATCTTCTAAAAACAAAAACAAGATGAATTCTCAGAGGCATTTCATCAAACACCTTATTCTCTCATCAAATCCTCCATTCTTAGCAAAAATTCTAGAAACCAAATCATAAAAGTTAGATCAAGGTGGGTTTGAGGAATTAAAGCATCTATAAAGGACAAGGGATCAAACCTATTAGAACCTTTAAGGTTAGCCCAAACGTTAGTTACGGCATAATATGACGATTCTCATATAGGTGAATCCTTCAAGGGTATTTTGATAATACCTGCAGATAATCTACTTCGGATCCATTAAGAGTATGACTCAACTTTACACAAATTTACTTTGTCACTTTACAAGAGCACTCATCATAGGGATGAGATAAAATTTTTTAAAATTTTGTGCTCTAACACGATCACTCTATCAGCTTTGACATTGAACCTCATTCATGAAATCTCCAATCACAGAGGTTGGGTATCCACTGTTGGTGACCAAATAATGGGCTTAAGCCCTATCCCCCTCGATGAATCCAGGGCTCCACTCCTAGATAACTTCTTGGTTAATTGATTTGCCTAATTCTTCTCAGACTTAGCCAATTCCAAAGAGATAACATTGTTTTTTGGACTAGACCTCAAATAAGAGAATTAAACAAATATCATTTTGAACAGTAATGTGCTTGCTTCAAAAATGGATCATCATAGCCATAAAGAACAAGTCTTATTCAAACTATTAAAGAATAATAGTAGCATAAAATATAGATAATTAATAAAGTCAATTGAAGACTCAAATAATTAACATGGTAGACATCTCATATAGTGATATTCGTATATGGAGAAATAAGTTGATCTTTTCTTATGCTCATTTAAATTACCCTAATAATATCTTTCTTGATGGGCTAGCCTAACTAAATATTGGCCAATAATTAATGCATCACACTCCTTGGTTTTCTATATGTTGAACTAAACCAAAATGTCGCATGATATGACAAAGCAATATAATAACTCATGAGTGAGGATAAATGAGCTATAACTAAGAACCAAAAGACCAGCAATAATACCATTTGAAGGTTCCGTAGATTTTATAAATAACAAGAAGGGATATGATAATTATGATCAATGCAAATAAATATTATATGTAAGTTAATCATATGTATAACAATCTTTTTAAAGCAAGATAGCATAAAATATGATTTCTTTAATAATTTCTAATTAAAAAAATAAGTTCACAGTACTACTAGTTGACTCCAACAAGTAGAACATGAATTCCTTCCTAAAATGGATCCCCATAATTTACAACCATTTAACAGGAATGAAAAATACATTCTCTTCAATGCAGAAAATACAGATGCCAATTGCTAAAAACAGATCATAACACATAGAATTGCTTCAAATAAAATTTGAAGAAAATATGCACAAGAAGAAGTCTCTGTAAAACCATGACATAAATAATAGACTTAACTTGGCATCAGTTGGAGAATATCGATAATATTAAATGTTATAGAATATTATAAATCTATCTATTACATATAAGCACCATAATAAGAACATCAATAATATTAAGTGTTGAAGAATGAGTATACCCGTCGTGTATATATAACTATAGACATTCAAAATTCTACTTGTCGCTATAATATAGTTACCAACCTCACCACCAAAGTTGGAGAAAATATATTTGATAAGTTTCGTTCCGTGCTCGCCTTCCTCATGAAAAGCTCAACGAAACTTATGCCAGCCCACAAACCTCTCACCGTTCTTTATTCATTCGTTGCTGACTTGGACGCATGCAAGACACCGATCATGTTTACGATAACTACCGCAAACATATAAATTGCACTGCTTACTTTTTTTAAGATTAAAAAAAAATTCTTAATAAAGTAAAAAAACCTAAAGTCCTTCCTAATTTCAATTAAATCAATAAAATGAATAAAATATAAATAGGCATGAGATTAATAGAGCATACATGGAAGCTAGATAAAGTATAAAATGCACACGGCACATTCTAAAAGAAGAAATAAAACTTTAGAAATCGTAGCATCCATGGACCAATAAATTAGTTAATATTTAAACAATTATTTATGATTATGCTATAAAAAAAATAATATACTTTTTCATGTTAAGCAGTCCCTTTATAGAAATTCTAGACTAATTCAAAAGTATTTTTTAATTATTTATAATAAAAATCTAGCAATTTCTAGTGATAGAAAAAATTTGATCTTTAGCTGTTGGAAAATAATTTTGATCTTGCAAAAAATCCTTTCTAGAAATTACTAGAAATATAATATAAAATTTAAATACATAAATAAAGTAAAAAAATAAAAGAATATATGAATCAAGCTAGGACCGAGGCATGTTAGACATTGCCCTAAGGATCAGATTTTTACCCCTTCGTGCAGGTTGTTGGCGATCTGTCCCCGAGCAGCACGATCGCATGGAGGTACAACCCAATGAAACCTTCAAAAAAGATCAATAGTAAAAATAAAAATGATATAATAAAAATATTTAATTGATTCATACCTCAATCTGAAGCCTTTAGCCCATAAAAGCCCCATAATGGCCTTAAAGGCTTAAAAATTGAATTGAAAGCCGTTTCTGGATGTTCAATGAGCAAACGCTCGCCCAAGCGTTACATTTTTTTTCTTTAAAACTTTTTCCAATAGTTTGACCATGTGGCCCGCCCTATTATTTTATACACAAACCATTTAAAAATAATTAAAAAAATCAAGATCCCTCCAAGTGTTGAAAGCTTCCGGGTCGGGGACCGGGGTCACCTCAAAAAACACCGCCGATCATTGTGTCATCATGATCCAGCCAATGGGAGCTGCGGGCAGATTGGAGCTGCTGACTCTCTCGGGGCTGCTTGGCCGGCCATCGATGACCGGCCTAGTGACGACCGATGGTGGCACCCCTTCTTTTTTTTCTTTTTTCTTTTTTCTCTCTCTTCTTCTTCTTCTTCCGCTCCTCCTCCTGACCAACAGCATGGCCGGCCAAACCCCATCGAATGCCGCATGGATGCCGATGGGGGATGCCACCCATGGCTCGGGCCCGGCGAGCTGGCGGACACGTCGCCGGGCCCGAGCCAAACATGGGAGCCGATTCGGCTTATGTGCGCTTGTTCTCCTCCCTTGGTGGCACTGTCGGCCTCCTTCGATCGTCTGAACCCCACCAATGCCGCATGGATGCCGGTGGGGGCTGTCACCCATGGCTTGGGCCCGATAGCCGGCCCAAGCCAAACGCGGGAGCTGGTTTAGCTCCGTGCGCTCCTTCTCCCCTCAACGGCACAGTCGGCCTCCTTCGGTCATCGAAACTGTTAGTATATAGGATCTTCAATAAATAATTTATTGCATAAAATCGAATATAAAATACTTGATGCGGAATTCATCATAATAGTAGATAGACTTGACTTGAATCTGATTGAGTTTTGACAATCTAATTTGGTTTTGATAACCTCAATAACTAGTTTCTCTCTCTTAACCTTATTTCTTGATGGATTTTTTATATTATAACATTCAATCTGGTCAAGTACCAACTTTAATGGCTTTAACTTCGGACAATTAACACTCGATTAGATACAGTGACCCTTTGCCTTTCGCAAACCGATGGTGGCTCTTCGCCTTCGAGGCACTTAGAGAAAGAGGAGATGGAAGGATGGTGGCCCTTCGCCAATACATGAAGATTAATCTAGCATTCTTCCACTTGGTATGATAATTTATGACATTAATATTTAATTGTGTAAAGTTCATAATGCCATTCTTTTATCATGATTGACTTTAACATAATAAATTATATAATAAGAGTTTTATCATGATTGACTTTAACATAATAAATTATATAATAAGAGTTATGGTAGTCATACACATTTAAATTGCATACTCCCTTTCATATACTACTCTATTAGCAACTTATTAGGTCACATAATTTATATATAAATAATTTAATATCCACTTAATTGTCTTAAAAACACATGTTCAAAACATTAAGCATACAAGCATAAGGAACAAGAAATAATTTAATAAAATTAGAAACAAATCATATTAATGAGTTCAAGAGTGTCATAATATCATTATAATCAATCTTCAATACAATCAAGACACATTCTATGTACATGTTCTTTAAATGTCTTTGGTTGTAAAACCTTTAGTTAAAGGATCTGCAATCATAAGATCTGTTCTAATATGTTCAATGCACACTCTTTGCTTCTGAACCTTCTCCTTGACAGTAAAGTACTTTAATTCCATATGTTTAGCACCTCTAGAATATTTATCATTTTAGAGAAAAAAACTGCTACGAAATTATCACAATAAATTTGCAGTGGCTTGGTAATGGTGTCGATAACCTCAAGTCTTGAAATAAAGTTTCGCAGCCATAATGCATGAATTATAGCTTCATAACAAGCTACAAACTCTGCTTCTATAGTGGATGAGGCAATGATAGATTGTTTGGCACTTTTTCATGAAATTGCCCCTTCTTCCAATAGGAACACATAGTCAAATGTTGACTTTCTACTGTCAACACAACAAGCAAAATCTGAATCTAAATATCCAATCACTTTCAACTGATCAGACCTTCTAAATGTGAGCATATAATCCTTAGTTCCTTGAAGGTATCTCATCACTTCTTTTCAACTTTTTAATGATCAATACTAGGGTTACTCTGATATCGGCCCAACATCTCAACCGCAAAGCTAATATCTGGTCTTGTGCAAGTTTGCAAATACATCAAGCTACCCACATTAGAAGCATATGGAATAGATTCTATTTTCTTACGTTCCATATCATTCTTTGGATATTGCATAAGACTAAATTTATCCCTTTTTGTATTGGGATAATACCTGCTAAACAGTTGTTCATATTAAATCTCTCAAGAATTTTCTCGATGTAAGTTTTCTGAGACAACCCTAACAATCCATGTGATCTCTTTCTGAATATTAAATTTCAATCACATAAGATGCCTCTCCCATATCTTTCATCTCAAAATTCTTAGAGAGAAAATTTTTAGTCTCATACAAGATTCCTAAATCATTAGCAGCAAGCAAAATATCATCAACATATAGAACCAAAAATATAAACTTACATCCATAAATCTTTTGGTAAATGCATCGATCAACGATATTTCATGATAACCAAAAGATGTAATAGTATCATTGAATTTAGTATAACATTGTTTGGAAGCTTGTTTAAGTCCATATATTGACTTCTTAAGTTTACACACCATATGATCATTTCCTTCCATGGAAAAACCTTCAAATTGATCCATATAAATTTCTTCCTTTATATCCTCATTAAGAAAGGTTGTTTTAACATCCATTTGATGTAACTCTAAATCATATTAAGCTACCAAAGCCATAATAATTCTTAATGAATCTTTCTTTGAAATTGATGAAAATGTCTCTTTATAATCAATGCCATCCTTCTGAGTATAACCCTTGGCGATAAGTCTAGGTTTAAAACATTCGATATTGCCATTTATGTAACGTTTAATCTTAAAAACCCACTTACATCCAACTCGTTTAGAACCTTCTAGCAATTCGATAAGATCCAGACATTGTTTCCAGCCATTGATTTTAACTCATCTTTCATAGCATTAATCCATTTATCAGACTTCTCACTGTTAATGGCTTTTGAAAATGAAATATGATCTTCATCAATGCCACAATCAAAATCTGACTCTTGCAAATAAGTCAAATAATCATCTAAAATAGCTGACTTTCTTATCCTTATGGGTTTACTTAAAGCTATTCCACATGGTTCATTTCTGTCAGTCATTGATAGGTTAGGCTTTTCATGGGGTACTTCTTCATTCAAACATTGTTTATTATTGTTTTGTTCTTGCAATTCTGGAACAATGTATGGAATAATTATGGATGCAGGAACATTTATGGGTAATGAAACATTAACCCTTACTTCATTGATATTCACAATCTGTTTGTCAGCACTCCCACTAACTTCACCATTCTCAATGAATTTGGCATTGTTTGTCTCAATAATTCTAGAATTATGGTTTGGACAATAAAACCTATACCCTTTGGATTTCTCTAGATAACCAATAAAGTAACCACTGACAGTTCGAGAATCCAATTTCTTTTTATGTGAATTATATACTCATGCTTTTGCTGAACAACCCCAAATATACAGGTGTCTTAAACTAAGTTTTCTTCCAGTTCATAACTCAAAAGGAGTTTTAGAAACTACCTTGCTAGGAGTTCTATTCAGTAAATATATTGCAGTTCTAAGGGCATATGTTCACAAATATTTTGGTTACGAGGAATTACTTATCATACTCCTAACCATATCAGTTAATGTTCTATTTTATCTTTCTACCACACCATTTTGTTAAGGTGTGTCTGGCATAATATACTATGCACATATGCCATGTCTTTTGAGGAACTTTGCAAATAGACTTGGATGTTGTCCTAATTCATCATACTTTCCATAATACTCATCACTTCTATCATATCTTACTATTTTCACTTTTCTATTTAGTTGCCTTTCAACCTCTTTAGTAAATATCTCAAGGGCTTTTACAACTTGAGATTTTTCTTTAAGAAAATTGACATATCCATAATGTAAAAAATCATCTATAAAGGTGATAAAGAACTTTTCTCCATCAAAAGATGAAGTATCAAAAGGTTCACATATATCCGTGTGTATAATTTCAAGAAGCTGAGTACTTCTTGTAGCTCCTTTCTTATTATATTTGGTTTGCTTTCCCTTAATGCAATCCATACATAAACCAAGATTAGTAAAATCTAGATTTGGTAGAATCTCATTCGTTACTAATCTTTGTAGTCTTTCTTTGGTTACATGACCCAAACATTTGTCATAAATAAGCAAAATTTTTATTTGTCATACTATGTTTAATTCCAATATTTTGATGAACACATATCAGGGATACAGAAAAATTATCATCAAGTTTTAATTTATATAAATCATCCATAAGAATTTCAGAACCAATAAAGGAACCATCTTTATTAAATAAACTAAAACATCCTTTTCCAATCTTAAAACTAAATCCATTAACATCAAGTTTTGAAACAGAAATCAAATTTCTAGAAAGTGAAGGGACATAGAGAGTTTGTAGTAGATTCAGATGATGCCCGATATCTAAAGTTAGACGATAAGTCCCAATGCCTTCAATTGAGGCCTTCTTTCAGTTTTTCATGAACAAGAAGTTCTCATTTGGGTTTATGCCCTGGATTGTAAGGAATCCCTACATTACATTAGAAATATGAGTAGTGGTATCAGAATCCAACCAGCAAGTGTTAGAAAGAACTTTAGATAAGTTTGATTTAAAAATTGAAGAAGCATAATAAAAGATACTTTTCTTTTCAATCCAAGCTTTTCCTTTCAAACAATCTTTCTGATAATGTCCTTCTTTCTTACAAAAATGACATTTATCTTTCTTTCTTTCCTTCTTATCATTATCATAAAAGTGACATTTATCTTTCTTTCTTTCCTTCTTATCATTATCAGCAACATGTGTTACTTTAGTGGATGCTTTATTCTTAAATTTCTTGGATTTTGGTTTGATAACTTTACCAGCTCCTTGACCCACTATGTTTGTTGAATGAACCCCTTGCGCTTTTAATTCATTTCCTCTTAAGTAAGCTTACTGGCCAATTCATTAACATCCCACTTATCCTTAATAGTGTTATAGTTAATTTGAAAAGGCCTATACTCTTGAGGTAATGAGTTTATAATGAATTGTACCAGAAAGGAGTATCTACAGCCATTCCTAGGGTCTTAAGTCTTGCTGCAATATAGTCATATCAAGAGCATATTGCTGCATACTTCACGATCCATCATACTTCATGGTCATAAGTTTAGCCATTATTATCCCTTCAAGTGACTTATCAACGGAACGAAAGTGTTCTTCCATAACACTACAAGAGAAATAAAATATTACGATGCCCAAATGCATCGCAATTGCGTCGCTAAATATGCTATTGCGACGCAATAGCGACGCAATGACGGCATCGCTCAGATGTCCGTCGCAATACCCATTTGTCGCAATTACGTCGCAATATTGCGACGCTCTGCAACGTAACATTGCGTCGCAATATTGCGATGCATCCAAATGCGTCGCTAAATTTAAAATTAATTTTTAATATTTAAAATTATTATTAAATATTGCGATGCACTAAATTACGTCACAATATTGCGACGCATCTAGATGTGTCGTAATATTTAATAATAATATTTTTGGTATAATAGCGACGCAATTTGAGTCGCTAATGCGTCGCAAATAAAAATTTTTTTAAAATATTGCGACGCAAGGTCATTGCATCGCAATATTTATTAAAAATATTTTAGATATAATAGCGATGCAATTTTAGTCGCTAATGCGTCGCTATTAAATTTATTTTTAAATTATTGCGATGCCAGTCATTGCGTCGCAATATTTAATAATAATATTTTGAAAATATTAGCGATGCAATTTCAGTCGCTAATGCGTCGCAAATTAAATTTTTAAAAAAATATAAAAGATTAAAAATTAAAACGGTTAATACAATTTCGTTAAATCTAAATATTGATAGAAACATTTTTCACTCAATCCAAACAATAATAAATTTTCAAAAATAATTTATATATTAAAATTTTGAAGTTTTTACAACATAAAAAAAGAAAAAAAAATACATCAAGAATCTGGGCGATCACGTGGAGGCTGTGGAGGCTGAAGACTCTGCGACAAGCGGCTAACCATATCCCGCAAATAATGCATCTCATCTCGCATGTCTGCAATCTCCTGATCCCGGCCTCGCATACGATCCTCAAAATCCTGCTCGACCTCCTGGCGAACCTCCTCTGCAATAGATCTGCGAAGGTCGTGTAAACGCTCGGAGGAAGATCACCAGAACTCGCGAGCTGGAGGCCTGATGGGGAAAATATGTAGAAGCTCTAGTGCCCAGACCATAGACCCTGCGGTCTCGTGGCTGGGCACCAACAGCCTCCAAAAACACACGCCGACTCTCCTCTGCTGAGAGTTCGACGGGCGTCTCCCCATCAGTAGAGTCGACCTGCGATGCCTGGGAGCGAAGCTCCTCGACTCGTGTCTTGAAATTATGAAATCAACAATAAATGAGTTAATAAATTTCTCGAAATAAAATTTTAGAAATTAAACAGATACTACATAAATCTAATTTCTTACCGCAACCTCCCGTGATCGCGTGTCGACCCAGGAACCGTCCCTCCTGGTGTGTGTCGCCCTGAATAGACGAAACTCACCAGGATCTCCGCCCTCCTGCTCAGACTATAACAAAAAAAAATTGATATTAATACAAATATTTGTAAATAACTAAAATAGTAATTAAAATATTTATGTTTTCTTACCATACGCCGTCTGTGCTCCTGAATCGAAATGGAGCCCGAAGTATGGCGGGAGAGACCCGTGCCAGGACCGCCCTTCTCAGATCGGCGGTTCGTGCTGGCTGATGCGGACCTCCTGCGCCAGCCATCGGACTGCCAGGCCCTGCCACTCGTGCCAAATACCCTCTGGCACGTGCGCAGGACGCTGACCCGATGACCTCCAACGATGAAGCATGTCGGAGTATCGGCGTCGCGTCAGAGCCTCCCATGCTGCCCTAATGGCATCATGGCTGGCAGGATCCCACGTAAACTTTTTCTGCATTAAAATAAACAGTTAGTTTCTGAATTTATTAAGTTTAAGAAATTTTATATCAGTGATAAATTGTATTTAATAAGTTTACCTGAAACTCAGAAAAATAAAACTCCCTCGTGGCTGGAGATACGTGGCGCCAATCGTAGCCACTGGGATCTGCACGCCTCTGAAATACGGCGCTGATGTGGCTGGATACATGATGCTGCTCAATGAATCTGTTAAAAAAATGCATGTTTATAAGTAATTGACTTAAAAACATAAACATATTTTTAATTAGTATATACTTACAGCCCTGAGCATCAAGTCGAAGTACGGTGCGGCCGATGGTGGAAGAACTCTCGGAGTATGTGCCGATCGGCTGGATGGTAATACTGCTGGAGAGATCGAAGGCTGCGCCACTGCTGGAGATCCAAACTCTCCATCTCCGACGCTCATGTGATCTGATGCAGCAGGGCTACGTCCCTGCTCACTCCGTCTGTCGTCGGTAGATCTACCTCTGCCCGTCATACTGAAAATACTAAAGATTCACACAATTAAATTACGATTAATGATTGACTATGTAAAATTTAACACTTATAAAAAAAAGTTAAATTTTAAAAAACCTCTATGTTTAATCGGTGTCATTTGTTTCGTGAAATGTTGGTTCAACATCCGATGCCGTATCGGATTGCGATTCAGTTTCATTATCATCGGAAGGAAACCGAACATTTGCATCCGCAATTTCTTGGACATCACCATTTGGATCTCTAAGTGATGTTTCAGGAGCCCTTGTGTCGTCCTCAATTGCATGCATTTCCATCTCATCCTCTTGAAATGCAGGGCACTCGGCTGATTGACTTGATGAACTCTCCTCTAATACGATTGTTGAACGTGGGACGATTTTAGAAACGGCCCACCAATCTCGCTTGTCGTTGCGCAAACTTGGATATCCGCAGTAAAAGACTTGCTGAGCTTGGGATGCAAGGATGAATGGGTCATATTTCTGCAATCTTCGTCGATGGTTCACTTCAACCAAATTGTAGTCGTTATGAACCCTTTTGCCCACAGGAACTATCGGATCGAACCAATCACAACGAAACAATACGGTTCGTTTCATAGGCCAACCGGGATATTCAACTTCAACCACCTCTACTAACTTTCCATAATAATCCTGCATATTTGCTCCAACACTTTCTCCTTTAACACACACGCCCCAGTTCTGCGTGCCTCTTGAAGCTGCTAATCGTTCAATCTGAAATTTGTACCCATTTACAAAATAGCCAGTAGAGGTTGTTACGGTCTTCAATGGCCATTGCGATAGACATTTAATGAAAATATTGTCGGTTGTGGACCATGGACCGTTTACCTATAAATTAATAAGCTATTCACATCCAATTCAAAAAAAAAGCCATTATTGAAATTGATTGAGTGATACTACTCACAAATTCATAAAACCAGTAAGCAAACTCCGTTTCTAATTTCTGCCCAATTGCAACTTGACTGATGTCGGGATTCATCTGTCGTTGTCTATCACAAAACATCCTTATGGGATGAAAAGGATGAAAACTGATGTTAGCAATTAAATATTATGGTATATTGTAATTTAAATTAGAAGTTCCAATTAAGCATTGAAGTATACACTTACTCAATATATGGATCGACTTCTCTACAGTTCATTAGGATGTAATAATGTGCTGCATTATACTCCATATCGCTAAGATTTCTTGACTTCTGCCCCCAAATGAACGGCCGATACCTTTAAAAATTGATATTCTACCGTCATTAGGTTCTCCTTCGTCCACACATACGTCATCGTTACGACCAAGATTTCGGCTCCTCGTGTGGACGTGACCCTCAAAGTAATGCGAGGCAAAAGCTGAAACTTCTTCGACCAAGTGTGCATTGCATATAGAACCTTCAACCCTTGCCTTATTACGCACATTATTTTTTAACTTCTTAAGATACCTATATGTAAAGTTGAACAAAAAATTAACCAATTTTCTGCAATGAAATAATATTTGAAATGTCAACATATCTTAATGATGTATATATTTACCTCTCGAAAGGATACATCCAGCGATACTGCACGGGACCAGCTATGCTCGCTTCGTATGGCAAGTGAACCGGTAAATGCTCCATTGAGTCAAAAAAACTGGAGGAAATATTCGCTCAAGCTTGCATAAAATAATTGGAATTTCCTCCTCAAGCCTTGCCATGGATGCAGAAGTAATGACTGCGGCAGATAACTCCTTGAAGAACAAGCTGAGCTCCGTCAATGCCTTCCAGACATGTTGCGGAAGCAACTCACGAAAAGCTATAGGTAATAACCGTTGCATGAAAACATGGCAGTCGTGACTCTTCATGCCGAACAACTTGAGCTTATGCATGTCCACACACCTACCGATATTTGAGGCATAACCATCTGGAAATTTTAACCCTCTAAGCCAGTTACATAAAACTTCTCGTGAATTTCTGTCAAGAGTGTAACAGGCTTTAGGATAGGTCCCGTCGGCACTCCTCCTCAAATCACCTCTTCTGCAATACTGATTAAGTTCTTCTCTTGACTTTGCAGTATCTTTTGTTTTTCCCGGGATGTTTAGCACCGTGTTAAATATGTTATCAAAGAAATTTTTCTCGATATGCATAACATCCAAGTTGTGCCGGATGAGATTTGTGCTCCAATAAGGCAAATCCCAAAATATACTTCGCTTCTTCCAGTTATGTTCTTTACATATACGGCCATTTATTCTATCTGCATCTGGTTCCCAGCATACCTCAACCCCAAATGCTCTATAGTATCAAATATCCGTGCCGGACCTAACCGGTTCGGCGAATTTTGTGACTGCTTTGTTCTTCCGGAAGGCGATCAAGTTACGCCTGTAAGGATGATTTGGGGGCAAGAACTTCCTATGATTATCAAACCATGACTGCTTACCACTCTTCTGCAATGTAAATGCATCCGAATCATACATGCAATGAGGGCATGCCAGACGTCCAGCAGTGCTCCAACCAGACAACATTGCATATGCCGGGAAGTCACTTATTGTCCACATCAAAGCAGCTCTCATGATGAAATTCTGTTTCATAGAAATGTCGTAGGCTACGACTCCTGTTTCCCACAACATTTTCAATTCGGCCACCAACGGTTGCAGAAGACATCAATCTTTTCCTTTGGATTTGATGGTCCTGGAACCAAAACTGTTAAAAACATTGCAGTATCTTTCATGCACTTCCATGGAGGAAGGTTATATACAGTCAGTATCACAGGCCAACATGAATACTGTTGCCCCGCTTGACCAAATGGTTGGAAGCCATCGGTACAAAGACCTAATCTCACATTCCTTATATCTTCAGCGAAATCAGGATGATTTTCATTGAAATGCTTCCAAGCTTTTGAATCTGATGGATGCCGCATTTCATCCTCTTTAGATTCATGTTGGCATGCCATCTCATATCAGCAGCTGTAGCCTCAGATCTGTATAATCTCTGCAGGCGTGGAGTAAGAGGAAAGTAATGCATCCTCTTGTAAGGCACACTTTTCCTCCTACTTGTACTAGCTCCCCCTTCGCTGTTTTTGTACCTCGATTGCCCACAAATCTTACACCATCTCAGCTCTGAGTCTTCACCCCAATATATCATACAATTGTTCAAGCAACAATCGATCTTATTAACTGGGAGCCCAAGCCCACGCAACAACTTCTTCGTTGAGTAAAAACTGTCTGCTACAACATTATCATTTGGCAAAATTTCTTGATTAACCCAGCTACAGAATTGAACGCCTTTTCTGATAATCGATGTTCTGCCTTAATATTCAACAACCGAGCAGCCGTAGACAACTGGGAATGACCCTCACAACCAGGATACAATTCTTGATTTGCAGCACGCAACATATCATAAAATTGTTGTGCATCTGGATTTGGTTCTTCCATAAATGTATTCTGATTGAATTCATTACCCGATGCATTCATCACCATTTCTTCATATGTGTTTAAATTCACAAATGGTTCATCTACGGGAATTGACACTTGTTGGCTTGTAACAGCTGCTGGAATTTCCTCTGGTTCACCATGACAGTACCAAACATCGTAATCAGGAACAAACCCCTTTTTACACAAATGCACCTTAACAGTTTCAACATCTCTGTAGGCTTTATTCTGACACCTGTGGAAGTTGCATGGGCACCTAATCCTAGGCCCATCCATCCATTCAGGTTGGCTACATGCAAATGCGATAAATTCTTCCAATCCATTCAGAAAATCTGGATTAAGCAAGCCATCTTTTATCCTTGCATACATCCACGAGCGAGCCCCGCTCATTTTTGACCGACTTATACAATTTCTGGTAAACCATTAAAGGAAACCACAAATAAAACTATATTAGCATTACTAAATATATAACTAAATTATTTCTTTTACACAACTAAGGTTAATAACAACCATTTAAATCATTTATAACTAAACCAATTTTCTTTTAGACAACTAAGGTCCCTACCTGCAAGGCCGGCCACGGCT
>UESW01004626.1:792500-820257 GCA_900491605.1 Calamus simplicifolius | reverse complement strand
AAAACATGATGTTGATTGGATTAATGCCATGCATGAGGAACTTAACCAATTTGAAAGAAATAATGTTTGGACTCTTATTGAAAGACCTCATGATCATCAAATTATTGGAACTAAATGGGTTTATAGAAACAAATTAGATGAACATGGTAATATAATTAGAAATAAGGCAAGATTGGTAGCTAAAGGTTATAATCAAGAAGAGGGAATTGATTTTGATGAAACTTATGCCCCTGTTGCTAGATTAGAAGCCATTAGATTACTTCTTGCTTATGCTTGTTATATGAATTTTAAATTATATCAAATGGATGTTAAAAGCGCTTTCTTGAATGGATATATTGCTGAACAAGTTTTTGTGGAACAACCACCCGGATTTGAAAATCATCTGTTTCCAAACCATGTTTTCAAATTAAACAAAGCTTTGTATGGTTTGAAACAAGCGCCCGGGCATGGTATGAAAGATTAAGCAAATTCTTGATTAGTAATGATTTTATTCGAGGAACTGTGGATACAACTTTATTTATTAAAAGGCAAAATAAAGATATATTAGTTATTCAAATCTATGTTGATGATATCATATTTGGTGCCACTAATGAATCTTGTGCAAAGACTTTGCTAAGCTTATGCAGGGAGAGTTCGAGATGAGTATGATGGGTGAGCTGACCTACTTCCTCGGACTTCAAATTAAACAAAGCAAAGATGGGATCTTCATAAGCCAATCCAAATATACAAAGAAATGATCAAGAAGTTTGGCATGGAGACATCCAAGAGTATCGGTACCCCTATGAGCTCATCATGTAGACTTGAAACTTATAATTCTGAAAAATCTGTTGATTTAAAATTATATAGAGGTATGATTGGATCTTTGTTATATTTAACTGCTAGTAGGCCAGATATTTTATTTAGTGTTTGCATGTGTGCAAGATATCAAGCCAATCCTAAAGAATCACACTTGCTTGCTGTTAAAAGAATATTTAAATATTTAAATGGAACAATAAATTTGGGTATATGGTATGATAAACAATCTAGCATTGATTTAATAGGATACACTGATTCTGACTTTGCTGGATGTAAATTAGATAGGAAATCAACCACTGGAACTTGCCAGTTTCTAGGTGTTAACTTAATTTCATGGTTTAGCAAAAAGCAAACTTCAGTAGCACTATCTACGGCCGAGGCCGAGTATGTTGCAGCTGGGAGTTGCTGTGCTCAAATCTTATGGATTAAGCAACAACTAGAAGATTATGGTATTAAACAAAAAGCCATTCCTATAAAATGTGATAATACAAGTGCAATTAGTTTAACCAAAAATCCTATTCAACATTCCAGAACTAAACATATTGAAATTAGACATCATTTCATTAGAGATCATGTTAACAATGGAAATGTTGTGATTGAATTTTTAAATACTAAAAAATGAATTGCTGATATTTTTACTAAGCCACTTGATGAAACCAAATTTTATGAAATCAGAAGAGAATTAGGAATGTTTGATCCAACCATTTAATGAAAAATTAATGAATTGATATGATATCAAATTGATGTGACATCTTTTAAATCAAATCAATTAAATGGAACTTCCTGTCAAATTAATTGCTTAAGTATGCTGTATGCTTTAAGTCTTTTCATCTTTATGAATGCCAACTGCTATACTTTCTTTAATCCATCCACCAACCGGACGTTTAAAGCCTTTTTGATTTTATTCATGGCAGTTACCTGACCAGGCAACCAAACAGTCACCTGGCCAGCTAACCATCAAGCTATCTCCCTATATATACTTTTTACCAAATCAAATCCTTCATTCCAATCGTCTCCCTCAACCGTGCGTCTTCACCGAGCATCCTCTCTTCCTCTTTAATCCTTTCTTTCATTCCTTCCATTAATCCTTCCTTCCATTCAACCTATTAATATATCTAGAAGAAGTTGATGGCTCCCAAGAAGAAGGCAGTCGCTAGAGATGACGATTGTGCCAATCTTCGCGGAAGTCTTCCACATCTTCTACTCAAATCAACTCCCTACTTGCTTCAAAATCCTTTGTTCATGGGAGGTTAGTAGACTTTAATTTTTAGAACAAGAAGGTTTTAAAATCGGTAATCTGTTAGTTAAACAAGGTTGGGATAAGCTTCTTTCTACCAAGAGACCTATTTATCCTGAACTTATTAGGGAATTTATGAAAACATTTCTTTTGGTAATGGAACTATCTCTTCCATTGTGAAAATGACTAAAATAAACCTAGACGGTAAAACTTTAGGATCTGCCTTGAAAATTCCATCTGAAGGTTTCTTAGAAATTCTCCTAGTGAACGTGGATATAAGATTGGCCTAATCCTTAATATAGATGATACTGAAGCTAGTAAGATTGAAATGTTAGATGCAAATATGTTATCTGTTGAAAATCGGCTTTTCCATAGTATCATTGCTAAGATTCTCGCCCCTCGTGCTGGATCATTTAATGTGGTAAATGATAGGGACATTTGCTTAATGTATGATATCTTAATGGAAGACCCTGTTGATTTACCTGAATTAATGATGACGTTATGAGAGAATCTTTGTCCCGAGCTAAGGCTGCTTTGCCCTACGGAATGTTTCTCACTTATGTATTTGAATTTTTCAATATTAAACTTAAAAGAGAAACTGCAGTGGCATTACGTCACTCTGACGTTTTTAATGCTCATTCACTGCACCATATGGATTTTGCTAAAAGGGATGGTATTTGGTTAAAAGTTAGATCTAGAACAGGACAATCTAGTATGCCACCGCCTACTGTGAATCAACCTGCCTGTTCCCCTCAAAACTTTTTCACTTATGACTTCAGCCAACCTAATCTGTATCTTGCTGCTATGACAGCTGACCAAAACCCTTTTCTTCCTGATCCACCTGAAATCAATGTTTCTGGATCATCTTTTTGCAATGACAACCCTGCTGCTGCTCCTTTTCCAACTGTTAGATTATGTGATGATCAACTCCATCATATTATCAATGAATTGACCCTTGCCACTTCTAGTCGAAGCTCTGGTGACAGTGCTTCTTCCGTCAATGATCAGACTCTTGTACACATATTTCTTCTATTTTTGAAAACATGTCTGATTTTAAACTCATTCTTGAAAGGCTTGTTCATGATGTGAACATTCTTAATGGGAGAGTTTTTCACCACAATGAATCTGTCATGGAATGGATCCTGAAGGAGATAAATTTACTTAAAAATAAGCTTGAAAACTTTGAGACTAAGGAAGTGGGTAGAATATTAAATGAGATCGAGCCAGACCCAGACCCGGGATGCAGCAAACACTATTGATCATTGGACTGCAACCCTCTCTTGGCTGAGTCAACTCATGGAGACTCTCATCACTCGTTCTGCCGCCTCTGCGCCTGATGTTGTTTTCTCTCATCCGCACCTTTTCACTCCACCGTCACGGCCTTCCTTCGTCAAGCCTGAATCTTCAAGCAAGCCAAATGTTTCTTCAGTGCATATTTCTTCATCTGATGACGATAAATGATTGTACTTAACTTATATGCTTTGTAGTATTTGAACAAACTTGTTATGCTTGTTCATGTTTATGCTCTATGACTTGAAATAGTGACATGTAATATCTATTGTCTTGTACTGATCTGCATGACTGTTTTAATTATGTAATGAATGTTAACATCTCCTTGATCTATTATGCTTAAAGTTATTGCAAGACTCTTCAAACTTCTTTTTGATTAATGACAAAAAGGGGGAGAAGAATGTTGCTTGCATACATTAAGAAATGGAGTAAAATAGTAACTCCATATATTCAGGGGGAGAAAAGAAAAAGATTTCACTTATTTATTTTGACAGGGGGAGAAATTAATGTTTTCTGATTACTCCTGTTTACTTATTAAACTTTCATATATACACTTGCTCTTTATATGCTTAAAGGTTTTGTCATCATCAAAAAGGGGGAGATTGTTACCCCAGATTGATTTTGATGATTACAAAACAAATTAAGCAATTCTAAGATTGATACAGGGAAGTTCGGTCGCCTTGCAAGTAAGTATCTTCATGCAAAATTGACTGGTAAGAAAGTACTTCATTTAATTTGCTTTGAATATGATTATTAGCCTGGAGTTAACTGGTTAGCTAGCTTGTTATTCCATTTAGCTAACTGGCACGACTTTCAGCTAGCTGGGAAACTTTCACAGTGATTGGGCCGAACGATCTTGCATTTTAGCTAGCTATTTAGCTAGCTTGTTAGCTAGCTGCAGTTTCTTCAGCTAACTAAAATGCTCGTCTCAGTAAGTTGGCCGAAGTCCTCCTTTTTTAGCTAGCTGGTGAGTTAGTTTGTTAGCTAGCTGGAGCCCTTTCAGCTAACTAAGAAACTTGTCTCAAGTGCCTGGCCGAACGTCCTTTTCTTTTAGTTACTGGTGAGCTAGCTTGTTAGCTAGCTGGAATTCCTTCAGCTAACTAATTCGCTCGTCACAGTGCTTTGGCCGAACACCCTCCAATTTTAGCTAGCTGGCTGGATGTCTTGTTAGCTAACTGCAACTCCTTCTAGCTAGCTGACGTTCCTTTTAGTTAACTGCTCAGCTAACTAATTTTTGCTCAGTTAGCTGGTGAGCTAACTAAGCTGGCCGACAACCTGTTGCTTTTGCTTCTAGTTAGCTCGTGAGCTAACTGGCCATTCTTCAGTTAACTATTCAGCTAACTAACTGTTTTACTTTCTTCTGCAGCCGAGAGGGATTCAAATTTAGTTAGTTGGAGAGCTAACTATGGATGCATGAAACTTTTCCTCTGCCGTTGCTTTTTCCCTGATAGTTAACTAAAGAGCTAACTGACCATTACTTAGTTAGCTGCCTAGTTAACTAAGTATTCAGCTTTTTACCCTGCTGGCCATTGCTTTTTGTTGTGAGTTAGCTGGAGAGCTAACTAACAACCTTCTAGCTGACTGAAGAGATACCTATGGACGTCTTATTTGTTTTTGGTCTCTCTGGTTAGCTAACTGATTAGCTAGCTGAGGTCCCTTGCTTAACTCTTGGACGATGGCATTCATTTGCTCAACTACTTGGATTTATTTTTCAGTCAACCGCCGCCTGAGCTTTTATGAGAGCTCTTTCTTCTTACTCTCTTCTCTATTGCTATTTCAAGCTATATCTAACTTTTGATTTTTGAATTTTTACAATGCTCATCCTTCCTCAAATGGAGATCTGCATTCAATGCTTAAGGGAAACATATTTAACGGTTATATTTTCTTCCCGTTATTATTTTCATTTATTTCTTATGTATCTAACGGATATCTTCTTGTTAGATGGTTATAAATAGCTAGGATTAGAAGCACACCTAGATGATTTTTGAAAAAGAAATTTAAAGAGAGAAAAATCCAAGAAAAGAGCCTTCATTGCATATTTGTTGAGTGGTTGCTGGGCATTCAAGTTCATTCCTTGCTCTGAAAGGTCGTCCGAATCACTGAAGCTTTTCAAGCATTCAAGACTTCAACTACTTCAACCTAGTTCATTTATTGCTGAGTTTATTGCTTCAAAAGTTGTAAAGTATTTTCCGATATCTGCTCTTGTAGGAGCTTCTCCTTTAAGATAACTATCAATTCTTGGATTAGCTTGGTACATATTTTTAAAATTTCTTATTTGCTCGAGGACGAGTAAGATTCAAGTTGGGGGGAGTGATAAACGCATAAATAATTATCATTAAACCTATTAATTAATAATTTAACGTACCTATTATTATTTAATATTTTAATATTTATATATTTTAGATAAAATCTTATCAATTTAAAGAGCTCGATTTTAGGGATTTAATGACGCAACAGAACTTAAATCGGATTTAAGATGAGCTCGAAATTGATTTTTCATTGATTTATCTGTTTTAGCACGGATTTTAAAGTGAAGTCGGCAAACGAAGTGCCGACTTCATCGTTTTCTGCCCAGTTCTCTGTTTCCGCCGATTCTTCTCCATTCAATTTCTAACAGTTTCTTCCACCAATTAAGGAATAGATTAGATTGAAAGTTATCAAATTGAGATAATTAAATTCCTTTAGAAGGAATTTGAATTTTATAAAGGATTTATCTAGATTTTTTTGTGGCTTTCGCGTCCTCTGCTTTCGCTGCGTTCTTTGTTTTGAAACAGGAATCCTCGCCACGTCAAACCCGCGTCTGGGCTTCTATAAATAGCAGCAGGGGGAGTCCAAGGAAGCGGCATCCAGGAGATCTCTTCTTCCTCAATCTCGTGTGTTTCGTGGGTCCTCTGGGTCCTCTGGTTTCATTCCAGGCGCTGCATCCGTGGGCGTTGGGGAGACGATCTTGGCTTGGTTCCGTGGGTGTTGGGGAGACGATCGTGGCTTGTCTCTGCTCGTGAGGCGTCCGTTCGAGCAATCAGCATAACAGTGGCTTGGTTCATCCTAGTTTATTTTATTGCTTTTTGTTGCCATGTTAGAAATTAAAATTCTTTTATTTTAGATTTTAATATGCACTCTTAGATTTATTGAAATAAAATTTCTATTCATGTTAAATTGTTATTAAATTTTATTTAAGTAAAAAATAATTTAGACTGATTTATTCTTAAAAGAGACGGGCCATGATCTACGGGTACGAGTCGTGCTCTAATAAGATAAACCATATCTTATTATTTTGCACTATTAATTATCTACTTAGTTATCTATTTAGTTAAATTTATAAAATTATTTCAAGATAATCGCTAAAGTCCCTGTGGAATCGATCCCTTACTCTCGCTATCCTAATAGTGAAATTAAGGTGTTTAAATCGTTGCGCTACGACACGCATCAACCATCGACACAGCCTTCCTCTGACAAGCCTGGATCTTCAAACAAGCCAAATATTTCTTCAGTGCATATTTCTTCTTCAGATGATGACAAATGATTATGTTTGACTTATGTAGTGAAAGTACTTGGTATCGTTTATGTAATGCATGTTTATGACTATGTTTTATGACTTGCAACCATGACATGTAATATTGTCTTAACTCTATTTTGTAATGATCTGAATGACTGCTCTAATTATGTATGGATAATGACATCTTCTTGATATGTTATGCTTAAATTTATTGCAAGACTCTTCAAACTTCTTTTTGATTAATGATAAAAAGGGAGAGAAGAACATTGCATACATTAAGGAATGGAGTAAAATAATAACTCCATATATTCAGGAGAGAAAAGAGTTCACTTATTCAGATTGACAGGGGGAGAAAGTAATATTTTTTGATTACACTCCTATTTATTTATTAAACTTCCTATATGTGCTTCTTTCATGCTTAAGGGTTTTATCATCATCAAAAAGGGAGAGATTGTTGACCCCAGATTGATATTGATGATTACAAAAACTATTAGGCAACTCTAAGCTTAATATAGGGAAGTTCGGTCGCCTTGCAAGTAAGTATCTTCATGCAAAATTGATTGGTAAGAGAGTACTTTATTATATTTTGCCTTAGATAATTTTATTGGCTTGGGAGTTAACTGGTTAGCTAACTTGTTATTCCATTTAGCTAGCTGGCACACCTTTCAGCTAACTGGTAAGTTGTCTCTATGACATTGGCCGAACAGTTGCTTATTTAAGCTAGCTGGTTAGCTAGCTTGTTAGCTAACTAGAGTTCTTTCAGGTAGCTAAGGTGCTCATCACTGTTGCTGGCCGAACATCCTCCAATTTTAGCTAGCTGGTTAGCTAGCTTGGGATGCCTTGGAGCTAACTAGATTTCATTTTAGCTAGCTATCGTTGCCTGTTAACATTCCTGGCCAAATGCTATTTATTTTTAGCTAACTGTGAGCTAGCTGCTGGATCTTCGAGCAAGCTGGCATATCTTGTTAGCTAACTGCTTTGACTTGGAGCTAACTGCTTAGCTAACTAGTTTTCACAGGTAAGCTTCAGGCCTGAGCTGTCAAATTTTAGTTAGCTGGAGAGCTAACTCCCTCTCTCTCTGGCCGTTTGAATGATTTATTTAGTTAACTGGAGAGCTAGCTACCTGGTGGTTAGCTAACTGGAAAGCTAGCTACCTGGTGGTTAGCTAACTGGAAAGCTAGCTATTTTATCTTGCCATATGGTTGCCTTTTTGCTTAGTTAGCTAGTTAGCTAACTAGCTTGGGCGATCTCTCTGTTGCTTTCTCCTTAGTTAGCTGGAGAGCTAACTATTTTGGACAGGCTCTCTGTTGTTTTTGAACTTAGTTAGCTAGTGAGCTAACTAACTTTTCTTTAGTTAGCTGTTGAGCTAACTCCCGTTCTCTGTGTCTCCTGCAAGCCGTGAGCCATCATATTTTAGTTAGCTTGGGAGCTAACTACCATAGCTTTCTCCTGTTTCCTCTGCCATTTGATTTGCTCTTTAGTTAGCCGAAGAGCTAACTATCTTTTGTTTAGTTAGCTGCTGAGCTAACTAAGCACTCTACACTTTTGCTCCTGGCCGAATTGCTTTATTGTTAGTTAACTAGGAAGCTAACTAGAAATTGTTTAGCTGCCTAAAGAGTTACCTATCTTGACATTTTCTTTGCCGTGGCCTCTCTTGTGAGCTAGCTGACTAGCTAGCTGGGATTTCCTACTTACCTCTTGGCCGAATGCATTCAAGTCTTCAGCTACCTGGAGTTATTTCCATTCAACTACCGCCTGAGTTCTTGAGCTTGCTCTTTCTCTCTTACTCTCTCTCTATTTCTATTTTCAGCTACATTTAACTTTTGATTTTTTGAATTATTTCAGGATTCTTCCTTCCTCAAATGGAGACCTGCATTCAATGCCTAAGGGAAACATTTTACAACAGTTATATTTTCTTTCCATTTTTATTTCCATTTGTTCCTAATGTATCTAACGGATATCCTTTTTGTTGGATCATTATAAATAGATGTGATTAGAAGCACACTATAACGATTTTTGAAAAAGAGATTACAAGAGGAAGAAATCCAAGAAAAGAATTTTTACTGCATATTGTTGAGTGGTTGATAAGGGAGTTGTTGTGCATTCAAGTTCATTCATTGCTCCAAAAAGTCATCCAGATCTTTGAAGTTTCTCAAAGCAATCAAGGCTTCAGCTACTTCAACCTCGTTCATTTATTGCTAAAATTATTGCTTCAAAAGTTGTAAAGTATACTCTGGATATTTGCTCATTGTAGGAGCTTCTCTTTATCATTCTCTGATTATTTTGTAAGATGGTTAGTGTTAATCCTTGATTATTATTGGCTTCCTTGTGCCGTGAAACAAGAGGACTAGCCTGGTTTGGCTAGGAGTTTTTGGCTTCTTTGTGCCGTGAAACAAGAGGACTAGCCTGGTTTGGCTAGGGATTTTTGGCTGCCTTGTGCCGTATAAACAAGAGGGCTAGCCAGGTAAGGCTAGAGGTTGTAATCGTTGTTGTACGATTAGTAGAATTTTTAAAAGTTTTGGGGAGTGGATGTAGGTGCTGAGTTTGGCACCGAAACACTATAAACTCCTGTGTGTTTGTGGTTGTTTGATTCTCTATTGTTATTATTCTGTGCACCCCACTTCACCGCTGCAAATCAAATTAGGGTTTAAGCACATATCTAGATAGTAATCAATTTTTAATAACCCAATTCACCCTACTATTGGGTTGCTACATCTGGGCAACATAAAATTTACTCGAAGTTGGTTGTTAATATGTTAAAATATTTGAGGTCGTTATCTAGATCTCTTTGTGATTCTTATATCATAGCAAAGGTTATTATTGATGAACATGAGATATACACGTTATACAACAAAGTATAGGTAGGAGTGATGTTATTGATGAAATTAATATGCTTGAATGTAAAATGAAAATTTAATGAAGTTCAATTGATTTGAAATTATAGTGCACATAAATATCTATCAAATAAAAAAATGATAATAACATTAATAGTATAAGTTTTCATGACCCTTCTTGCCTCGATCAATTAGGATTATGGCCAAATCATGCTCTCAAACGCATGGCATCAGATAGCAAATCAAGCAAATAAAGCTCAAGAGTATTATTGCTCCTTCACTAAGGAAGTATTGCTTCATTTAAAGATGACTCATGTGAGTCATGGTTCACCCAAATCAAGTGACAAATCACTCAACTTAGATGTTATAAAGTACATATCATAAGTTCAATGCAAGTCAGCCTAACCAAGTAACCAAAGTATCATAATGCTCACTAGGAGCTTAATCTAAGTTAGTATGACAAGATTTAAATCATCAAGATGCTGCTAAAGGACTTGATAGACTTTAGACTTTNCTAAGGAAGTATTGCTTCATTTAAAGATGATTCATGTGAGTCATGGTTCACCCAAATCAAGTGACAAATCACTCAACTTAGATGTTATAAAGTACATATCATAAGTTCAATGCAAGTCAGCCTAACCAAGTAACCAAAGTATCATAATGCTCACTAGGAGCTTAATCTAAGTTAGTATGACAAGATTTAAATCATCAAGATGCTGCTAAAGGACTTGATAGACTTTAGACTTTTCAAAATCTAAAATATTATTCTATAATCAAAGAAGTATTGGTTCTTAGTTATGAGAATATTACTCCTTTAAGGACCCCTTTAGGACATCATTTAAGCATTGTTGTATTTTGACTACCCCTCAAGAGATCTTTATTTTTGGGTGTCAAAGAATTATTACTCTGAATTTTGATAAAGAAAAGGAAGTATACCCAGACAGTGTAATAGGGGCTCACTATTTTAACTCAAAGGAAGGAGGAACTTGGGGATTAAACTTGAACCTTTACAAGATAATATTACTTTATGTTTTGTGATAAAAAAACAATATATTCATATATATATATATATATATATATATATTCATACATACACATATGTATGTATATCAGCCCACATTTTTCACCTTTGGGATTTGTGATTTATGTAGATCTAATAGTGAAAAGGGAAACTGGATATAAGTTGAGTATAGCCAAGTATAGCGCTCTCTCTCTATCTCTATCTATCTATATGTATGTATGTATGTATCTTCATGTGTGTTGATTCCAAATTAGGTATAGTAATTGTTTAGGGAACATGTTTGAATGCTTAAATTAGCTTGTGTCTTGAGGTGATTCTTGCATCCCAGGGCACAAAATTAATCACTACAAGAAAAATGACTTTTGCCTATGATTTTCATACCTACGAATTTAAAATCATAGGTAAAAGATATCTTCCCTATGATTTTTTAAAAATCATAGGCAAAGATTTCATAGTAACAAAGTTAGAGCCTTTTCCTACGATTTGCAAAAAAAACTTAAGCTTTTCGTTCACCCTAACGCCTCTACCCTAACCGAGTTCCACCCTAACGCCTTTGCCCTAACTCCTGAGTTCCACCCAGCCCCTCCTCTCCTCCACCGACCCTGCTTCCCTCCCGTCGGATGCTAATGATGACGATGACCAGTACCCATCGATCTCCTACCAGTATGGCCCTCGCCCCCTCTGCAACCTCCCCCTCCTCCTCTCCCTCTCGACCATCGCCCCAGCTATCGGCTGGCGGAGGTGAGCTGGGACACGGCCGGCGATGCCCCGGGTCCCCGCAGCGCCCACACCCTGACGACCATGCCCGCCACCGACTCCGAGGATGTGGCCCGTCCCAGCTAAGCTTGCCGCTCTCCGACACTAGGCCTTCATTGCCACCCTCCCGTATAAAAGTTCCCCTCTCTATTGGCCGTCCCTCTCCGTTTCAATTTCTTTCAACAAACTCGATAAAAAGACGAAGAAAAGGAGAGAGAGTCGAGCCCTCGTCGTCTCGTTCGTGCTCACGGAGTCCGATTGGCTTTGATCCGGCGTGGCAGTGGCAGCAACAACAAGCGGGGTTCGGACAGACGGTGGCTGAGATCATCCAAATGGCGGTGTTCTGGTACTTCGCCATGAAGTTCTTCTCCCCCAAGAAGAAGCGTTCGGCGAATCCTCGGACGATGAGGGCGAAGACTGTCTTGCATCCGATCACTTCCTCTCGGTTCGTGGATCCTTTGCCCTCCTGCTTCTCCCTCCCTCGGTCCCTCTTTTCCCTTATTTTTTGATGAATTCGATCCAAAAATGCCATAGAGAATGCCTATTTGGGAATCGATGGATGGGATTAAGGGTTTATGGCTATGCCAGAACTTCCTTCCGATAAAGCAACAATCTTTGCTTTTATCGGTGATTGAACGAGGTGGAACTTTCATTATTAAGCCTTTCCCCAATAATATTCCACCGTTTTTAGTACATTTTGGTGTATTTTTTTACCAATCAATCGTTTCTTTGGCTCTATGGTTGAATACCGTCAAGTGAAGGCCAGAGTGTAGCATTGTTCTTAAAAGTTCTCTTTCTTAGTCTCTGAATTATCTTCATGTTCTTTTTATTTGCAGAAGGATGGTTTTTTGATGCTTCTCATAATCAGGTTCTGTTTACCATTCATTTAATTAATTGATTTTTTTACTTGAGTATTAGCAATGCATGGTTAGAAATTTCCTCCATTATTATTTCTATTATATGGGAAATGGATCATTGTGAATTCATGTGATAAAAATGGCTTCACGATGCTTTACTCTTCAAGGTCTTTTATTTTATTAAGTTGATAAGATTTCATTTATTTTATTAAGAAAGCAATTCATCTTTTAAGTTGTACTAATGAGTTTTTGTACAGCTCTCCAAGGAAAACTCACCGAAGGAAGTAATCTGTTTGAGTTATGCAGATGAGGGCAATCCACAGGGTGTGCTGCATCATGCTCTGAATGGTCTGTGTTCTTAAATCATATATGATTTATATCTTCTTAACAGGAGTAGAATAGCTACTTGGCCCCTTCTTTATCATGTTGTTAGTGAACAATTTCTCTTATATAAGAAACTAACTATAACTTTTTTCTTTCCCTTATTTCAGTATTCAATGTTTATCATTATTATGAATCTTTACACAAGACTAGTATGTGCATAGCATACCATAATTATACACTGTGAGTTCCTTTTATGGCTTAGAGAAAGTAAAATTCATCAATTTTGTTTATTAATGATGCTGCGGAAATCCATTCTCCGATTCAGATGCACCCTGGCTCTGGGTCTAGACATCGGTCTCATCGCATGGGGTGGAACCTGCAAGACAGTCCGCACGCAGAGGGTGTTTTGGGGGTTGCCCTCTTCGGAGGACCCTCCGACGCTCAAGTCAGTATAGATTCACAGCAAGCAGATATGAAGAGAAGACTCTCGCAGAAGAGTTCCCCTAGATGGGTATTCTTTCAAGAGCTCCGAGCTCTGATGGAGCTTCAATGGAGTTTTTCAGTATGAGAGCGGGTGAATGCATACGTACTAAGAGATTTGAGGGCTGTGATATTTATTGGCGATCACCTGATTCCTTGGGTGCATTGGGAGGGGTCTAAAGCTATTGAGATTCAAAACGAATTCGAATCAAGTTTGTTATGAGGCCAGAAGGATCTGTATCTTGTCAGTTAGAGGATCGATGGCTAGGAGAGCTGGTTGATGCCTTGAGATTCAGTGATTATGTAGGTTCTAGGCCACTCCTATGGCCGTTAGGCCACTTCTGGCATGATTCTCCGTTTGGAATCTTATTCAGTTATCGTGGATTTGAACTCTCCTGCATCGGATTCTGCAGAGATATTTAAGTGCATCGGTCCGATCGAGGCAAGGGAAAATTTGGTTTTTCGAGGTACAAGATGGCTCGGCTTGTCGAGGTATGAGGATAGCTCGGGTTGCCGAGGTATGAAGATGGCTCAGACTGCCGAGGTATGAGGATAGCTTGGGTTACCGAGGTATAAAGATGGCTCGGTCTGCCGAGGTATGAAGATGGCTCGGTTCGCCGGGGCAACCTGACTCCGCTTAGGGCGATTCGGCTTGCTGCCTTGTAAATGTGACAACTAGCCGACAAGATGTTGGGATTGGACTCGACCCATACACTTATTAAGTAGATTGTACTATCAATATAAAGTTCACACTTATTAAGAAACTTTTTTTTTCTTTTTCTCTTTTTTTTTGAATGACATTTTCACCCATACACTTATTAAGTAGATTGTACTATCAAGATTTGTGGTCAAAAGGGTCCAAAATTATTCTAAAATTTTTTTAGGCTAAACCATACCTTTTATTAGATTTTCTTAATAATTTATTCCTCAGTATCTCAAAAATAATCTAACCATTAATCATTCATTAATCAAACTGCTTGATTAACTTCAAATTGAGACAGAATTTGGTACACACATATTGATTATAGTTTTACTCGAGGATTTACTTATTCTTCCCCACAACTTAATTTTCATTTTCCCTAATGGAAGAAAAAATACTTTCAAGGAAAGATACTACCTGGTAGAGTATTTAATGGTTGGAAGTTTCATTGTTGCCATCTTCTTTCAATCTACTTCTGTTGCTCTTCTCTGGTCATACTAAAAGAACAGAAAGTTGAAATTAACTGATAAACTGGGTTACCTCCCACGAGCGCTAAGTTTAAAGTCCTCTGCCAGACTATGCTACTCATTATGATAGTGTTGGGTTCACAACATCAATTGATTCAACAACTTCTCAATCATTAATTTCTTCTCTATATAGTTTCAAACATTGGCCATTTACTTTGAATTTATTTCCCTGCTTGGGGTCTTTAAGCTCTACAGCTCTATGAGAAAATGTTTGAGTTACTACAAAAGGTCCATTCCATCATGAATGAAGTTTTTCAGGGAACAGATGTAATCTTGAATTGTAAAGTCATACTTTTTGATTTGGTTCAAAAGTTTTTCTATTAATAAATTTGTTATGATATGCTTTGGTTCGTTCTTTATAAATTTTTGAACTCTCGTATGAATCATTTCGTATCTCTTCTAACTCATTTAATTGGAGTTTCCTATTGATACCTGCATTCTTTATAACATAATTAAATTGCTTGATGGCCCAAAATGCATTGTGTTTCAATTCTACAGGTAAAGGACATGCCTTTCCAAATACGAGCCGATATGGAGACATTCCTATGGGCGTTTTAAATGAATTACAATAAGCCCATAATGCATCATCCAAATGTTCTGACCAATCTTTTCTATCGGGTCTCACTGTTTTCTCAAGGATATGTTTAATTTCTCTATTTGATATTTCAACTTGGCCACTAGTTTGGGGATGGTAAGGTATAGCTACCTTATGAGCAATTTCATATTTTTTCATTAATCCTTCAAAGTGTCTATTCATGAAATATGTACCGCCATCACTAATTATAGCCTTTGGGCATACAAAACGACTAAGGATGTTACGTTGAATAAACTTGATTACAACTTTATGATCATTGGTTCGAGTTGCCATGGCTTCAATCCATTTTGACACATAATCAACTGCCACCAAAATGTATTCAAATCCAAAAGAAGGAGGAAATGGGCTCATGAAATCAATCCCCTATACATCAAAAATTTCTACAACCAAAATAGGGTTTAGGGGCATCATATCTTTTCAAGAAATATTTCCTGTTTGTTGACATTCGAGACAATTACGGTCAAATTCGTGCACATCTTTAAAAAGAGTTGGCCAATAAAACTCACTTTGCAGCACCTTTGCTGCAGTTTTTCTTCCACTGAAATGTCCCCCATAGGTAAGAGAATGACAGAAGTAAAGTATACTTTTGAATTCGCTCTCGGGGATACATTGCCTAATCACCTGATCCGAACAGTACTTAAATAATTCAGGGTCTTTCCAAAAGTAATATTTAATTTATGAGAAAAATTTATCTTTTTTTGTTTTGTCCAGTGGGAAGGTACTTTTCCTGTTGCCAAATAATTCACAACGTGGGCAAACCAGGAAAGATTGCTATGGGAAATTGAGAACAGTTGCTCACCAGAAAACCTATCTTTGATTATTTCTTTATTGTATTCCACTGAGATCATAGAGATATGATCTGCTACCATATTTTTGAAACCCTTCTTATCTAAGATTTCTAGGTCAAATTCTTGTAGTAGAAGGATTCATCTAATCATTCTAGGTTTTGTATCCATTTTTGATAACAGATGCCTCAATGCCGCATGATCAGAATAAACTGAAACCTTAGACCCTAACAGATATGATCTAAATTTTTCTAGGGCAAACACAACTGCTAGTAATTCTTTTTCAGTGGTAGTATAGTTTATTTGTGCATACAAAAGAGTTTTGCTAGCATAATAAATAATATGGGGTTTCCGATTGAGTTTCTATCCTAGAACTGCCCCTACAGCATAATCCAAAGCATCACACATAATTTCAAAGGGTATGGTCCAATCTGGGGGCATGATAATTGTGTAGTGGTCAAAGCAGTTCGAAGGATGTTATAGGCTATTAAACAATCTTCATCAAAATTAAAAGAACTATCTTTGGCCAGCAAATTACACAAGGGTCGAGAAATTTTACTGAAATCCTTGATGAAGCGTCTGTAAAAACAGCATGGCCAAGGAAAGATCGTACTTGTTTAACTGAGGTTGAGGTGGTAGATTTGAGATCAATTCAATCATTGGCTTTATCAACCTCAATACCTCGCTCTAAAATAATGTGCCCGAGTACAATTTCTGATGAACCATAAAATGGCTCTTCTCCCAACTTAGGACTAAATTCATTTCCATGCATTGTTTCAGTAACTTAGTCAAGTTCTGGAGATAGCTATCAAATGAAGCACCAAAAACTGAAAAATCATCCATAAACACTTCTAAAAACTGCCCAATCATATCAGAAAATATGGCCAACATACATCGTTGAAAAGTGGTTGGTGCATTACAGAGACCAAAAGGCATGCGTCTAAAGGCAAATATTCTAAAGGGACAGGTGAAGGTGGTCTTTTCTTGATCTACAGGAAATACTGGGACCTGATTGTATCCTGAATATCCATCTAAGAAACAAAAGAACTTTGCCCAGCTAGTCGTTCTAGAATTTGATCAATAAAAGGCAAAGGAAATGATCTTTCCTAGTTACGACATTCAACTTTCGATAATCTATACACACTCTCCAACTAGTTGATGTACGAGTAGGAATTAATTCACCCTTTTCATTTTTAATCACTATAATACCCAACTTTTAGGTACTCTTGGAAAGGACTGACTCATTGACTATCCAAAATTGGGTAAATGATACTAGAATCAAGCCATTTTACTACTTCTTTCTTAACAACATCCCTCATGTTTGGATTTAGTCTCCGTTGCATGTCTCTATGTGGTTTGGCTTTAATTTCACTGTGAATGTGGTGCATGCAAACGGAAGGGTCAATTCCCTTAAGATCAGCTATTGTCCAACCAATTGCCTTTTATGCTCTTTAAGTATGTCTACTAATTTATCTTCTTGCTCAGAAGTTAGAGTAGATGTAATGATTACTGAAAGGGTATCATTGGGTCTAGGAACGAATATTTTAAGTCAGCAGGAAGAGGTTTCAATTCTAGTTGGGGTGGTGCTTCCAAGGATGGTATTAAAGGGTTTGGTTTAGTTGGAAGTGGCTCATATTTTATAGTCCAAAGAGGGATGGTGTTGAACTTAGGTGGTTCTAATAATCAGGTTTATCTCTTTGGTGTACTCATTAATATCAAAGTCATCATTCCAAAATGTGTAAGACATGTTTGTAAAGGATCCGAATCAAGCAAACTTTGAAATTTTTTATCTACAACTTCTTCGATCATGTTTACTTCATTTAAATCATACACATGTGGTCCTTAGGAAGCATTAAAAATATTTAATCTCATCTTCTTATTTTCAAAAGATACATCCATCACACCCGTTCTATAATTTATACATGCATTAGCAGTAGCCAGAAAGGTCTTCCAAGAATGATGGAAATTTGGTTAGGATTACTGCTAGATTCCATATCTAACACAAGGAAGTTGACAAGAAAATAAAATTCATCTACCTTTAACTAATACATCTTCAATATTCTATGAAGTACTTTGACTAATCTATCTGCCAATTGTAGTTATCGTTGTGGGTTTCAACTCTCCAAATCCAAATAACTCATACACTAAACTTAGGAGAAGGTTTACACTCGCACTAAAATCTAGTAATGCTTTTTTAATTATGAAGTTCCCTATGACACATGATACAATCAGGGTACCAGGGTCTTTTAGTTTAGGTGGGGTTATTTGCTGAACAACTGAGCTACCTTGCTCAGTCAACTGGACTTTTTTGGTATTTGTGTCTTGGCTTTTCATTTTTGTGTGCATAGATCCTTCAGAAATTTGCCATAAGCTTGAACTTGCTTGATAGCATCGAGAAGAGGTAAGTTTATTTGGACTTGCTTAAATAACTCAAGCATCTCATTCATTTTTATATTCTTCTTGTCCAAAGACAAGAAGATTCTAAAGCACTAGGGAATGGGGCTTTAGGTGTGATTACTTCATCATTGAATTCTTTTCTTCTTCATTTCTTCTCTTTTCTGGTTTAGCCACTTCTAATTTCTGGGTTGGTTTAGGGGTTCAATATTTTTCCACTTCTTAGAGTCATGACTGATTTAGCATGTTCTGGAAATTTGTCAAGACTATTGGAACCCTCAGCTATGAATTATCCTTTCGGGTTATCGGATAGGCTGACTAGGTAACTTACCCTCTCCTTCTACTGAATGCTGTGGCTAATTGACCTATCTGAGTTTCTAGTTTTGCAATAGATTGTGTGTCGGAGTGAAGGATTTGAGTATTCATTTCTAGCCCTTTCAATGCTTGTAATACTTGTCTTCGAAAGTAGGATGATTATTCGGTGAAGGTTGTAGGATGTTTGGGTATTGTGAATGTGGCATGCTTCTAAAATTGGTTTCTTGATAATTAGGTATGATCGATGATGAATTGGTTACATATTGAGGTTTTCAAGAAAAATTTGGGTGATTTTGCCAGCCAGGATTGTAAGAATTTGCATATGATTCATTTCTGTTCTAGGAGCCAATCGGATTTGGGCTTGGTGGGCTTGCTCATGAATAAGTTTAGGAAATTGGTATGCAGCTGGACATTCACTTATAGAATGGGTTGGACTTTTTTTTAACATAAATGCCCCACCACATAAATGTCAAGCTTTATGTTCATTTTTTAACATAAATGCCCCACCACATGAAGCATCAACCATTTACCGATGCTTTTTGATAAACCATCATAAAAGCACTGAACTAGTTGCCATTTGGGTATGGCATGATGTGGACATTTTCTAATCAGTTCTTTTAATCTCTCCATATCTCGTGAAATATCTCTCCATCTGTCTGGAAAAAAACTTGTTATGGATTTTCTAATTTGATTCATTTTTTCTATAAGAAAATATTTCTTAAAAAACTCTCTTTGAAGATGATCCCAAGTTAAAATTATAACAGTGTCTAGTGAATTTAACCAACACTTGGCTCTATCTTTTAGGGAAAAAGGGAATAACTTAAGCCTAAATGCATCATCAGAGAAATTTTGAATCTTGACAGTTGAGCAAATTTCCAAGAATTCATCTAAATGTTTTTAGGGATCCTCATTTGTAAGTCCATAGAAAGATGGTAACATTTGGATTACACTTGACTTAATTTCATATTAGACAACCTCTACTAGAGGCACTTGAATGCAGAGAGAGTAGGTATAGCTTGAAGGAGTGAAATACTCTTTTAACTGTCATGGTGGATCATTTTCGTTATTAGGATCATAATTCTAAGTCTATTTTCTCTAAAAGTTCTTTATATCTCAGGATCTAAGGTTATAAGGTTGGGTTGTAACGATTGGCGACCAAGCATACACCCTACTAATAACTCTAAAGCAAACAATAATTCCATTTTTTTTATTATAATAGAAGAGAAAGAATAAGATTTTAAAGAAAATGTCTAAAAGGTTTCTAGAACTAAGAGCAATGAATAATTTAATTAGGGTTTAATAATTCTTAGCAATCAAGTTAACAAAGATTATACTCTCTACTCTAGGTTTATCCTAGATCTAGACAGCTCCCAACTTTCAAGACTGCCTTGGAGCCCTTAAAGTCAAAAATTAATTGATCAACTAGCCAGTTAAGGATAAGGTCAGTGGGAGTCCCCCTATTGCTGACTAGGTAATCGAACAGAACCAACTAAGCAACCACTTTGCTTTCCTTTTTTAGACACCAGTTAAGCAGTCAATCTCGACCCGGTCCAACTCTTTTGAGTGCCTTATCCTATTGAGCTCGAGTTCCTTAGGGATTGATGCATAGTTAATTTTAGAGTTAAAGGTTTAGGTTAATGCAAAATGAAGGATGTGGTTTGTGGGCCAAGAAATGGTGATGGAATCCTCACCTTATCTTGATTAGGGGTTTGTTCCCTTAAAGTTAATTATGAAAATGCTATTCAACAAGTAGATGTCCACCTCTTGAAATTATCAACAAAATTAATCTAATTACTTTTTTTTAAAGATTTTTGTGATTAGGTTTCTAATTTCCTAATAAATTATGAGATGTCAAAGAAAGAATTTTGAGTTTTGTAGAAAATAAATTTACCTAAGTCAATCTATGCATAGAAATAAAATAATTATTTTGTTTATATATTTTATTTTTATTTTTATATATTTTTTTATTTTCTTAAATTAATTATATTTTATGGAAGGTGTCTTATGGTTTTCTTTCAAGTTCTTTAAGGTAAGTTAATTAAAAGGAAAATTTGATTAGGTTAAAAGTGGATTTGTGACAAGAAGGAAAGTATTTTTTTTGTTAAGAAGAAAATAAGAAAATTATAACAATTAAGGTAAAAAAAAGCAATAAAATAAAGAGAGCAATAAATATTCAAAAATTTAAAAACAAGAATAAATTTAAGAGAAAATTTGTAATGATTTTTTTATAATATTTAATTTATAAATTTTTTTTAAATTTTTTTTTCAAGATAACGCACTTAAGTCCCCGGCAATGGCGCCAAAATATGATGCGTGTCGTAGTGCAATGATTAAAATACCTTAATTTCACTAATAGAGTAGCGAGAGTAAGGGATCGAATCCACAAGGACTTTAATGGTTATCCTAAAATAAATTTATGCAATTAAAATTTAAATAAACAGATAATTGATAGTGAAAAATAATTAAATATGATCTATCTTGATGAGAGTACGGCCCGTACCTGTAGATCACGGCCCATCCTTTTTAAGAATAAATCAGTCAGAATTATTTTCACTTAACTAGAATTCAATAAGAATAACAGTTTTATTTCATAGCATATAAGAGTGCATATTCAAACTAAAATTAAAAAGTTTTATTTTCTGACATTAAGAAGGCAACAAACTCTTTCTGAACCGAAACAAAGACGAGCTTAACCAAGCCGGGCTGAACCGAACCGAGCTCTCTGTTCTTCCTCCGCGGACATCTCCAAGCCACGAACGCCTTCAAGCAATGCCTCCACGAACGCTTTCAGACACCTCCGGACGCCTGTAGAACCTCTCGATGCCTCATGAACCCACGGACGGCCGCATGCAGAACTCCTAGTGGCTCTCCCCCAAACTCTACCCTTTGCTGCTATTTGTAGAGGCCCAGATGCGGATAAGATCTCACTCTTCTAATTTGATGATGTTTTCATAAGGCTTAGTGAATTAAGCAGAATTTCTGTCCAGCCTTCCACCCTCAAATAGATGGACAATCTGCATGAACCAATTAGCTTTTAATGATATACTACGAGCCTGTGTGATGAATTTAGAAAGTGCTTAGTATAGCTTCTTACCCTTAGTGAAATTGCTTATTTATTGATTACCAAGCCAACATTCAAATGGATTCATTTTGTTGTCTATGATAAAAGGTGTAAATTTTATTGAGATGAAGTGTGAGAGAGAAAATTTTGATTACTGAGCTGGTTTAACAAATATGAGAAAGTATCAAAGCAGCTTCATGTAGCTCAGAGTTAATCGAAAAGTTATGTTGATGTTAAACAGAAAGATTTGAAATTTTAGGTTGAAGATCATATGGAAATTTTACTAACTAATGACGTGATGAGATTTGTGTTTAGAGGTGAATTGAGCCCTCAATATATTGGGCCATTTGAGATTTTGATCAAAATAAAGAAGGCGGCTTATAGCTTAGCACTGGCTTCATTACTCTTTGGGGTGTTCAATGTGTTTCATACCTTTATGACTGAGAAGGTATATTTCAAACCCTATTATGTGTTAGAACTTGAACCGATTTAGTTTAAGAAAGAATTGACCTATGAAGATCATTTTGTGCACATGGTGGACCGCAAAGATTAAGTCCTGAGATGGTGTAGTATTCCTTAGGATATGGAGTTGGGGAGGTTGCATACAGCTTAGCACTGCCCCCGATCTTATTTGGTGTTCACAATGTATTCCATGTATCTATACTGAGGAAAAATGTTTCAGACCCCAATCATGTTATAGCTTATGAGCCTATTCAATTGAGGAAGGATTTATCATATGAGGAACATCCTGTGCGTATGGTGGACCACAAGGATCAGATTCTAAGGCGGCATACCATCCCGTATGTCAAAGTTTAGTGGAATAATCACTCTGAGAGGGAGGCTTCTTGGGAGTTGGAGGATGAAATTAAATCGAAGTATTCACAATTAATTATCTATTTAAGATTGTTGACTTTTGAGATTTATTGTATGCCAATTTCGAGGCCGAAATTTTTATAAGGAGGGAGAATGTAATACCCGGTTCAAACGAACCAGGCTTGGTTCAGATAAACCAGGCTTGGTTCAGATGAACCAAGCTCCAGACTGTTGGGTTCCCCAGACTAACGCTTCGCTCCAAGCGAAGCGCTTAGTCTTCCGGGAAACCCCCGATCAGAGGTGCTGTGCAGGTGAATAAATAGGGAGTAGAAGGACTTCTTCCTTCATGCTGGCGCTTCATCCATCAGGTAATCCCTGGCTTCTAGAGAGAGAGAGAGAGAGAGCATGAGACAGAGAGAGAGAGAGAGAGAGAAAGAGCCAGAGAGAGAGAAAGAGAGCGGATGAGAGAGAGAGACAGAGACTGGGAGACAGAAAGAGCTCGGGAGGCAGAGAGATGGAAATCCGATCGATCCCTTGGTTTAGGCCCAGCGGCGTGCTCGCTGCCTCGCCGGGCCTGAGTTTTGGCCGACGACTCCGCCGGCGCCGGGGGAGGCGTCCGGCGGGGTGGTGGTGGAGAGAGAGGGCCAATTGGCCCTCCTCTCGCGCGGTGGCGGAAGCCGGTAACTGGCTTCCACCGGTTGGTTCGGGCCCGGCGGCGTGCTCGCCGCCTCGCCGGGCCCAAGCTTTGGCCTGTCGCCTCCATCGGCGCTGGGCATGCGTCCGGTGGAGCTCCGGCCGGCCAAGGTGGCCGGCCATGCCGCCGGCACAACACCGTGCCGCGCGGATGTGAGAGAGGAAGACGGAGAAATTGAGGGAGAGATCGAGAGATTGGTGGCCGGCCGCCGCGGCGGCCGGCTCTGGCCCGGCCACCGGCGGCCGGGCCGCCCTTAATTTGGCCGGCGGAGGCCCTGGCCACCAGCTACGTTCCCATCCCCTGTTCGGTGAAACAGGGGATCGGGCGGCTCTGTGGTGAACCGGGCCGGCTGGGCCGGCCGGTTCAGGCCTTTTGGGCCGTGCAGTGAGCTGAGTTTGGGCTAGTTTTTGGGCTCTGTAACGGGCTAGGATTAGTAAAATAATTATATGGCTAGAATCTGGGTGAATTCTAGTTTCTTGGGGTATTTTTACTTCCCCAATTGGGTGTGTATAGTGGGAGATATTCGAGCCCAAAGTAGGGCCCGTGAACTAGTCTGGGTAGAAATTCTAAGGGTCATTTTAATATTCCTTGCTAATCAATTAATTATGTAAATGATCCTATAGGTGCTCAGACATCTGACTAGCTTATTTATACCTGTTGGATTGCGTACTGAGGTAAGTAAGCCAGTTATCAGTATTTAATAAATTATTCATTATATGAATGTTTAAATTGTGAATTGTGACATGAAAAATTGTTATTGGCTAAATTGTAAGTATTATGAATACATGGCTGTTTATGTGCTATGATTTCATGTGTGGATGCTATGCATGAGAGATGCAGTCATTATGACATTGATGTGATATATTACATGCAATTGTTCAGTAAGTATAATCCACTGTTTATGCAGTATATAGTTGTTATTGATATGATGAGTGCATGTGATGTGAGGTACTGTTATGTGTCGCTGCGGTTCTCCTTTATCATGTCATACCACACAAATATCTAGAGGACGTGTTCTGCTTGTTTATGCCACCTACACATCTAGAGGATGTGTTCTGCTTGTTTATGCCACCTACACATCTAGAGGACGTGTTCTGCTTGTTTATGCCATCACACATCTAGAGGATGTGTTCTGCTTGGGTTCGAGATGGCATCACGCATCTAGAGGATGTGTTCTGAGTTCTATGAGGTGGCATCACACATCTAGAGGACGTGTTCGGCTTGGTTCGATGTGGCATCACACATATAGAGTATGTGTTCTGGTGGATTTTGACATGGCGTGACCCTGGTATCTGGACCCTTTCAGTAGGGGGATGCTTGTTGGTACACTATTGAGATATTGCAGGGCCGTCGGTCACATTTACAGTTATCATTGAGGGTATAAACAGTGGGTTTACTTACATTGCATGTTTGAGTACTTGTGGAATGTTTAAGCATGCAGATCATTCATATGCTTATTGATTGCTATGCTATGATTTGACTGTATAACGTGGCTTACTTACTGAGTGTAAGCTCACAAAAATCTTACAATATTTTTGTCAGAGCCACGAGGTTGAAGATGGATTGGTGGGGTGATGGATCTTCTATTAAATAAAACAAGACCCTTAATTTGTTGTAACGCCAGTATTACATATGTGTAGGGCTTGATGCCCAGACTTTATTATTATGGTGTGTAAGGGTGTTAGCCCAAAACTTTTAGTATTGTATTTGACTTGGTTTTATATTTAATGGTGTTATATATTAAAAATTTTGTGACGCCTTGCATGCCCGGCACGCGGCGGGTTGTCACCCTAGCCCAATATTTGGGTCTCGGGCGTGACAATTTTGTTGACTATTTTAAAGTTGCATTTCTCTAGTTTCATTTCTCAAGTCTGCACCCGCACCCATTCACAATTTTAGTGGACTGCAATAGAAAGACTGAAAGCATTTGGCATTCCTCAGACCTTTTTAATTTGAATTCCAAGATGAAGGGATATGGAGTTCTTTAGAGAAAATATTTCAAGCAAGCTGGTTATGTGCTAGGTGACTGAAAGTATATTAAAGCAACGCGGAAAGAAATCTGAACTTGGATTCAAAATGTTAATATATTATACTTAAAAAAGACTGGCTTATGTCTTTGACTTATAAAGAAAAATGGAAATCTTATTGTTGGAAATTATAACCAGACCCTTGGAAGGGTTATTAAAGAAAGGTTATTGTTCAAGCTCTAAGCAAGATGTGAAATTATCTTGGTGGGGGGAATGAGAAACTTCTAGAATTTGTTCTTCAAGTCATCTTTATGTGAGGGTTCTTAAAAGTAGTCCTTAAAGGGAGTTAGCAAGTTTGCCGACAGTTTGTCACTTATCTATGGTTATGTTAGGCTTATAGCCACATGCTGTTTTTGATTGCATAATGGTCTCACACTTCAAACTGAGGAGGTGATTAAAATGAAAGCTTCACCAGCTGTTGGTATATTCACAAAGATACTAGAAATCTGGATCCATGGGTTGATAGAAGATCCTAGTTTACAGTAGATTAGGCATCTAAGAGTATATCATTCTTTTTTATTAGGTGGAAGCTTATTATTTGAGAATCATCTTGATTGTGGACGAAGAGATGAAATCCATAAGTTATGGAGAAGATGAAATCCATAAGTCTTCTGAACAAAAAGAAAAAAAACAAAAGCTAAATGGCATCATATTTAAGGTAAATGAAAGAGTTTAAGAAACTGATTCTGACTCACCAGCCATGAAAGTTTTGACTTTCCAAGAGTTTGACTTCTATTCATAGTCTTATATTCTTTCGGTTCTTGAAAGAAAAAATCCAACTTATTCCGGAAACAAAATAGAAAAAATCCAAAACTTTAGATCCATGACTGGGATATATATTATTGTATAATATTCTATATCGAGTTAGGTCTATGAAGAAAATTAAGAACCAATAGGTCATTTGGGTTAGGTCGAAGTCTAGTATAACTTGAGTCCAACCCCAAAATGTTTGGATTCAGCTTGGGATCGGATGTGGTCATATTTGCATTTAAGTCGAACATTTTGTTTTTGTTTTATGGCTAAAATTTAATAACTGATAATTAATTATAAAATCAATAAAAATATAAATAATATTGAAAAGAGCTAACTTAAACTTTCATTCAAAAACTTTTAATTCCATTCAAATAATCGATCATTCTTATGTTTACAAATTATAATTTTAAAACATATATTGATATACTTGAATTACAATAAAAATCCAGAAATAATAAACTATGAAAATTTAGATATAATTAAGTGAAAATAGATAGAAGGAATGTAATTGTTAAGATAAATAGATGAATTAGTTCGTACTTAAAAAAGATAAATTAGTTTACATGAGAATTCATTTAATGAATTGATAAAGATAATTGAAGTGAGGAAAATGATATTTATATAATTCAAATTTATGGATGGGTTGTTGAATGAGTTTGGGCCAAGTCGAGCCCTTTTTTATTGACTCAAATTAGATCCAAATAATATACAAATTGGGTTGGGTAGGTTTAGAATAAAAAATATAAAATTTGAACCCAACCTAGAATTAGATTTGTTTTAAATTTTAAATCCAACCCAACTCATAGGTCTTTAATACAAATCGGGTCATGTCATAAGTCAATAAAATCCATATGCAGCTTTATGTAACGGGGATGTTTCTAATAAACTGATGAACTTTGCTTTTTTTCGTTTTAACTCAAGAAACATTAAAAAAATTGAATATTGGATATGAATACGACCAAGGTTCACCATAGCAATAATTGGTACTGTTTCATTATTGGATTGGTATGGTTTAGTATAAGATGTACCATACTGAATTGTAGAATACAAGTTAGGTAGACCAAGGGCCCCAAGCAACAAACTACCCCAAAGTGGGCTAGATTAGATGGTTTGGGCTAGTTTGGCTTAGTTTGCCTTGAACCGCTTGTTTCAGGATGGCTACTACATTGTTAAACATGATTTTCTCATATATGTGGATCCATATTATGAAATCGAACATGATTTGCTAAGATTTAAGCTTATATGCCATTATGTTGAACTTGATTTGCTGGCATCCATCCATCTCAAGCAGGCTATAAATTTAGGTCAAGACAACAATTTTTGCAAGCACAACAATTCAAGATGGATAGATCAAGATAGTTTGCTGACTTTAGCATGGTTGTTTAAGATAGCGGTTGTGGAGTATGCACTTGTCTCTTTCAATATCTGCATGGTGACATTAGTAATTGCAATTTCACACTCCTCCGTAAGGCTCCAGGTTTGATTCTATTATCCCTTCATCTCGATTGATGAATATTTGTTGATGAGAGGAATTTTGGTGGTGAGAATTGGGACAATGTGAGCTCCAACGTGCAAACATCTAGGTCTCGAAGCAAGAGGAATGGGAGGCAGAAATGAAGGGTACTACAATGATGTCCAAAACTGCCTTCACCCTCTGATGGCATGCCACCACAAGATCCACATCCAGCACAACCCTAGTTGCATCAGTTCCATCTTGGCTAGGTTGTTCATATTCAAGTTGATCAGGAAAGTGGATTGAGAGTTTCATGTATTTCCAATACTAATTATACAATATGTAAGCAGATATGTAATATATTCCGTTTTGTGAATATATCCTCCAAGTATTAGCCACTATAGTCTCAGCATGGACTGATGGAAAGGTTCAAAGTACCATATAACTGAGGATGCTAGAGGAAAGGTTCAAAAGTACCATGTAGCTGAGGAAGCTAGGATGCAAAGCACATCTTTGAATGCTGATTCACTGAACATGGAAGCTATTTTTT
>UESW01004626.1:740440-786817 GCA_900491605.1 Calamus simplicifolius | reverse complement strand
TTTCAAGAGGATTGTATCCAAGTCCAGCTCTATTGTAAACAGCTCTTTGACTATTTAAAATCATTTCTAATTTTTCTGAGCTTAGTGTAAATCTATCAACAATTGATTTAATTTATTTACTTCATTTTTCAAATATTGGTTTGTTTTGACAATGATTTATTTTCCATTGAAAACTTTCTTTTTCAATGGTAATATTTTTGATTTCATTTTTCAAATATCTATTCTTTGAACTTAAATTTGTGAAATCATCAATCAGTTCATAAAACCATGCAGCTCATCAAAAGTAAAATCATCTAAAAGATTAGGGCTTACCTCATCATTATCAGCCATGAAGCAAACATTAGCAACTTCAGTTTTCTCTTCATTTTTTGAACTTGTAGTTTCACTGTCGCTCCAAGTGGCCATCATTGCCTTTTTCTTTATTTTTCTAGATGCCTTCTTTAACAGTGGACAATCTGGTCTGATGTGTCCAGGCTTCTTACACTCATAGCATGTTGGAGGTTCACTCTTTTCCTTTTCTTTGCTATGATCTCCTTTGACAAAATGTTTTCTTTTTCCAAATCTCTTTTTCTTCATGAACTTCTTAAATTTCCTTGAGATAAGTGCCATATCATCATCTTTCTCACTATCACTTGAGGTTTCTTCACTCTCATCTTCTTGAGTTGCACTCTTCAATGCCATGATCCTTCTCTTCTTTGAATCATCTTCATCATATGTTGTCATTGCTGAAGTTCGTGAGTCATCAAAGAACCAACCAACTCTTCAAGTGATAATTGTTGAGATCTTTTGCTTCTTGTATAGCAGTCACTTTTGCTTCCCATGATCTAGGTAAAGATCTTAAAATTTTTCTAACTAGATCACTGTTAGCATAAGATTTTTCCAAACTTTTCAAACCATTAATGATATCAGTAAATCTAGTAAACATATCAGTGATATTTTCAATAGGATCCATCTTAAATAATTCATACTTATGAACAAGCATATTTATTTTGGATTCCTTGACTTGATTTGTACCCTCATGGGTGATTTCAAGTCTATCCCATATTTCCTTAGCAGACAAACATGTAGATATGCGATTAAACTCATTTGCATCAAGCGAGCAATAAAGAATATTCATAGCCTTAGCATTTAATTAAGCTAATTTCTTATCTTGCTCATCCCATTCAGATTCAGGTTTAGCAATATTGATATTTTCAATCATAATAGTGGGTGTGTGAGGTCCATTAATTATGATTCCCAATAAATCATAATCTAGTGCTTGAATGAAGATTTTCATTCGTGCTTTCCAATAGTGTAGTTTGTTCCATTGAACAAAGGTGGTCTGTTAGTTGATTGTCTCCTCAATCAACATGGAACTCATTGGGATTACTATTGATCTTTGGCTCCAAGCTAATCAAAGCTATAGAAATCAAGAGCATGCTGCTCTGATACCATTTGTTGCCCAGATGTAGTAACCCAAGAGGGGGGTGAATTGGGTTATTTTAAAAAATAATTTAATTGCTATGTAGATAAATGTGCTTTCAACCCTAATTTTGATTTGCAGCGGTGAAGTAGAGTGCACAGAATAATATCAATAAAAAATAAGCAATCATAAATACATAGAAATTATAATGGTTCGGTGCCAAACTCAGCACCTACATCCACTCCCCAAAACCTTTAGGAATTCCACTAATCATATCACAACGATTACAACCTCTAGCCGAACCAGGCTAGCCCTCTTGTTTATACGGCACAAGGTAGCCAAAAACCTCTAGACAAACCTAGGCTAGTCCTCTTATTTCACGGCACAAGGAAGCCAAGAACCCCTAGCCAAACCTAGGCTAGTCCTCTTGTTTAAATGGCACAAGGAAGCCAACAACCAGGGTTCACTAACCCTTTTACAAGATAATCAGAGTATGTAAAGAAGAAGCTCCTACAAAGAGCAAATATTCAGAATATACTTTACAACTTTTTGAAGCAATAAACTTAGCAATAAATGAACTCGGTTGGAGCAGCTGAAGTCTTGAATGCTTGAAAGCTTCAATGATTCGGACGACCTTTCGGAGCAAGGATTGAGCTTGAATGCACAGCAACCACTCAACAAATATTTAATGAAGGTTCTTTACTTTGATTTTTCTCTCTTTGAAATTTCTTTTCAAAATCATCGTCGTCGTCAAGGTATGCTTCTAATCCCAGCTATTTATAATCATCTAACAAGAAATATCTGTTAGATACAAAAGAAATAAATGAAAATAATAATGGAAAGAAAATATAACCGTTAAACATGTTTCCCTTAAGCATTGAATGCATATCTCCATTTGAGAAAGGATGAGCACTATAAACATTCAAAAATTAAAAGTTAACAATAGCTTGAAATAGCAATAGAGAGAGAAAGAGAGAGAGAAAGAGCTTTAGGCGGCGGTGGTCTTGAAGAAAGAAGCTCCAGGTAGCTGAGAAATGAATGCCATCGTCCAAGAGTAAAGTAATAACTCTCAGCTAGCTAATCAGTTAGCTAACTAGAGACAACACAGCAAAGAATAGCACGTTAGTTAGCTTGGCAGATAACTCGCCAGCTAACTCCATTTGAAATCCAAACGACAGTAGGATAGCTAGTTAGCTGAATAGCTAACTAAAGAGTGGCCAGTTAGCTCACGAGCTAACTAGAAGCAAGAATACTCAGCCATCTGTCCAGCTTAGTTAGCTCTCCAGCTAGCTGAGCAAAAAGGCAGCCAGGCAACTGAATAAAGTATTTAACTCTCCAGCTAACTAGCCAACCGACAGCTAGCTCTCCAGTTAACTAAAATTTAAATCCATTCGGCTGCAACGTTCCCTGTGAAAAGTAGTTAACTAACCAGTTAGCTCCAGGATGAAACAGTTAGCTAAGCAGTTAACTAAAAGAAACATCAGCTAGCTAGAAGGAGTTACAGTTAACTAACAAGACATTCAGCCAGCTAGCTAGAATTGAAGGGTGTTCGGCCGAACCATTGTAACAGAATTTTTAGTTAGCTGAAATGAATTCCAGCTAGCTAACCAGCTAGCTCACCAGTTAACTATAATAAAGGGACGTTCAGCCAGGCACCTGAGATAAGTTCCTTAGTTAGCTGAAAAAGCTTCAGCTAGCTAACAAACTAATTCACCAGTTAGCTAAAATAATGTGACGTTCGGCCAGGCAACTGTGACAGAAAATTTAGTTAGCTGAAAGGGCTCCAGCTAGCTAACAAACTAACTCATCAGTTAGCTGAAATAAAGGGACCTTCGGCCAGCTTACTGAGACAAGTTCCTTAGTTAGCTGAGAGAGCTTCAGCTAGCTAACAAGCTAGCTAAACAGCTAGCTAAATTTCAAGACGGTTCGGCCCATGCACTGAGAGACATTCCCAGCTAGCTGAAAGACGTGCCAGTTAGCTAAATAAACTAACAAGCTAGCTAACAAGTTAACTCACAAGCTAATAATCATGTCAAAGCAAATTTAAATGAAGTACTTTCTTACCAGTCGATTTTGCATGAAGATACTTACTTGCAAGGCGACCGAACTTCCTATATCAATCTTATAATTGCTTAATTTGTTTTGTAATCATCAAAATCAATCTGGGGTCAACACTTCCTAGTGAACGCGGATAAGATTGGCCTTATCCTTAATATAGATGATACTGAAGCTAGTAAGATTGAAACTTTAGATGCAAATATGTTATCTGTTGAAAATCGGCTTTTCCATAGTATCATTGCTAAGATTCTCGCCCCTCGTGCTGGATCATTTAATGTGGTAAACGATAGGGATATTTGCATAATATGATATCTTAATGGAAGACCCTGTAGATTTACCTGAATTAATGATAACTGTTATGAGAGAATCTATGTCCAAAGCTAAGGCTGCTTTGCCCTACGGAATGTTTCTCACCTATGTTTTTGAATTTTTCAATGTCAAACTTAAAGGAGAAACTGCAGTTTGCATTACGTCACTCTGACGTTTTTAATGCTCATTCACTGCACCGTATGGATTTTGCTAAGAGGGATGGTATTTGGTTAAAAATTAGATCTAGAACAGGACAATCTAGTATGCCACCTCCTACTGTGAATCAACCTGTCTGTTCTCCTCAGAACTTTTTCACTTATGACTTCAGTCAACCTAATCCATATCTTGCTGCTATGACTACTGATCAAAATCCATTTCTTCCAGATCCACCCAAAATTAATGCTTCTGGAACATCTTTTCGCCATGACAACCCTGCTCCTTCTTCTATTCCAACTTTTAGATTATGTGATGATCAACTCTATCATATTATCAATGAATTGACCCTTGCCACTTCTAGTCGAAGCTCTGGTGATAGTGCTTCTTCCGTCAATGATCAGACTCTTGTACCGCATATCTCCTCTGTTTTTGAAAACATGTCTGAATTTAAACTCATTCTTGAAAGGCTTGTTCATGATGTGAACATTCTTAATGGAAGAGTCTTTCACCATGAATCTGTTATGGAACGAATTCTGAAAGAGGTAAATTTACTTAAAAGCAAGCTTGAAACTTTGAGACCAAGGCTGAGTGGGTAGAGTATCAAATGAGATCGAATCAGACCTAGACCCGGGATGCTACAAATGCAGTTGACCATTGGACTGGAACCCTATCTAGGCTGAGCCAACTCATGGAGATTCTCATCACCAGTTCTGCAACGTCTGCGCCTGATGCTTCTTTCTCTCATCCACCTTTTCACTCCACCGGTACGGCCTTTCTCCGTCAAGCCTGAAACATCAAGCAAGCCAAATGTTTTAGTGCATATTTCTTCATCCGATGATGACAAGTGATTGTACTTATATGCTTTGTAGTATTTGAGCAAACTTGTTATGCTTATTTATGTTTATGCTTTATGACTTGAAACATTGACATGTAATATCTGTTATCTTGCACTAATCTACATGACTATTTGATTATGATTATGTAATGCATGTTAACATCTCCTTGATCCTTTATGCTTAAAGTTATTGCAAGACTCTTCAAACTTCTTTTTGATTAATGATAAAAAGGGGGAGAAGAATGTTGCTTGCATACATTAAGGAATGGAGTAAAATAGTAACTCCATATATTCAGGGGGAGAAAAGAAAAAGATTTCACTTATTTATTTTGACAGGGGAGAAATTAATGTTCTCTGATTACTCCTGTTTACTTATTAAACTTTCATATGTACACTTGCTCTTTATGTGCTTAAAGGTTTTATCATCATCAAAAAGGGGGAGATTGTTGACCCCAGATTGATTTGATGATTACAAAAAAATTAAGTAATTCTAAGATTGATACAGGGAAGTTCGGTCGCCTTGCAAGTAAGTATCTTCATACAAAATTGACTGGTAAGAAAGTACTTGCTTTGAATTTGATTATTAGCTTGTGAGTTAACTTGTTAGCTAGCTGGTTATTCCATTTAGCTAACTGGCACGACTCTTAGCTAGCTGGAAAATTTCATAATGAATGGGCCGAACCATCATGCCTTTTAGCTAGCTGTCTAGCTAGCCTGTTAGCTAGCTGAAGTTTCTTCAGCTAACTAAAACTCTTGTTTCAGTAAGATGGCCGAACGACCCTTTATTTCAGCTAACTGATGAGTCAGTTTGTTAGCTAGCTGGAGCCCTTTTAGCTAACTAAAATTCCTCTCACAGTTGCCTGGCCGAACGCCCTCCTATTTCAGCTAACTGGTGAGTTAATTTGTTAGCTAGCTGAAGCTCTTTCAGCTAACTAAAGAATTTGTCTCAGGTGCCTGGCCGAACATCTCTTTATTTTAGTTAATTGGTAAGCTAGCTAGTTAGCTAACTAGAATTCCATCAGCTAACTAAAATTTTCGTCTCAGTGGATTGGCCGAACACCTTCAAATTCTAGCTAGCTGGCTGGATGTCTTGTTAGTTAACTGTAACTCATTCCAGCTAGCTGACGCCTCTTTTAGTTAACTGCTTAGCTAACTATTTCATCCTGGAGCTAACTGGTTAGTTAACTATTTTTCATAAGGAATGTTGTAGCCGAATGGATTTGAATTTCAGTTAACTGGAGAGCTAGCTACCGGTTGGCTAGTTAGCTAGAGAGTTAGCTACTTTATTCAGTTGATTGGCTGCCTTTTGCTCAGTTAGCTGGAGAGCTAACTAAGCTGGATGGATGGCTGAGTGTTTTTGCTTCTAGTTAGCTCGTGAGCTAACTGGCCACTCTTTAGTTAGCTATTCATCTAACTAGCTATCCTGCTACCGTTTGAATTTATATTGGATTTAGCTGGTGAGTTAGCTACCGAGCTAACTAACGTATTGTCTCAGAATACTTCTTTTGTTTATGCCCTCTCTGCTTGGCTAACTGATTAGCTAGCTGGGTGTTATTTCTTTACTCTTGGACGATGGCATTATTTCTCAGCTACCTGGAGCTTCTTTCTTCAAGACCATCGCCGCCTAAAGCTCTTTCTGTCTCTCTTTCTCTCTCTATTGCTATTTCAAGCTATTGATAACTTTTAATTTTTGAATGTTACAGTACTCATCCTTCCTCAAATGGAGATCTGCATTCAATGCTTAAGGAAAACATGTTTAACTGCTATATTTTCTCCCCGTTTATTTTCATTTATTTCTTTTGTATCTAACGGATATTTTCTTGTTAGATGTTATAAATAGCTGGGATTAGAAGCACACCATGACGATGATTTTTGAAAAGAAATTTCTAAGAGAGAAAAATCCAAGTAAAGAGCCTTCATTAAATATTTGTTGAGTGGTTGCTGTGCAATTCAAGCTCATTCCTTGCTCCGAAAGGTCGTCCGAATCATTGAAGCTTTTCAAGCATTCAGACTTCAGCTGCTTCAACCGAGTTCATTTATTGCTGAGTTTATTGCTTCAAAAAGTTGTAAAGTATATTCTGAATATTTGCTCTTTGTAGGAGCTTCTTCCTTTACATACTCTGATTATCTTGTAAAAAGGGTTAGTGAACCCTAGTTTGTTGGCTTCCTTGTGCCATTGAAACAAGAGGACTAGCCTAGGTTTGGCTAGGGGTTTTTTGGCTGCCTTGTGCCATATAAACAAGAGGGCTAGCCTGGTTGGCTAGAGGTTGTAATCGTTGTGATACGATTAGTGGAATACCCAAGGTTTGGGGAGTGGATGTAGGTGCTGAGTTTGGCACCGAACCACTATAAATTTCTGTGTGTTTGTGATTGCTTATTTTTGTGTTGATATTATTCTATGCACTCCACTTTACCGCTGCAAATCAAAATTAGGATTGAAAGCACATTTATCTGCATAGCTATTAAAATATTTTTTAAAATAACCCAATTCATCCCCCTCTTGGGTTACTACATCTGGGCAATAAGATAATGAAGCCAATAATATTGAAACTCTAGATGCAAACATGTTATCTGTAGAAAATAGATTATTCCATAGTATATCACCAAAATCCTTGCCCCACGAGCTGGTTGTTTAATGTTGTAAATGATAGGGACATATGTCTAATGTATGACATCTTAATAGAAGACCCTGTTGATCTACCTCAGCTAATGATGACCGTAATAAAAGAATCTCTGTCTAGATCTAAGGCTGCATTGCCCTATGGAATGTTTCTCACTTACATATTTGAGTTTTTCAATATTAAGCTTAAGGGAGAAACTGCAGTGGCATTATGTCACTCTGACATATTTAATGTGCATTCACTGCACCGTATGGACTTTATCAAACGGGATGTATTTGGTTAAAGGTTAGATCAAGAACTGGTCAGTCTAGTATCGCCGCCAAATGTGACTCAATCCGCTTGTTCTCCTCAAAACTTCTTCAATTTTGACTTCAACCAACCAAATCCTTACCTTGCTGCTATGTCTGCTAAACAAAATCCTTTTCTATCTGATCCACCCAATATGAATACGTCTGGACCTTCTTATCGAAATGACAACCCTGCTCCTGCTCCTCTTCCTATCGTACGTCTAGTGATGATCAAATCGCCATATTATCAGTGAATTGACCCTTGCCTCTTCTAGTCGAAGCTCTGGAGACAGTGCTTCTTCTGTCAATGATCAGACTCTTGTACCACATATTTCTTCTGTTTTTGAGACATATCTCAGTTTAAAATTACTCTTAATCAACTTGTCCATGATGTGAACATTCTCAATGGAAGAGTTTTTCATCACAATGAATCTGTCATGGACCGGATCCTAAAAGAGATAATTTCCTAAAAGGTAAGCTTGAGAATTTTGAAACTAAGGCAGAGTGGGTAGAATACCAAATGAGATCCAACGAGACCAGACCCGAGATGCAACAAACTGTCGACCATTGGACCGCATCTCTCTCTAGGCTGAGTCATCTCATGGAGACTTACATCACTCTTACTGCCGCCTCTGCGCCTGATGCTTCTTATTCTCATCCGCACCTCTGGACGCCATCGACACAGCCTTCCTCCTGACAAGCCTGGATCTTCAAACAAGCCAAATGTTTCTTCAGTGCATATTTCTTCTTCAGATGATGACAAATGATTATGTTTGACTTATGTAGTGAAAGTACTTGGTATTTATGTAATGCATGTTTATGACTATGTTTTATGACTTGCAACCATGACATGTAATATTGTCTTAACTCTATTTTGTAATGATCTGAATGACTGCTCTAATTATGTATGGATAATGCATCTCCTTGATATGTTATGCTTAAATTTATTGCAAGACTCTTCAAACTTCTTTTTGATTAATGACAAAAAGGGGGAGAAGAATATTGCATACATTAAGGAATGGAGTAAAATAATAACTCCATATATTCAGGGGGAGAAAAGAGTTCACTTATTCAGATTGACAGGGGGAGAAAGTAATGTTTTTTGATTACACTCCTGTCTATTTATTAAACTTCCTATATGTGCTTCTTTCATGCTTAAGGGTTTTGTCATCATCAAAGGGGGAGATTATTGACCCCAGATTGATTTTGATGATTACAAAAACTATTAGGCAACTCTAAGCTTAATACAGGGAAGTTCGGTCGCCTTGCAAGTAAGTATCTTCATGCAAAATTGATTGGTAAGAGAGTACTTCATTCTATTTTGCCTTAGATAATTTTATTGGCTTGGGAGTTAACTGGTTAGCTAACTTGTTATTCCATTTAGCTAGCTGGCACGCCTTTCAGCTAACTGGTAAGTTGTCTGCTTGGCCGAACACTTTTTAAGCTAGCTGGTTAGCTAGTTTGTTAGCTAGCTGGAGTTCTTTCAGGTAGCTAAGGTGCTCGTCACTGTGCTGGCCGAACATCCTCAATTTTAGCTAGCTAGTTAGCTAGCTTGGGATGCCTTGGAGCTAACTGGATTTCATTTTAGCTAGCTATCGTTGCCTGTTAACATTCCTGGCCGAATGCTTTATTTTTAGCTAACTGTTGAACTAGCTGCTGGATCTTAGCTAGCTGGCGTATCTTGTTAGCTAACTGCTTTGACTTGGAGCTAACTGCTTAGCTAACTAGTTTTCACAGGTAAGCTTCAGGCCTGAGCTATCAAATTTTAGTTAGCTGGAGAGCTAACTCCTCTCTCTCTGGCCGTTTGAATGATTTCTTTAGTTAACTGGAGAGCTAGCTACCTGGTGGTTAGCTAACTGGAAAGCTAGCTATTTTATCCTGTCGTATGGTTGCCTTTTGCTTAGTTAGCTAGTTAGCTAACTAGCTTGGGCGATCTCTCTGTTGCTTTTCTCCTTAGTTAGCTAGAGAGCTAACTATTTTGGACAAGCTCTCTGTTGTTTTTGAACTTAGTTAGCTAGTGAGCTAACTAACTTTTCTTTAGTTAGCTGTTGAGCTAACTCCCGTTTCTCTGGGTTTCTGCAAGCCGTGAGCCATCATTTTTTAGTTAGCTGGGGAGCTAACTACCATAGCTTGCTCCTTTTCTCTGCCATTTGATTTGCTCTTTAGTTAGCTGAAGAGCTAACTATCTTTTGTTTAGTTAGTTGATGAGCTAACTAAGCACTCTACACTTTTTGCTCCTGGCGAATTGCTTTATTGTTAGTTAGCTGGGAAGCTAACTAGAAATTGTTTAGCTGCCTAAGGAGCTACCTATCTTGACGTTTTCTTTGCCGTGGCCTCTCTTGTGAGCTAGCTGACTAGCTAGCTGGGATTTCCTACTTACCTCTTGGCCGAATGCATTCAAGTCTTCAGCTACCTGGAGTTATTTTCATTCAACTGCCGCCTGAGTTCTTGAGCTTGCTCTTTCTCTCTTACTCTCTCTCTATTTCTATTTTCAGCTACATTTAACTTTTGATTTTTTGAATTATTTCAGGATTCTTCCTTCCTCAAATGGAGACCTGCATTCAATGCTTAAGGGAAACATTTTACAATGGTTATATTTTCTTCCCGTTTTTATTTCCATTTGTTCCTAATGTATCTAACGGATATCCTTTTTGTTGGATCATTATAAATAGATGTGATTAGAAGCACACTATAACAATTTTTGAAAAAGAGATTACAAGAGGAAGAAATCCAAGAAAAGAATTTTTACTGCATATTGTTGAGTGGTTGATAAGGGAGTTGTTGTGCATTCAAGTTCATTCATTGCTCCAAAAAGTCATCCAGATCTTTGAAGTTTCTCAAAGCAATCAAGGCTTCAGCTACTTACCTTGACCTCGTTCATTTATTGTTGAAATTATTGCTTCAAAAGTTGTAAAGTATACTCTAGATATTTGCTCATTGTAGGAGCTTCTCTTTATCATTCTCTGATTATTTTGTAAGAGGGTTAGTGTTAACCCTTGATTATTGTTGGCTTCCTTGTGCTATGAAACAAGAGGACTAGCCTGGTTTGGCTAGGGGTTTTTGGCTTCTTTGTGCCGTGAAACAAGAGGACTAGCCTGGTTTGGCTAGGGATTTTGGCTGCCTTGTGCCGTATAAACAAGAGGGCTAGCCAGGTAAGGCTAGAGGTTGTAATCATTGTGGTACGATTAGTGGAATTTTCAAAGGTTTTGGGGAGTGGATGTAGGTGCTAAGTTTGGCACCGAACCACTATAAACTCCTATATGTTTGTGGTTGTTTGATTCTCTATTATTATTATTCTGTGCACCCCACTTCACCGCTGCAAATCAAAATTAGGGTTGAAGCACATATCTACATAGTAATCAATTTTTAATAACCTAATTCATCCCACTATTGGGTTGCTACATCTGGGCAACATAAATTTACTCGAAGTTGGTTGTTAATATGTTAAAATATTTGAGGTCATTATCCAGATCTCTTTGTGATTCTTATATCATAGCAAAGGTTATTATTGATGAATATGAGATATACACGTTATACAACAAAAGTATAGGTAGGAGTGATGTTATTGATGAAATTAATATGCTTGAATGTAAAATGAAAATTTAATGAAGTTCAATTGATTTGAAATTATAGTGCACATAAAAATCTATCAAAATAATAAAAATGATAATAATAATATATATATATATTCATACATACACATATGTATGTATATCAGCCCACATTTTTTACCTTTGGGATTTGTGATTTATGTAGATCTAATAGTGAAAAGGGCGACTGGATATAAGTTGAGTATAGCCAAGTATAGCGCTCTCTCTCTATCTCTATCTATCTATGTATGTATGTATGTATGTATATCTTCATGTGTGTTGATTCCAAATTAGGTATAGTAATTGTTTAGGGAACATGTTTGAATGCTTAAATTAGCTTGTGACTTGAGGTGATTCTTGCATCCGAGGGCACAAAATTAATCACTACAAGAAAAATGACTTTTGCCTATGATTTTCACACCTACGAATGTAAAATCATAGGTAAAAGATATCTTTCCCTATGATTTTTTAAAAATCGTAGGCAAAGATTTCATTGTAACAAAGTTAGAGCCTTTTCCTACGATTTTTTAAAATTGTAGGAAAAGATTTTTTCTTAATCAACAAATTTTTGGAGGTAAAATTACCCCCCAATAATTTTCTGAAAAAGTCTTTCCCTACGATTTTCATGAAAATCGTAGGGAAAGGTTACGATTTTCATAAAAGTCGTAGGGAAAGGCTCTAGAACCTTTCCTATAATAATTTTTTTTCATTCTAAACTTTTCCCTACGATTTTTATAAAATCGTAGGAAAAGTCCATAGCCTTTCCCTACGATATTCACGAAAATCGTAGGGAAAGGCTCTAGACCTTTCCATGGTATTGTTCTAAATCTTTCCCTATGATTTTCATAAAAATCGTAAGGAAACGTCCAGAGCCTTTCCCTACGATATTAACGAAAATCGTAGGGAAAGGTCCTAGACATTTTTTCTATTATTGTTCTAAACCTTTCCCTACGTTTTTCCTAAAAATTGTAGGGAAAGGCTGCCTTTCCCTACGATATTCACGAAAATCGTAGGGAAGGCTCTAGACCTTTCTTTCTAATATTTTTTTTCTTTTAAACCTTTCCCCACAAAAATCGTAAGGAAAGTCTTTGTGCACTGGACTCCGATGCACAAAGCATGCATAGGGCATGCACATTGGCCGTACGCCTGTACGAGCGTGCATGTGGGGCGCACCATGGCCCATTGGAGTCTACTGCATAAAGATTTTTTCTACCCCCTAATAGTCCTTTTCGATTCTTCACAGCTTCCCTCATTTTGCCTCCCTTCGTTCGTGAGCTCCCAATATGGAGCTTACCTGATCCTTCCCTAGTGAAGGACTTAGGCCAGAGCCTCACCAAAGACACAATGCCGGAAATCCCCCAATTGGTCTCCCCCTCTTCCCCCATTGCGCCCGAGATCCTTCCTCTCTTCCCCCTCCTTCCTCCACGCTTCCTTCCGTCGCCATCGTCGAAAACCCTAACCCCAATCCTCCTTTGAATACTAATCCTAAACCCAACCTCAATCCGAACAACACCATCGTGACACCGCCACCGTAGGAAAAAAAAACCCTTTAACACCACCCAACCTCTGCCTGTGCCCTAACTCCCTCTCTTCAACCCAGCCCCTCCTCTCCTCCACCGACCCCGCCGCCCTCCCATCGAACGACAACGATGATGATGACCAATACCTCCGCGACCTCCCCGCCTCTTCCTCCTCTCCCTCTCGACCATCGCCCCAACTATCGACTGGCGGAGGCAAGCTGGGACACGGCCGACGATGCCCTGGGTCCTCGCTGCGAGAGAAGAAAGAAGAAACCCTCTCGAGCCCCTGTCATCTCATTCGCACTCGCAGAGTCCGATTTTCCCAGATCTCTTGACGTAAGTGTCCTTCCCCCAAATCCCTCACCAATTACCTTGCAAGGCTCCCGGCCGAAAACCCTAACCCCAATAAAGCTTCGAATACTAATCCTAACTCCAACTTCAATCCGAACCCCACTGTCATGACACCACCACCTCAGTTGATTCCGACCTTCGCCCCTTTGTTCCGGCCCTTGAGCGCCCCTCCCATCCCCCAATACTCCATCCCAAATCCCAGATTCCAAGGCCCGATGGTGCAAAACCCTGGCATCTAGCCTCTTAGGGTTTCAGATCCAATTTTGATCATGCTGCTATTAAAATTGATCTGGATGGGTCAAGTTGGGCCATATTCTATATGCAATTATTTTTTTCCTTACAGTGATGTTGCTCGCAATTATCTGAGTGGCTGACAAAATGGAAATGGCTAAGCATGCTTATTATTACTGTCGTCCAATAGAGCTTCCTTGTCGTCCATGTGGTTAGAACGTAGAACATCCATCTAAGACGGTAGTTTGGAATGATTGTCATTTCTTTTTAAAATAAAAATATAATTTTTATTTTTATTTTTAAAATGTATAATAAAAAAATATCGTTGATCATCATCATTATTTTATTTTTTATAATTTTGATAACAAAAATATATTTGATAACTATTGTTATTTTTTTTTATTTCTTTTATACAATAACAAATGGTTTTAAGAAACTTTTTTTATAAAGTTATTTTCATTTTGGAAGCAAAATAATCTGCAATTATTTTTTCTAAAAAGTCTTTCCCTACGATTTTCATAAAATCATAGGGAAAGATCTAGGACCTTTCCCTACGATAGATTGAAAATCGTAGGGAAAGACTATTTTTTTCTCAACAAAATTTTTTATTTCATTTGGAGGCAAAAGTTTTCACCAAAAAAATAATTTTTTTCCTACGGGAAAAGCTATCTTTCCCTATGATTTCATAAAATTTGTAGGGAACAAAAATCTTTTCCTACAACATTAAAAAAAGGTGCAGGCAAAGCAAAAAAAAACTTAAGCTTTTCGTTCACCCTAACGCCTCTACCCTAACCGAGTTCCACCCTAACGCCTCTGCCCTAACTCCTGAGTTCCACCCAGCCCCTTCTCTCCTCCACCGACCCTGCCGCCCTCCCGTCGGATGCTAATGACGATGACCGATCGACTAGTACGGCCCTTGCCCCTCTGCGACCTCCCCGCCCTCCTCCTCTCCCTCTCGACCATCGCCCCAGCTATCGGCTGGCGGAGGTGAGCTGGGACACGGCCGGCGATGCCCTGGGTCCCCGCTGCGCCCACACCCTGACGGCCATGCCCACCACCGGCTCCGAGGATGCGGCCCGTCCCAGCTAAGCTTGCCGCTCTCCATCACCTAGGCCTTCACTGCCACCCTCCCATATAAAAGTTCCCCCTCTCTATTGGCCGTCCCTCTCCGTTTCGATTTCTTTCAACAAACGTGATAAAAAGATGAAGAAAAGGAGAGAGAGTCGGGCCCTCGTCGTCTCCTTCGCGCTCGCGGAGTCCGATTGGCTTTGATCCGGCGAGGCAGGGGCGGCAACAACAAGCGGGGTTCGGATAGACGGTGGTTGAGATCATCCAGATGGCGGTGTTCTGGTACTTGCCATGAAGTTCTTCTCCCCCAAGAAGAAGCGTTCAGCGAATCCTCGGACGACGAGGGCGAAGACTGTCTTGCATCCGATCACTTCCTCTCGGTTCATGGATCCTTTGCCCTCCCGCTTCTCCCTCCCTCAGCCCCTCTTTTCCCTTATTTTTTGATGAATTCAATCCAAAAATGCTATAGAGAATGCCTATTTGGGAATCGATGGATGGGATTAAGGGTTTATGGTTGTGCCAGAACTTCCTTCCGATAAAGCAGCAATCTTTGCTTTTGTCGGCGATTGCACGAGGTGGAACTTTCATTATTAAGCCTTTCCCCAATAATATTCCATAGTTTTTAGTACATTTTGGTGTATTTTTTACCAATCAATCGTTTCTTTGGCTCTATGGTTGAATACCGTCAAGTGAAGGCCAAGAGTGTAGCATTGTTCTTAAAAGTTCTCTTTCTTAGTCTCTGAATTATCTTCATGTTCTTTTTATTTGCAGAAGGATGGTTCTTTGATGCTTCTCATAATCAGGTTCTGTTTACCATTCATTTAATTAATCAATTTTTTTACTTGAGTATTAGCAATGCATGGTTAGAAATTTCCTCCATTATTATTTCTATTATATGGGAAATGGATCATTGTGAATTCATGTGATAAAAATGGCTTCACGATGCTTTACTCTTCAAGGTCTTTTATTTTATTAAGTTGATAAGATTTCATTTATTTTATTAAGAAAGCAATTCGTCTTTTAAGTTGTACTAATGAGTTTTTGTACAGCTCTCCAAGGAAAACTCACCGGAGGAAGTAATCTGTTTGAGTTGTGCAGATGAGGGCAATCCACAGGGTGTGCTGCATCATGCTCTAAATGGTCTATGTTCTTAAATCATATATGATTTATATCTTCTTAACAGGAGTAGAATAGCTACTTGGCCCCTTCTTTATCATGTTGTTAGTGAACAATTTCTCTTATATAAGAAACTAACTATAACTTTTTTCTTTCCCTTATTTCAGTATTCAATGTTTATCATTATTATGAATCTTTACACAAGACTAGTATGTGCATAGCATACCATAATTATACACTTGTGAGTTCCTTTTATGGCTTAGAGAAAGTAAAATTCATCAATTTTTGTTTAAAAAGCACAACATTGCATGGTTTATGAATGTAAATTCTAGGCTCTAAAGTAGAACTTCAGGATATGACTGCCATAATGATGTTCCTGTGACTCAAAATCAAGTGGATCATATTTTGAACTTCTATGGATTGTTTACTCCTTTAACATGAAACATCTCTTTGCAGTTCTGCACTAGCATAAAGCGGCACGAGAAAAGTAATTGATTAATTTTTGATTGATGGCTGTTACTCCATCAACTAGTTATTGGTTTGTTTGAGCTTGGTTTTCCTAATTTTCTTAATAGCTGCAATTGCGCTTCTTTCTTTGCTAGGCACGTGGTGTATTTGTGGAAGGGCGGTACCAGGGGTGGACCTCCCCTAGTGCCAAATAACTCTCTCTCTAGTTTTAATGAAGATTGGACTTGATTTAATTCTTCGATAGAATGGCCATGATATTATACCAACAGGTCAGTTCTCACCTTCACCTAAATATTCTCTTGGAGTTGCCACAAAGTAACCCAATCAAAGCATCATCGATCTTAGAGAATGGTAATCCCGTCACTCTTGAGCAACTATCTAATTGCTTAGGTGCTTAGGTGTGATGTCTATTCTTCTCATGTATCCATTTGTAGTCGTATTCTTTTTAAAGTTTTCAAGACTATATTCTTCTCCTATTGGTATTGTAGTTGCTTTGTTTATTTATTTGTGTGTGTATGTGTGCATCTTTGCTGACTTGAGTTTCAATTAATTTTTCTGTATCAAAATTCAAATAGATATATAGCACATTATTGGTTGCTTATAGGTCGGCCCTTTAACATATCCATGATTTCAAGTAGATAGAAATTCAAACTTTGGACAAATAATATAAGCATCTTCTTTTATTCTGCTTTGTATTTTCTTTTGATTTTTTTTTTTTTTGACATTCATAGTTTCATATTCGGCTTATTCATATCTTGTTAAAAGACTTATGTGTGCATATTATTTAAGTTCATTAATCATTTCAATCAACCAATTCTATACTTTATTGTTTGGAATAACCTTTATTTATTCAACATTAATTATGATTTGTTTTATCTTGCCACCATAGAATGCTTTTTAAGATCCTCAAAACCATCTAATTTGTTTACAAAAAGTGACAGAGTCAAGCTGGTATGACAATAGGAATCATAGTTCAGACAGCATGGTTAATGACTCTCTATTTGCTTGCTAATTTTTTTAGAGATGCTAACAGGGTATTTCAATCAAGTTGTACTCTATTACAAGTTTCCATAATTCTGATTTAATAATTCATTTTCTTTGAGCATAAAAATTGACCAAATATAAACTTTTTTAATACTTGTTTTTTACTCTTGCAGGAAGCAATTTCGATACCCTGAAAGAATCTTCCAAGAAAAGTGAGCAAAGTGTACTTTGGCATGAGAGGTCTGCAATGATGTCTTTTTGGAACATTTATGAATTGCAATATCATTATAGGGCATTGCTTACTCTAGTAATGTTTAAAAGAGAGCTAGAAAACTGGGGAAGTCATTTATGAATGGGACCTTTATAAAGTGTCCAGGACTTTATGTTGTGTTGTCTCATTCATGTGTTTGATGTTTTATGTTAGTTATGGATATTATGATTGATATAGAACTTTCATTTATTAATTATTTTGATGTTTATCCATTGTTGTCATTATGTAAAAATTTTGTATATGTAATGGATATTGTATGTAAAGAATCACTTTCATTTATTAATTATTTTGATGTTTATCCATTGTTGTCATTATGTAAAAATTTTGTATATGTAACGGATATGTATGTAAAGAATCATATTATTTTTATTGATAGTTTTTAATATTTAAAAAATGAAACAAACAAATTATATTTTATTTAAATAAAATATGCAAAATATTAAAAAATTTAAAAAAGAAATATATAATTTTAAAACATTAAATAATTTAAAATAGAATAAATATAATTTTTTAAACGTTTTTAGAGATATTTCGTAAGGAAAAAAGAAAAAAATATGTATTTATTATTTTTTCCTACGATTTAATTTATTTGCAGGTAAAAATGGTTAAAAAAATAATTTAAAAAGAATCATTAAACATTATTATTAACAAACTTCTTTCTATGATTTTTAGAAAAATTGTAGGGAATGATGTTGATAAAAAAATTTTTTTTGATTTTTTCCTATGATTTTAAGGTTTTTGTAGGGAAGAAATCATTAAAAATTATTACTAGCCAACTTTTCCTACGATTTTTCTTAAGATCGTAGGGAAAGATATGGATAAAAAATATTTTTTTATTTTTTTCTATGATTTTGGGATTTTAGTAGGGAAAGAAATCATTAAAATATTAGTAGCCAATTTTTCCTATGATTTTAAGAAAAATCGTAGGGAAAGATGTGGATTGATTTTTTTTGGATTTTTTCCTACGATTTTAGGGTTTTTCGTATGGAAAGAAATTATTAAAAAATTTATTAGCCAACTTTTTCCTACGATTTTAAGAAATTTGGTAGGGAAAGTTGTGATAAAAATTATTTTTTTAATTTTTGCCTACGATTTTGAGGTTTTTCGCAGGGAAAGAAATCATTCAAATAATTATTAACCAACTTTTCCCTATGATTTTAAGAATTTTCATAGGAAAGATGTGAATAATTTTTTTTGATTTTTTCCTACGATTTTGGTGTTTCTCGTAGGGAAAAATTTTTTTAAAAATTATTATTACCCAACTTTTTCCTACGATTTTTCTTTCATAGGGAAGAGATGGATAAAAAATATTTTTTTGATTTTTCCCTACAATTTTTCATCTTTGTAGGACAAAAGTTTTCAAAATTCAAATTTGCATTTCAAATTCTAGTCACTCTATCCCTACGAAATATGAACTTTTCCCTAAGAAAAAAATCGTAGGGAAAAGGTTTGATCTTTGCCTACGATTTTGAAATTCGTAGGCAAAGGCTTTCCCAACGCATCTTTGCCTACGATTTTTTTTCGTAGGGAAGAGATCAAAAATCGTATCTTTCCCTACTAAAAAAAATCGTAGGCAAAAATCATGTTTCTTGTAGTGAATGGTAGGGATGTGTGTGTTTGTATGTTGATAATCACGAGTTGTAGAAATCATATAACAAAATATAGATAGGTGTGATGTCATTGATAAAATTAATCTACTTGGATGCATGTGTAAAATCAACCAATTTATTTGATTCCAAAGTTTGACCCAACTTAATTTTCTCATAAAACTTGAAGGCTTCTTGTCCTTGCTTGGCCTTTGTCAATCAAAGTTATGGTCAATTATGCTCTTAAAAACAGGGGCATAATAGAGTTGGACTAGATCCATAAAAAAATGTAGACCCAATGGATCATTCAGATCAAGTTGGAGTCGACTATATTCCAATTCTAACTTGCAATGTCTGTATTAAAGTTGAGATTAGATTGGATTGGATTTGCATCTATATTAAATATCTAGTTATTACTTTATAGCTAAAATCTAATAATAAGACTAAAATGAACTTATTATTCAAAACCTTTAATTTTATTTGAATAATTGACATTCTTAGATTGGCAAATTAGAATTTTAAAATATATATTATATATTTGAAGGCATTATAATAAGGCTTCACTAATTCAAATAACAAAGAAAAAAATTTAGAGATAATTAATTGTAAATAGATGAAAGGAGATGTAGTGATTAGGATAAAGAGATGAATTAGTTCTTAACAAAAAAAAAGGGATGAATTAGCTTTGAATGATAGTTCATTAATGAGTTGATAAATATAATTCGAGTGAAATAAAATAAAATTTATATAATTCAGTTGGAATAGGTTGAGGTTTTTTTTAATAATTCAGGTTTATATATTCAAATTTATATGGGTTAGTTTAATCAATTGAGGTTGAAAATATAAGATGTAATTCTAATTCAAAATTTAGATTGGGCTGAATTTTTGAAGTCAACCTAATACAATTCTTGAGTTTTTAAATATAGATCAAGATGGAATATGATCGGATCATGGTTTAATCCAACCTATTCGTAGGGCTAAACAGTTTTGTATAATCTACGATCCTTGCGCTATTTTTTATTTTTTTATAATAAAATATAAGATTTGGATTTGGGCATCATCCTATCTGAGATATGGATAGATACGTAATAAACGGGGCTGATTTGCTGAGATTTGGGCTTGGATATCATCTTTGGATCGGGCTATAAATTTAGGGCAGAACGGTACCTCAGGAAAAAAAGCAAGGCTGATGCTTCCGGTTGAGTTCTATCATGGCCGTTTGAGAGGAGCGATCATGGGGTATGCCAGTTTCTCTTCCCATGCCTGCGCGCTGATAACTTTGCGCTCCTCCTCTTTGAGGCTCAGCGTTCGATCCCATAATCCCTTCATCTCTCTCGAGCAAAATCTGTAGATGAGGGGATATTTGGCGGCGATATTTGGGACCATTGGAACTCCAACGTACAAGACTGGAAGGTCCGGAATGAAGAGGTGTGCGAGGCGGCTTGGAGAAGGAAGGGAAGCTTGCCTTGCAAAAACTCTGCCTCCGTTTCTGCGATGCCATGCCGCACTATCATTGTATCCATCTCTCTGATCAAGAAAGCAGATTGAGAGATTCATGTATTTCCAAAACTGAGCAGATCTGTAATATATTCCCTTTTTTGTGAATATACGTATTTTTTTTTTTTTTTGTTCTAAGTTTTTTTTACCTCGGTGTTGAGTTTCTGTTCTGAGGTTAGGTTGCTCTTCTTGTGATTGTGAGACCCCTCTTTGTTATACTTTTTTGTATCGCTTTTTCCTGCCATTCTCCCCTTGCATATACTATGTAAGGGTGATTACCATCAAGAGATTGGATTTAATGTTTTCCTATTGACAGATCAAAGATTTTCATCCATTATTTTTGAATTTTGGAATGTTTAGAAGTCAGAAATGCAACAGTCTAGCCCTGTCGGTACATGGGCTGATGGAACGGTTCAAATATATTGTATTGTATTAGCTGGGGAAGCTAGGATGGGAAACAGAAATTTGGACTCAGATGCACTGAATTTGTATGGAAGATATTTTTGCAGATGTTGCCGCTGGGATCTGTCCTTCGACTCGGGTGCGATCGGTCTTCTGATCGGGCTTCCTCTTGGACGGACCTGCAAAAAAGTCCTCATGTGAGAGGTGTTGGGGGTGGCCCTCCGCGGAAGACCCTTCGACGCTCAAGTCAGTGGGGATCGACGATCAACAGAAATGAGGAGAATGATCTCTCTGGGGAATCCCTCCAGGGGCAGCCAATCGGAGCTCTTGGGGAGCGCCGATGGCGGAGAAGAGAAAAGGGGGAGCAGTGAAAGAGAGAGAGAGTGAGAGTGAGCCAGGAGCTGTGTATGGGGGCTTATGCACGTACCTGAGAGAATCTGAGAGTGTCATATTTATAGGCAATCACCTGAATCTTGAGCGCCTTCTGGAAGGTTCGAAGGTTGTTGGGATACGGAGATGATTCGAATCAAATTGTTGGGAGGCCGGTGGGATCCGTATCTTGTCCGTTGAAGGATTAACGGCTGGGAGAGCTCTCTGATGGCCTGAGATCCGATGACTGCGTAGGTCCTAGGCCGTTATTGCAGATCCTAGACCACTCCTCGATATGATTCTTTGTTTGGGATTCTGTTACACTAGACTTGGGCTCTCCCGCGCCAGGTTTCGCGGAGGTGCATATCGAGCCATGGATCGCTCGGGGTTGCTCGGAGGAGCCGAGCTATGGGTTGCTCGGGGGAGCCGAGCTATGGATTGCTTGGGGAAGTCGAGCTATGAGTGGCCCGGGAAAACTGAGCTATGGGCTGCTCGGGGGAACCGAGCTATGGATTGCTCAAGGAAGCCGAGCTATGGGTTGCTCGGGGGAGCCGAGCTATGGGTTGCCTGGGAAACCGAGCTATGGATTGCTCAGGGAAGCCGAGCTATGAGTGGCCCGGGAAACCGAGCTATGGGCTGCTCGGGGGAACCGAGCTATGGATTGCTCGGGGAAGCCGAGCTATGGGTTGCTCGGGGGAGCCAAGCTATGGATTGCTTAGGGAAGCCGAGCTATGAGTAGCCCGGGGAAATCGAGCTATGGGTTGCTCGGGGGAACCGAGCTATGGATTGCTTGGAGAAACCGAGCTATGGGTTGATCGGGGAAGCCGAGCTATGAATGGCCCAGGAAAACCGAGCTATGGGTTGCTTGATCTGCTGGACCATACTAGTTAGCTCATTCTTTATGGGCGTAGTGTAGCAGGGGGGGGATGGGGCTGATCTTAGCCCCTTCGCATGGTTATCAATGCAATGACGATTTTACCCCTCAACACATGCCCCCCACTCTCTAGTTCGAAGCGTAGGTTCAGGCGTAGGGAGTATAGACTTAGGTAGCGCAATCCGAACAGGGGGACATGTATTTGACAGCCCACGCAATGATGCCCTAATTAATGCTGTGTGGCCCTTGCCTTCTCGAGATGGATCCATTGACAGATGATAGGGTGACATCCGGATTAGGAGACGGAGCGTTCTGCTATGAGGAAAGTTTGAGGGCAGGTCTCAGGTTTCCTTTTCATCTGCTGGTGCGGGAGGTGATGAGGTTCTACAATATATGCTTCACCATGGTGGCTCCCAACAGCTGGCGCAATCTCATCGGATTCATCTCATTGTGCAGCCGTGTCGGGGTGACCGCGACCCTCCCGATGTTCAGGGTGTGCTACAATCTGGTCTCGGAAGGGCCTCAGAGTGGCCTTATATCGGTCCCTGGAGGTCTTTCAAGATGATTTCAGATAACCCATCGTCGATAAAGGAATGAAAATCATGATTTTTATAGTCGAGGGGAATATTGGCTCAGATTTCCTCGGGTATGGGGATGATACGTAAAGGATCCAGAAGCGCATCCGGAGTTATCAGAGCAGGAGAAAAGGAATTTGATTGTGTTGCGCGGCAGTCGAGCACTTCCAGCCAGTGCCCTTCTATCGGAGGATGCTCTCTTTCGCGGCCAGATTAAGTCCTGTTGATCCTCGCAATGAGTATCACTTTGTAGCCAATAGCTTAATGTGATTCCATCTTTGATTTTTGTGCAAGCTAACGGGCGAATCATATTGCCCCTACAGCCGAAAGGTCGGCATTTGTAGATTAGATGAGGGAGGTGCTGGGCAAGCGTCGCAGGAGATCCGGCTCTAGCAGCAAGCATAGGGCCGAGAAGAGGTCTCGCCCTTCCGGCTCCCGCCCTAGAGGGATCAGGAGAGATGGTAATGATCGGCGCTCTTCATCGCCGCGCGCTGAAAGTATCGAAGTTCCAGCAGCGCATGGTCTTTCGGCACCGGAGGAGGGTCTGTCAGGGGGAGAAGATCAAGATATCGCGGGGGTTTCGGAGGAGGCTGCTGAAATTTTCTCCCCATCTATTGTCGTTTTGTCCGACGATGGTAAGGGAACGACGTCGGTTCACTTGAAGACCCCCGTGGTCGGGGCGGCTCGGTCTCTCTCATTGGAGGCCAGTGGCTCGGAGAGGTTGCAAGCAGTGGTGGGAGCGGTGGGAGCGGCCCCAGCTTCGATCGAGGTGGAAGAAGCGGTTACAGCTGCTGAGGTTCAGCCTGGGCTGCTGGTGGAAGAGCCAGCGGGGGATGAAGGTGTGGCCGAACCTGCCGAACCAGCGATCGAACCTCACGGGGTGTCTTCCGGTGAAGGGCCTTCCGCCGAGGCATAGGAGGCCCCGAGGGAAGCCGAAGTTCAAGAGGAGTCTGCTGGGGGTAGGGGAATGTTTGAGGAGCAGAAGCAAAAGAGGAGGAAGAAGGAGAAGGAGGGGAGCCATCAAGCGGAGGGGACGCTCGGGCCAGGGCTTCCCTTGCCAGAGCCGAAATGCCTGAGGCCTCTCAAATGAGGGCTCTGATGGAGGAGGTTGGTCAAATGAGGGCTTCAGGGGCCGCGGGCTCCTGGAGTGCAGATTTCCACTCACGCGATCCGGAGGTGAGTGCCATGTTCTCCGCTTTGATGCGGTCTGCATTCCAAGACGGAGAGAGTTCCTCGATAAGAGTGAACGACCTGGAGGATCTTGTCGATGTGGTGTTTAGATACACTGGAGTGCCGCACGAAGCTTCCTTCTTCCCGAGGTTGATGACCTTGCCCTCATGAGGATTGCTTCGGATTATGCATCTCGGGTAAGTCGTCACGCTGAAGTAGGGTTTTTTAGTCAGTTAGTTCGACTGTGTTCCTCATATGTGCAATCCTTTTCGCAGAATGCCTTGATCATGAGAGCGTTGAAGTGGCATTTGCATCTAGTCGTTGGAGCTTGGGCTCGGGCCCGCCAAGACATCGATCATCTCAAGGAGAGGGTGGATTCTACAGCTAAACTTTCCCAAGCCTTGACAGTTCTCCAGAGGGAGCTCGAGGAGGCTCGCAGGGTTCTTGCAGTTGAGAGAGGAAGAGCCTCTCAACTCGCAACGCAGGTCAATGAGCTTCAAGGCTTCCGCAAGCAATCCGAGAAGGTTAGCCTAGAGCTATCTGAGACCAAAGCGAAGCATGAGGGCAAGGTCAATTCCATGCAGCAGTTTTTCAATAAGAGGTGGGACCAGTTGAAAGCCAGCCATGCTGAAGATAAGGACAACTGGAGCAAGAGGCTTGAGGAGGAAGAGCATAGGTGTCGGCGGCAGCAGGACCACCTCACATGTCTGAATAAAGAGCTCGCCGATATGAAGGATCGGCTAAAGTGGTCGGACGAGTGAGCTGCTCGGCTCTCTGATGAGCTCGACTACGCCCATCAAGAGACTGCAGACACTCAGTCCCAAGTAGATGAACTCAAAGAGAGTCTTCGCCAAAGCCAATCGGCTAAATCAAAGGCTCTCAATAGGGTTCAAGTGCTGGGCGATGAACTAGCTCGGCGGGATGAGCAGGTAGGATGTTATCTGTTTTTACCCGTTTTGGCCTTTCAACCTTTGCCTTGGCTTTTTGTCAGCCAGGGGTTTCAGGAACGATTGAAGGCCTTCAAAGAGGAGGTGGCCTCGAGGCACCGAAGGATCTTCGAATTGGAGAAGCAATTGGCTGAGGCAAATGCGCGGGCCTTTTCAGCGGTGGAGTACAAGAACTCTACCAAATTTGCCGAGGAATGTAGGGCGGCCTGCGCCGATGCATTCCGGTTCGGCGAGGAGGAGGCACGGGCTAAGATTACTCAAGCTTATTTTGACCTAGACTTGTCTTGTTTGGAAGCTGAATATTACGAGATACGCACCCCGGGGGCCGAGAAAGATGAATATGAAGAGATTTCTGACGTTGATCTTGAAGCTGTTCTGGGCGTCGACATTGTTGCCGAGGTATCTCGGCGAGATATTGTCAAAAAAGGGGGAGCCAAGTGATGCGCCCACTGATGCTGCCGCAGGGGACACCGGGTCTGATCCCAAGTCTTGACCCTTTGGGGCCCCATATGTATTTTAAGTTTCTTTTCTTTTGTAGTTTGACCAAAAATCAGTAAATAGGTCAGTTGTTTTCATTTGTTTGCCTTTCTTGGATGATTTCTTGTCTTAAATTTTTATCCCAACTCCGAGCGCCGCTTGGTTGGTTTTCTGGCTTGAATTTGAAGGAACATCCTTGTTGGGGAGATTGTTAAAAATTACATGCCCCAATCTATCTTATTGATTTGATGAATACCAAAAGCCATGTGTACATTAAATGAGGTAATGAGTTTATTTACATGAGCAATGAATTTATTTAGAACAATAAATGAGAATGTTAAAGTATAACTTTAATCAAATTGAAAGTAACTTCATGTTCAATGTTTAAGCTTTCAAAAAGAAATTTTATACTTAATATGTTAATCAATGAGTTTTTGAAACATTCTTGAATTGATTCTTAATGTCAATTTTATTATATTCAAGTCAAAATATTGATTTAAAATGAATCTGGAATGAATTTAAAGTCAATCAGAAAACTTTCTGATTTTTGATACGTTCCGGAGCCGACTCTTGAGTTTCAGAGTCGACTCCACTCAGAGTACAGAAATGATTGTCTGTCTCGAGTCGACCCATGCAATTTCTCGAGTCGACCCCCGATTTTATCGAGCCGACTCCATGACTATGCGAGTCGACTCCGCTCAGACACCAGAGGTGTGTTTTTCTGAGCACTTCGCGAGTCGACCCCCAACTTTTCATGAGTCGACCCCCGACTGTCAGGAGTCGACACTTTACTTTTGATGAATCGACCCTATAACTTTCTGAATATTTCTATTTTTGGTATCACGACCTCGAGCCGACTCGTGGAAAGCATGAGTCGACTCCAGCAAATCTGGACGAAATTTTTCCGAATGCCAACTCAGAGTCAACGGTAAGATTTTTAATTAACGACTATTATTCTTTGTTTCTAACGGCTATATTTTTGCAGAATATATAAATAGAGAAGCCGTTTTCAAATCAAACATATACAAATAGAGAGATATTCATTTCAAGAGAAAAGAAAAGAAAAATCGGAAAAACAGAGCTTCATTTGAAAAAATCCGTGATTCAAAATAGAGTGAAAGAAAAAGTGTGAAATCAAAGGAAGCTCCTTCTGTGCTCAAGCTCAACAATCCAAGGAAGCTTCAGAAGAAAATCCAAGAGCTATTCAAGAGCAAATCAAAAGATTTTTAACTTTCAAAGAAAGGAAGAAAAAGCCCAAAATCTTCTCAAGTGCTTCAACTGTGAAGAATCGGAGCTGAGGCTTGATTCAATCCAGCAAGAGAAGAAGAAAAGAAGAAAAGCTCAAAGCCAACCAACTGCAAATCAGGCTTTTCTAAACTTTATTTATATATTTGTTTATCTGCTCATTGAGGAGCTTTGTAACTGAAAAACAATACTTTTATTCCTTGTGTCTAGTTCAATCTGGGGGATTAAACTAGTTGAGGTAGTCTTACCTCGGTACAAGCTTGGTAAAGCTTGGGTTAGGGTTTTTGTGCTGGTGAGCCCTTGAAAACAGCTGGGTTCATTGTGATCCCGGGAAAACAACAAGTTTGAGTTGTGAGCTTGTAAAACAACTCTGCTGTAATCTAGGGTGATTATAGTGTGGACCCAAGTGAATCTTGGGAGTGGACGTAGGTGTTGGATACACCGAACCACTATAAAATCTTTGTGTTTGCCATGCTTCCATTGACTCTTTCTCTATCTCTGTTTTATTCATTGCATTTTGTATTTGCATTGCTATTGCCTTCATTCTTATAAAGCAAACATTTTTACAAGGCTAATTTTTAAAGAACCCAATTCACCCCCCCCCCCCCCTCTTGGGTTGTCATCTGGGCAAACAATTGGTATCAGAGCTAGTGCTCATTAGATTTTGATCACACGATCAAGAGCTAAAGTTCCAAATGACAACACAAGTTGGATCATTTGCTAAAGGTCATTCTACTAATAGACCTCCACTGTTTAATGGTTCAAATTATTCATATTGGAAAGCTAGAATGAGGATATTCATTCAAGCTTCTGATTATGAGCTGTGGTGTTATAATCAATGGACCTAGTACACCCACACATGTTATTGATGGCACTATTGTTCCTAAGCCCGAAAGGGACTGGAATGATAATGATAGGAAAATGGCACAGCTTAACGCTAAAGCCATGAATGTCTTATATTGCTCCTTAGATGCTAATGAGTTTAATAGAATCTCCATATATAATTCCGCAAAGGAGATTTGGGATAGACTAGAGGTTACCCATGAGGGTACCAATCAAGTAAAAGAATCTAAATTAACATTCTTGTTCATAAATATGAATTATTTAGCATGGAACAATCTGAAACCATTGCATGCATGTACACTAGATTTACAGATATTGTAAATGATTTGAAAAGTCTTGGTAAGACATATACTAACTCTAAACTTGTTCGAAAAATTCTTAGGTCATTACCAAGATCATGGGAAACGAAAATGACAGCAATCCAAGAAGCTAAGGACCTCAACACTTTACCCTTAGAGGAGCTTCTAGGATCTCTTATGACCCATGAGCTGACTATGAGGCAGCATGTAGAGGAGGACACAAAGAAAAAGAAAGTAATTGCCCTCAAAGCTGCAAAAGAAGAAGAGAGCAGCAGTGATGATGATGATGATAATGATGAAGAGACTGCTCTCTTAGCAAAGAAATTTAAAAGATTCATGAGGAGAAAGAAACCCTTCCACAAGAAAAATTTGGAGCTAAGTGGGAAGGAGAAAAGGATAAAAACAAGGACAAGGATAAGGAAAAAGAGAAAGACCCCTTGACTTGCTATGAGTGTAATAAACCGGGGCACTTTAGGAATGAATGTCCAAAATTGAAGAAAGCCTACAAAAAGAAAAAGAAGGCTTATGCGGCGGCATGGAGTGACAGCGAGGAATCTTCTTCCGAAGAAGAAGAACAAAAGGAAGTCGCAAACGTATGCTTTATGGCGGACGACAACGATGAGGTAAGTTCCAACACCCCTTGCGATGAATTTGCTTTTGATGAACTTTTTGATTCTTTTAATGAACTTGTTGGGGATTTCAAGGTTTTGAAAAAGAAATACAAGATTTTGAAAAATGAAAACTTAACTTTCATTCAAGAAAAAGAAAATCTTAATAATGAAGTTAAGAAACTTAAATCTGAAAATAAAATTTTAATAAAAGAAAAAGAATCAATCTCTAATGAAAATGATAAACTAAGGAAAGAGGTTGAAATACATAAGAACATAGTTGATAAGTTTACATTAAGCTCAACTAAACTAGACATGTTATTAAATAGTCAAAAAGCAGTTTTTGACAAAGCCGGATTAGGATATAACACTTTAAGAAAATAAAAATCACTTAAAAATATTTTGTGAGTGCTGGCCAAAGTAATTTTACATGCTTTAAATGTAATCAAAAAGGATATAAATCTTATGAATGTAAAATTCTAAAACCTAATAAAAACTTGAATATTAAAGGAAAGAAAATATGGGTTCCGAAAGGAACAATAATTATTGCTACTAATCATGAAGGACCCAAGAAAGCTTGGGTACCTAAACATAAAGTTTGATATCATTGCAGGAATGTCTTGTGGCCAAGAGATCAAAGAGATAGTGGTATCTTGATAGTGGCTGCTCAAGACATATGACGGGTGACAAAGAAGAATTCATTACCCTTGAAGAAAAGAAAGGAGGAGTTGTTACAATTGGCGACAATGGCAAAGGCCAAATCTTGGGGTTTGGTAACATTCAAATAACTCCCTCCACATATATTGAGAATGTACTTTATGTTGATGGTTTAAAGTATAACTTAATTAGTATAAGTCAATTATGTGACAAAGGTTTTAAAGTATCTTTTGAATCTTCTTTATGCACTGTAACTAATCCCATTGATAATAGCATTGTTTTTATTGGAAACAGAAATGGCAATGTATACATGATTGATTTAGACAAATTGTCTACTAATATCATTGCTTAGTTGCTAATAATGCTAATATGAATGAGATTGGTTGGTTGTGGCATCAAAGATTAGGTCACGCAAGCACACACCTGATTTCAAAACTAATAAGAATGGATTTAGTAAAATGTTTACCTAAATTAGATTTTGAAAATAACAAAATATGTGATGCATGTCAGTTTGGAAAACAAACGAGAAGTTCTTTCAAATCTAAAAACATTGTTTCAACTTCTAGGCCATTAGAGCTACTTCACATGGACCTTTTTGGACCAACTAGAACCACAAGTCTAGGAGGAAAGAAATATGGTCTTGTGATAGTAGATGATTACTCTAGATTCACTTGGGTAATGTTTTTAGCTCACAAAGATGAGACTTTCTCGATATTCATGAAATTCTTCAAGAAAGTAACAAATGAGAAAAACACTACCATAGTGTCTCTAAGAAGTGATCATGGAACTGAATTTGAAAATCACTTATTTGAAAGTTTTTGCAATGAAAATGGTATTAATCATAACTTTTGCACCTAGGACCCCACAACAAAATGGAGTAGTTGAAAGGAAAAATAGGACTCTAGAAGACATGGCCCGTACCATGCTATATGAAATTTTATCTAGATATTTGAACCCCTTGATTCATCACATTCCAAAGTTGATTTAGCCAAAATTTGATGTCAATCCGGACAAGATTCAAATCCTTTGAAACTCTCTTTTTTTTTTGAAATTGTCTTGGAGCCGACTCCTCTGGTATCAGAGTCGACTCTAGTTTTTCTGAGACTTTGGAGCCGACACCTGCTTTTTCAGAGTCGACTCCATTTCGGGTGCTGACTATGTTAGCGACCTGGAGCCGATACCTCGCTTTACAGAAGTCGACTCCAAGTGGTCCCAGGTTGACTTATCTAGGGCAGAGCCCACTCCTCTTTTATTTCAATCAACTCCTAACCCTTTCAAACTCTCTCCAACTCTTCCCAAAACTCAAAATCTCTCAAATTAACCATTCCTTAGCACTCAATGGCACCCAAACGTAGGGGATCCATGTTTGGTGGAGCGGTGACAACCGAAAAATGAACCATGAGGCATCTGACGAGGTAACCTTCATCGAGTTCTTCATCTTTTTCATCGGCATCCACACCTCAATCGACACCCTTGCTGGCCGTGTGATCACTATGGGTAGAAAGATAGATTTTTATTTCTTTGAGGAAGAGGGATTTTCAATTAGGTGGCAATTAAAAGAATTAGGTTGGGATAAGGTGTGTTCTCTTGATTTACCCACTTACCCTACCTTAGTCAAAGAATTTTATTTCAATCTTTCAAGAGGAGATGGAGGTATAGTAAGTTCTGTTAGAGGAAAAAGAATTCATTTAACTTCAGAGATTCTAGAAAACCTTTTAGGGATTTCTATTATTGGACTTATTGCAAACATTCATAGTGAGAGATCATGTGCTTTATCAAGAATGCTAGGAAGGGAGGTCACTGAATTTGAAGAAGTTAGGGCAAACCAGTTGCCCCTTGAGTTAAGATTACTTCATAATATTTGTAGTCAGATTTTATTTCCCAAGACTGGCAGATTTGAGTATGTCTCGGAGCGAGACAATGTAATCATGGATAGTGTTCTGACTGGTCAGCAAATTAATTTAGCTAGTATGATGATTTGGTACATGGCCGAAGCTAGGAACAAGAAAAGATCCACTTTACCTTATGGCATGGTCTTAACATTAGCATTCCAAAGCCAAGGTGTAGCTATTTCAGACAATGAACCCAAGAAGAACTTAAGGCACACTGACTATTATAGTTTAGCAACTGTGCATCGGATGGGGTTCGTGAAGGTGGATGAAAATTGGAAAAGGAAAGAACACTTGGATGAAAGGACAGCTGAAGTTGGAGCTACGACACCTGGTCCATCAGAGAAAGGACCTTCTGTGAGACATATTTTGCCAAGACCTAGTAGCCCAGCACCTTCAGCAGCACCTGCACTTGCATTTGTTTCTGTTCCTTCATCTATATTTTCTGATGCTCAGTTAGTACAATTAAATGAACTCTTTGCTAGTCATAAAGAAGAGATAAAGATTGAACTAGATAGTAGTCTTATGAGCTTAAGGGAGATGTTCTATTCCTTGGAAGATAGAGTAAGCAGAATTGAATCATCTTTTGGAACTTCTTTAGAAGCCTTGAAGACTGATCTTATGCATATTTTTGAGAAGATCAAGGACATTGGAGGAGATTCTGATACTTATTCAAAGTGCAATGCAGAGTTATAAGAGAAAATTATAGTTGCATCTGCATTTATTGACAGAAGACTGAATGAATTTATCAAAATCCAAAGTGAAGGAATGGGAAAGATCTTAGAAGAGCTCAAAAGACTTCTTAGATTTTGATTAGCTTTTGATGTTTGTTTTACATTTTGATGTACTTACTCTTTGATATTTAGTTTGTATTTTTGATGTAATGAAGTATTTTGACTTTATGAATGATGTAATGCAGTATTTAACTTTATGAATGATGTAATGAAGTTTTGAGTATTCAATGAATATCATGCTTGAATTTTGATAATTGACTTGGACTTTGTTTTGAACTTTGAATTTGATTCCTATGATTGATGTTAATTTAAGTCTTAATACACCTTCTAATCCTTTTTGTTGATTACAAAAAAGGAGGAGAAGAGATTCTTGTATATGCATAAAAATAATGAGAGAAGAGATACTTATATATGCATAATCAATTAATGAAAGAATGGTACTTACATGCATGTTAAATATAATTAATATCACATGAAATTAAGATATGCATAAAATTTTCAATGAACTTAACATATGCACACACATAGGGGGAGCTTAACCTTAAATGCAAATATTTTGACAATTATGCATATACTCAATATTTTTTTCATCATCAAAAAGGAAAAGATTGTTGGAGAAATTATTGAGAAATTATTTACCCAATTATTGATTTTGATGATTAACAAAAGCCATGAGTATATTCATTATGTTTCTGATAGATATGATAAGTGTTTCAGGAATTAAGATTGGTTATTTATCCAAATGACACTTAGAAATCAGTTTTGAACCAAGTTTCAATGGGATTTATTTAAGTTAAGAACCTGGAGTCGACACGTAGAACCATTCGTGCTGACTCCAGAGTGTATCAGAGCAATTGTATATTTTTAGCACGATTCGGAGTCGACATCGAGAGTTTCAGAGTCGACACCTGAGGTTTCGGAGCTGACACATGAAAAGGTGGAGTCGACTCCAACCTGAGATACAGAGAAACTATTTTTTTCTTCAGAAGCCGGAGTTGACACATGGATTTTGGGAGCTGACTCTAACCTGAGTTACAGAGACTATATTTTCGGAGGGATTCTCAGAGCCGACACATCAGAAATCGGGAGCCGACTCCAGTCTGCAGGGAGTCGACACTTTGCAAAGTCGGAGCCTACTCTACATCAAATCGATTTTTGCTATTTATGGAAACACAATCGGGAGCCGACACATGAAAAGTTGGAGCCGACTCCAACCTGTTAAGGACGATTTTCAAAAGTGCTAGATCAGACTCTAACAGATATATTTTCTCACCTAACTCTCAACGGATACTTTTTTTTGCGTAAGGAAGCATCCAGGTATGATTTTAACGGTTAGTTTCTCACCTAATCTCAGATTAAGAGTCTATAAAAGAGGATTTGTCCATTTGAAAAAGAAGAGCGAAAAGAGCAGAAAAATATCAAGAAAAAGAGAGAAAAATCAAGAGAAATCCCTAGTGAAAAAGAAAGAGAAAAATCTCTAAGTCCAAGCCTATCAATCCAAGAGAGATTCAAGAGAAATTCAAAGCCCTAAAAGTTCAAATTCGAAGGATTCTCAATAGGGAAAGGAAGAAGAGAAAAAGCCCTATTTTCTCAACGAGCTGTGTTAAAGATTCAACGATTCAATCCTACTCAACCATTCAAAAGAGAAGAGGAAAAGAAGAAAAGAAGAAAAGCTCAAATCCACATCACTTTAATCAGGCTTTTCTTACCTTTGTTTATTTATATTGCTTATTTGCTCATTTAAGGAGCTTTCTATTGTTGTAAACATTAATTTAATTTGGTGTTTATTAATTCAATCAGGAGGATTGAATTAGTTGAGGTAGTTTACCTCGGAAACAAGCTAGTTTAGCTTGGGTTTGGGTTTTGTGCTGGTGAACCCGTGAAAACCGGCTGAGTTTGTTGTGACCCCATGTAAAATAACAAGTTAGAATTATGAGCTTGTAAAACAACTCAACTATAATAAGTGGATTATAGTGTGGACCCAAGAGTTGCTTGGGAGTGGACGTAGGTGTGGGATACACCGAACCACTATAAATTTCTTGTGTTTGTTGTGCTTTTGTCTCTATCTCTCTCTCACTCATTGTGCTTTAAATTATTGCATCACTTCTCTAGTATACTTAATCCTTGTGAAATTTGGTTTTAAATTTTTAAATGTTAAATTTTTAAAGAACCCAATTCACCCTCTCCCCTCTTGGGTTGCCATCTGGGCCAACAATGTGTGTTGATTCCAATTAGGAATAGTAATTGTTTAAGGAACATGTTTGAATGCTTAAATTAGCTTGTGTCTTGAGGTGATTCTTGCATCACATGGCACAAAATTAATGGTAGGGATGTGTGTGTTTGTATGTTGATAAACACAAGTTGTAGAAATCATATAACAAATATAGAAAGGTGTGATGTCATTGATAAAATTAATCTACTTGGATGCATGTGTAAAATCAACCAATTTATTTGATTCCAAAGTTTGACCCAACTTAATTCTCTCATAAAACTTGAAGGCTTCTTGTCCCTGCTTGGCCTTTGTCAATTAAAGTTATGATCAATTATGCTCTTAAAAATAGGGGCATAATAGAGTTGGACTAGATCCATAAAAAAATGTAGACCCAATGGATCATTCAGATCAAGTTGGAGTCGACTATATTCCAAATCTAACTTGCGATGTTTGGATTCAAGTTGAGATTGGATCGGATTGGATTTGCATCTATATTAAATATCTAGTTATTACTTTATAGCTAAACTTTAATAATTTTTAATTAATCGTATATTTAATAAAAAAATAAATAATACTTAAAAGAACTTATTATTCAAAAACCTTTAATTTTATCTAAATAATTGACATTCTTAGATTGGCAAATTAGAATTTTAAATATATATTAAAATATTTGAAGGCATTATAATAAAGCTTCACTATTTCAAATAACAAAGATAAAAATTTAGAGATAATTAAGTGTAAATAGATGAAAAGGAGATGTAGTGATTCGGATGGACAGATGAATTAGTTCTTAATAATAAAAAAATGGGATGAATTAGCTTTGAATGGTAGTTCATTAATGAGTTGATAAATATAATTGGAGTAAAATAAAATAAAATTATATAATTCAGATTTATGGGTTTGGTTGGAATAGGTTGAGGTTTTTTTTTTTTAAAATAATTTAAGTTTATAAATTCAAATTTATATGGTTAGTTTAGATGTTGAAAAATATAAGATGCAATTCTAATTCAAAATTTAGATTGGGCTGAATTTTTGAAGTCAACCTAATACAATTCTTGAGTCTTTAAATATAAATCAAGATGGAATATGTTCTGATCATGGTTTAATCCAACCTATTCGTAGAGCTAAACAGTTTTGTATAATTTACTATCCTTGCGCTATTTTTTATTTTTTATAATAAAATATAAGATTTGGATTTGGGCATCATCCTATCTGAGATATGGATAGATACGTAATAAACGGGGCTGATTTGCTGAGATTTGGGCTTGGATATCATCTTTGGATCGGGCTATAAATTTAGGGCAGAACGGTACCTCAGGAAAAAAAGCAAGGCTGATGCTTCCGGTTGAGTTCTATCATGGCCGTTTGAGAGGAGCGATCATGAGGTATGCCAGCTTCTCTTCCCATGCCTGCGCGCTGATAACTTTGCGCTCCTCCTCTTTGAGGCTCAGCGTTCGATCCCATAATCCCTTCATCTCTCTCGAGCAAAATCTGTAGATGAGGGGATATTTGGGACCTTTGGAAATCCAACGTACAAGACTGGAAGGTCCCGAAGCAAGATCCAAGAGGTATGCGAGGTTGCTTGGAGAACGAAGGGAAGCATCATTGTATTGTATCCATCTCTCTGATCAAGAAAGCAGATTGAGAGATTCATGTATTTCCAAAACTAATTGTATAGTTTGTGAGCAGATCTGTAATAGATTCCCTTTTTGTGAATATACGTAATTTTTTTTTCTAAGTTTTTTTTACTTCGGTGTTGAGTTTCTGTTCTGAGGTTAGGTTGTTCTTCTTGTGATTGTGAGACCCCTCTTTTGTTATACTTTTTTGTATCGCTTTTCCTGCCATTTCTCCCCTTGCATATACTATGGAAGGGTGATTACCATCAAAGAGATTGGATTTAATGTTTTCCTATTGACAGATCAAAGATTTTCATCCATTATTTTTGAATTTTGGAATGTTTAGAAGTCAGAAATGCAACAGTCTAGCCCTGTCGGTACATGGGCTGATGGGAACGGTTCAAATATTGTATTGTATTAGCTGGGGAAGCTAGGATGGGAAACAGAAGTTTGGACTCAGATGCACTTAATATGTATGGAAGATATTTTTGCAGCCAGCTTGATTAGCAAAGAATGCTCTCAAATAGAATAGTTAGGCAGTAGACAAGGTTGTTCATTACCGATTTGTGTAGATTTAACCTAATCACATGATCTCTGCTTGCCCCAGCGTAAGAGTCTGACCAAGTTCTGTGATCATAAATGTCAACAGGCACAGATATAACATATGGTTCATTTCTAGACAGACTTTGGCCACATATACTCATCTTCACAGTGATCTAGGCCTTCTTACTTGAATGACAATTTTCGAATGAAAAGTTTTGAATGATACATCCAACAGTTCTTTCAACAACAAAAGTAATTGTTGGAGATAAATTACAAATTGAGGTCAAGAAATTGGAAAGGTTTCATAACTCTACAAGTGCTTCTACTAAAAAGGTGAGAAAATAGTGAGAGATTTAAAAACATGATGAATAGTTCAAGATCGTCTCACTGTCTATCTTGTGATGTTGAGGTTGTATTGCAAACTACACCTGTTCCTTTGATTACTTTTTGAATCCTTGATCTTATTTCCACATCACAGCGCATAATTCAGGTAATGTTATCTATGTCGCTGTTGCCTATTGCTACTGCTGCCTTTTGTTTTTCTCCTTCTTATTTGTAGCCCATGAACTCTGCTTCACAAATCCACATGTGATGCAATGCTTTTACCAGAAGCAACACATGATTGACCAATTTAGTCAGGCACAAGTAGCAGCCCTCTTGTTCTCAATGCAGCCATTGAAGATTAGAAAATATCAGCAATGATTCTGTTATCTTTCTGCTTTTATATACTGCTTAGTATTCAGTGTTTGTAGTAAGCCTTTACAATTACATGCAGTTTGAGGAGATAGTTAGGCGACTCTCACATCACAATAGGATGATTAGAAACAATTAGAGGGGCTATTTTTCACCCTTCCACCTAATCAAAGACTTTTCCTTTTCCTATTGTTCTTGCTAGGGCAATTTAAAGGTGTAGAGGATTGGTTTCATTAATTCCCATGGTCATATACACGAAGGAAATGATTAAGAGCTGAAGAATCATTGCATCTTGGAGTAGTCTGTGTCAAAAGTGCCGCATATAAAGAGGTCTCGATGGCTTAAAGGCAGCAAATATGTAACCTGGTCCCTAGAAAGCCACTTTATTTCACACACATTTTGTTACATAGCTTCTGCATAATAGTGCCAATGGTGCCTGCACATAGAGAAATGTTGTTGGCTTAGGAAAAGTCTTTGTGCATTGAAGGTGGTACATAAAGGCACGCACTGGGCGCATGCATTGGCCGCATGCCCGTGCGAGCACGCGTATAGGACGCGCCACGTCCCAATAGGCCATGGCATGCGCGCTCACATGGGCGCGCGGCCAATGCGCATGCCCGGTGCACACTTTTGTGCATCGGAGGCGGTGTACAAAGACATTTTCGGTGGCTTAAGGGCAGCAAATATGTACCTTGCTCCCTAGAAATTCTTTTTTATTTTACACATATGTTGTTACATAGCCTCTGCATAATATTTTAGAATAAATTATTGTTTTCTACATTTTATTTCTGTTTCTTTCCAACAATTTGTTGGGCTATGGTCCTCCTAAATTATCCTGATATCTATTTTGCATGAATTTTAGAATGCTGATAGCCTAGTCATCCTCTTTTCTTTTTGAAGAAACATCCCACGCTTTTAATGGTTCTATCTTTCATTTAATGGGTTAAATAACGGCAAGATAATATGAAAAATTGGATGGATGCCTATTAAGAAAGTCATGGTAAAGGGAAATTGATTTGCATAATTTCTATTAGTATATGCGAGTTTAGCTTCAATTAGGCCATATCTGACTCCACCACTTGTGACATGCAAGTTCTTTCAATTCAAGTTCTGGATTCAGGATATCCAAGAAGACATGATCAAGCATAAAAGGTAAAAAGAAAGGCCTGCAATTCACTACGTAATTATATAGACACTATCATATTTATACATTCAGTTGGTTCAAATGATTGATACATACTGCATAGAGGAGCATGAAGCATCTCAAATTTGTTGGACTTACAAATTGCTTTTCCATTACAAAATCTAGAGTTTGCCTCCTTCCAAATGCTCCTGGTTGTAATATCTTATAATAGTAAGTAACCCAAGATGATCTATAGCACCATAATGTCTGCAGGAAGTTGAGGTATAAGTGATGCTCTTCATTATTTATTTCACTGAGGAACACAATCAAGAGGACAGGTGAAATACATATGTTACTCTTTATTGATAATTGCTTATTAGAATTTGCCTGCGTACCATATTTGTGCATTGACAAATGACTTCTCTTGATTGAAATTCAAGCTATGTACAAATACAATTTGCACTTTGGAGCATTGAAGAGATTGATGCTAATGATGCCGTAGGATTCTCAAAGATTGGCATCTATTAGAACTTTTAAGTAATTAACTTTGCAGCCTTAAAACAAATTGGTGGCACAAATACATTGTAGCTTATAAATAGAATTAACTTTGCATACCAGCTAACTAAAATAGAGATCCATTTGGCCAGGCCACTGTAAGATAGTGTTAGTTAGCTCAACATATGCGTCAGCTAGCTAGACAGAAGGATATGCTAGCTAACTAGCTAGCTCCCAAAATAATTCAAATGGCCAGGGATGAATGGATCAAATAGTTATCTTCTAGGTAACAAATAAAAATGAAAGAGATATACTACCATAAGATTTTACTTGATAACTCATTTGTAAAACATTTGTACTTCCCTACATCAAGCTTAATAAATAGAATTAGTCTATGTTTAGTTGTTTTGTAAGCATCAAAATCAATTCAGGGTCAACATTATATATTTTTGTATTTTTTGTATTAAAGTCTGACTTGGTTGGTGTTTTGTAAACGTTTGCTAAGTAATGAAAGCAAATACTTTTCTTGAAATTTTTGTCTTGAAAATTCTTTCGAATACTTAGCTGTGTAGTGCATTCTCCTTTAGTCTGCGTTAGGGGGATCCCTGACAGGATTACACCGATTCAGCGCTTGCTGTAAGCGGGCTTGGAACTTAGTTGTAGTGTCGGGACGGATCTTGGAGTAGGTGCCAAGGTCGGCTCTGGAACTGACCTTAGTAAAGACTCAATCGGTCTTGGGTGTTGCTCTTGCAGTAGGTTTATGGCGTCGATCTATCATCGAAGCTTTAGGGATGGCTGGGGTCGGTCCCTGGGTGCTAAGCTGGACTCGGGCCTCTGGTGCCGAGCAAAGTCGGGCTTTGGTGCCAAGCTAGCCTCAGACTTTCAGTGCCGATCGGAGTCGAGCTTTGGTTCCAAGCTGGCCTCAGGCTTTCTGTACCAACCGAAGTCGGGCTTTGGTGCCGTGTTGGCCTTGGGCTTTCGATTTCGACCAGAGTTGGGCTTTGGTGCCAAACTAGCCTTGAACTTTCGGTGCCGATCGAAGTCGGGCTTTGGTGCCGAGCTAGCCTCGAGCTTTCGGTGCTGACCAGAGTCGAGCTTTGGTGCCGAGCTGGCCTTGGGCTTTTGATGCCGATCGGAGTCGGGCTTTGGTGTCGAGCTAACCTTGGGCTTTCAGTGCCGATCGGAGTTGGGCTTTGATGCCGAGCTACCTCGGGCTTTTAGTGCCGAGCTGACCTCGGGTTTTCAGTGTCGAGCTGGAGTCGAGCTTTGGTGCCGAGCTGGCCTCGGGCTTTTGGTACCGACCGGAGTTGGGCTTTGGTGCTAAGCTGGCCTCGAGCTTTCAGTGCCGACTGGAGTTAAGCTTGGGTGCCGAGCTGGCCTTAGGATTTCGATGCCGAGTTGGCCTCGGACTTTCAGTGCCAACCAAAGTTGGGCTTTGGTGTTGAGCTAGCCTCGAGCTTTCGGTGCCGACCGGAGTCGAGCTTTGTTGCCGAGCTAGCCTTGGGCTTTCGGTGCCGACCGGAGTCGAGCTTTGGTGCCGAGCTGGCCTCGGGCTTTCAGTGCCGACCAGAGTCGAACTTTGGTGCCGAGCTGGCCTCGGGCTTTCGGTGCCGACCGAAGTCGGGCTTTGGTGTCGAGCTGGCCTCGGGCTTTCAGTGCTGGCCAGCCTCGGGCTTTGGTGCCGAGCTGGCCTCGGGCTTTCAGTGTCGAGCTAACCTTGGGCTTTCGGTTCCGATCGGAGTCGGGCTTTACCGAGCTGGCCTCGGGCTTTCAGTGCCGATCGAAGTTGGGCTTTGGTGCCGAGCTAGCCTCCGGCTTTCGGTGCCGACCGGAATCGGGCTTTGGTACCGAGCTAGCCTCCAGTTTCGGTGCCGATGAGTCGGGCTTTGGTGCCGAGCTGGCCTCGGGCTTTCAGTGCCATCCGGAGTCGGGCTTTGGATAAAAAGATGAGTTACTTGAACATATTTTTATTAGTCGAGAAGGTGAGGCATTCAAATCCAAAAGAATAAAACACTCAAATTCATGACCCAATGTTAGTGTACATTACTAGTAATACCGACAGAGGTTGTTAGAATTCTAGGTTTAGGGGAGTGGCTTCCCATCAAGTCCCTCGATTCAGTATGCTTCATGGTGGAGGGCCTCGGTGACCAGGTAGGGTCCTTCCCAGTTTGGTGATAGCTTACCTCCTTCTGTCAGCTTCAAGACCTTGGCCCGCCTAAGGACCAGGTCCCCTGGCAGGAATGCCCTGGGGCGGATGCCAAAATCTGATGCGTGTCGTAGCGCAACGATTAAAACACCTTAATTTTACTAATATAGTAGTGAGAGTAAGGGATTGAATCCACAAGGACTTTAATGGTTATCTTGAAATAAATTTATGCAATTAAAATTTAAATAAACAGATAATTGATAGTGAAAAATAATTAAGATATGATCTATCTTGATAAGAGTACGACTCGTACCCATAGATCACGGCCCATCCCTTTTAAGAATAGATCAGTCAAGAATTATTTTCACTTAACTAGAATTCAATAAGAATTAAACATGAATAAAAGTTTTATTTCATAGCATCTAAGAGTGCATATTCAAACTAAAATTAAAAAGTTTTATTTTCTGACATTAAGAAGGCAACAGACTCTTTCTGAACCGAACAGAAGACGGGCTGAACCAAGCGGGCTGAACCGAACCGAGCTCTCTATTCTTCCTATGCGGACGTCTCCAAGCCATGAACGCCTTCGAGCAATGCCTCCGTGAACGCTTTTAGACACCTTCGGACGCCTGCAGAACCTCCCGATGCCTCACGAACCCACGGACAACCGCCTGCAGAACCCAATGGCTCTCCCCCAAACTCTACCCTTTGCTGCTATTTGTAAGGCCCAGACGCGGAGAAGACACGATCCCTATTTCCATATCAGATGCCGGATGCAGAGACGATGCGGAGAAATCCCGGAGAGATCGCAGACGGGATCAAAATTCCTTCCATCTGAAGTTCATACTTTCAATTTGAGAATTCAATCCAATTTATTTCTTGATTGGTGGGGGAATGATTGAATCGGAAGAGAAGAAGAATTGGGAGAAAAAAAAAGAAAATTCGTGTGAAAAGATGATGAACTCGGCAATTGGTTTGCCGACTTTGCTTTGAGATGCATGCAGAAACAGATAAATCATTGTAAATTCAATTTCGAGCTCATTTTAAGTCCGATTTGAGTGTGTTTGCATCATTGGACTCCTAAAATTGAGCTATTTAAGTTGATGGGCTTTACCTAAAAATATTATAAAAATAATAAATATTAAATAATAAAGGTAATTTGACCTATTAATTAATATATTTATGGTGATTATTCTTGCGTTTATTACTCCCCCCAACTTGAATCTTACTCGTCCTCGAGCAAATAAGGAATTTAGAAATATGTACCAAGTTTCCAAGAATTGATAGTTATCTTACAGTTCTAAAATCAAAAAAATTTTGGTTAGATCATAAGAGAGGTACTTCATCGGATTATTAAGTTTACTCATTTAGTGATAGAGTGCAGTCCATAAGAATTTATAGAACTCTTCCTTCACCAACTTTCCACTTCTCTGTTTAAATTTTCTAACTTAATTTGGGTTGGGTGTAGTTTTTTTTTTTAATTTAGTCCCCTTATTTATTTATTTATGTGTAAAGTCATTGCAATGTCCTAACCCCTTGCTTTCTAATTGACCCTTGTAGCGAGCTTTAGGCCAATGGCTCCCAAACCAATTGGTTTTAGGGCATTAGGTGTAAAACACTCCTCGGACTTACTGAGTCGAGTCAAAAAGGCTTCAGGTAGGACTAATTCTACTTAGGTTCTTTTGCATTCTCACCTTTTTACGTGAACAACATCACTTAGGTGATGGGGCCTAGTTACTTAGTGAAAGATGCTAAGAACCTAATTTATTAATGTTGTTGCGAAAATCCATTCTTTGATTCAGATGCGCCCTGGCTCTGGGTCTGGACATCGGTCTCATCGCATGGGGTGGAACCTGCAAGCCAGTCCGCACGCAGAGGGTGTTTTGGGGTTGCCCTCTGTGGAGGACCCTCCGACGCCCAAGTCAGTAGAGATTCACAGCAAGCAGATATGAGGAGAAGACTCTCGCAGAAGAGTTCCCCTAGATGGGTATTCTTTCAAAAGCTCCGAGCTCTGATGGAGCTTCAATGGAGTTTTTCAGTATGAGAGCGGGTGAATGCATATGTACTAAGAGATTTGAGGGCTGTGATATTTATAGGCGATCACCTATTCCTTGGGCGCATTGGGAGGGGTCTAAAAGCTATTGAGATTCGAAACAAATTCGAATCAAGTTTGTTACGAGGCCAGTAGGATTGTATCTTATTAGTTAGAGGATCTACGGCTAGGAGAGCTGGTTGATGCCTTGAGATTCAGTGATTATGTAGGTTCTAGGCCACTCCTAGGGCCCTTAGGCCACTTCTGGCATGATTCTCCATTTGGAATCTTATTAGTTATCGTGAATTTGAACTCTCTTGCATCGGATTTCGTAGAGATATTTGAGTGCATCGGTCCGATCGAGGCGAGCGACAATTTGGTTTTTCAAGGTACAAGATGGCTCGGCTTGTCGAGGTATGAGGATAGCTCGGGTTGCCGAGGTATGAAGATGGCTCGGGCTGTCGAGGTATAGGATAGCTTGGGTTACCGAGGTATAAAGATGGCTCGGTCTGCCGAGGTATGAAGATGGCTCGGTTCGCCGGGGCAACTTGACTCCACTGAGGGCGATTTGGCTTCGCTGCCTTGTGGATGTAACAACTGGCCGACAAGATGTTGGGATTGGACTCGACCCAATTGTTGATGTGCATGGGCATTAATCAATGATAATTTTACCCCTCATCAATTAACTTTAAGTAAGACTTTTTTTTCTTTTTCTTTTTTTTGAATAACATTTTCACCCATACCCTTATTAAGTAGATTGTACTATTAAGATCAGTGGTCAGAAGGGTCTGAAATTATTCTAAAAATTTTTCTGGGCTAAACCCTACCTTTTATTAGGTTTCTTAATAATTTATTCCTCAGTATTCAAAAAAATAATCTAACCATTAATTCATTAATAGACTGCTTGATTAACTTCAAATCGAGACAGAATTTGGTACACACATCTGATTATAGTTTTACTTTTACTTTTTCTTCCCCACAACTTAATTTCCATTGTCCCTAATGGAAGAAAAAATAATTTCAAGGAAAGATACTACCTGGTAGAGTATTTGAAGGTTGGAGGTTTCATTGTTGCCATCTTTTTTCAATCTACTTCTGTTGCTCTTCTTTGGTCATACTAAAAGAACAGAAAAGTTAAAATAACTGATAAACTGGGTTACCTTCCCACGAGCGCTAAGTTTAAAGTCCATCAGCCAGACTATGCTACTCATTATGATAGTGTTGGGTTTACAAGATCAATTGATTCAACAACTTCTCCATCATTAATTTCTTCTCTATATAGTTTCAAACGTTCGGCCATTTACTTTGAATATATTTCCCTGCTTAGGAGCTTTAAGCTACCATATTTTCATAACCCTTCTTATCTAAGATTTCTAGATCAAATTCTTGTAGTAGAAGGATCCATCTAATCAGTCTGGGTTTTGTATCCTTTTTTGATAAAGATGCCTCAATGCTGCATGATCTGAATAAACTAAAACCTTAGACCCTAACAGATATGATCTAAACTTTTCTAGGGCAAACACAACTGCTAGTAATTCTTTTTCAGTGGTAGTATAGTTCATTTGTGCATCTGAAAGAGTTTTGCTAGCATAATAAATTACATGGGGTTTCGATTGAGTTTCTGTCCTAGAACTGCCCCTACAGCATAATCAGAAGCATCACACATGATTTCAAAAGGTATGGTCCAATCTGGGGGCTTGATAATGGGTGCAGTGGTCAAAGCAGTTCGAAGATGTTATAGGCTGTTAGACAATCTTTATCAAAATTAAAAGAACTATCCTTGGTCAACAAATTACACAATGGTCGAGAAATTTTACTGAAATCTTTGATGAAGCGTCTATAAAAACCAGCATGACCAAGGAAAGATCGTACTTGTTTAACTGAGGTTGGGGGTGGTAGATTTGAGATCAATTCAACCTTGGCTTTATCAACCTCAATACCTCTCTCTGAAACAATGTGTCCAAGCACAATTCCCTCACGAACCATAAAATGGCTCTTCTCCCAACTTAGGACTAAATTCATTTCCATACATCGTTTCAGTACCTTAGTCAAGTTCTCGAGGCAGCTATCAAATGATGCACCAAAAACTGAAAAATCATCCATAAATACTTCCAAAAATTGACCAATCATATCAGAAAATATGGCCAACATACATCGTTGAAAAGTGGCTGGTGCATTACAGAGACCAAATGGCATACGTCTAAAGGCAAATGTTCCAAAGGGACAAGTGAAGGTGGTCTTTTCTTGATCTGCAGGAAATACTGGGACTTGATTGTATCCTGAATATCCATCTAAGAAACAAAAGAAACTTTGTCCCGCTAGCCGTTCTAGAATTTGATCGATAAAAGGCAAAGGAAAGTGGTCTTTCCTAGTCACGGCATTCAACTTTCGATAATCTATACACACTCTCCAACTAGTTGATGTGCGAGTAGGAATTGATTCACCCTTTTCATTTTTAATCACAGTAATACCCGATTTTTTAGGTACTACTTGGATTGGACTGACCCATTGGCTATCTGAAAATTGGATAAATGATACCAGCATCAAGCCATTTTACTACTTCTTTCTTAACAACATCCCTCATGTTTGGATTTAGCCTCGTTGCATGTCTCTATGTGGTTTGGCTTCAATTTCACTATGAATATGGTGCATGCAAACGGAAGGGTCAATTCCCTTAAGATCAGCTATTGTCCATCCAATTGCCTCTTTATGTTCTTTAAGTACATCTACCAATTTATCTTCTTGCTCAGAGGTTAGGGTAGATGCAATGATTACTGGAAGGGTATCATTGGGTCCAAGGAATGAATATTTTAAGTCATCTGGAAGAGGTTTCAATTCTAGTTGGGGTGGTTCTTCCAAGGATGGTATTAAAGGGACTTGGTTTAGTTGGAAGTGGTTCATATTTTATAGTCCATGGAGGGATGGTGTCGAACTTAGGTGGTTCTAATAACATGTTTATCTCTTTGGTATACTCATCAATATCAAAGTCATCTATTCCAAAATGTGTAAGACATGTTTGTAAAGGATCCGAATCAATCAAACTTTGGAATTTCTTATCTACTACTTCCTCTATCATGTTTACTTCATTTAAATCATACACAGGTGGTCCTTGGGAAGCATTAAAAATATTTAATCTCATCTTCTTGTTTCCAAAAGATACATCCATCACACCTGTTCTACAATTTATACATGCATTAGCAGTAGCTAGAAAAGGTCTTCCAAGGATGATGGAATTTGGTTAGGATTACCGCTAGATTCCATATCTAACACAAGGAAGTCGACAGGAAAATAGAATTCATCCACCTTTACTAATACATCTTCCAATATTCCACGAGGTTCTTTGACTGATCTATCTGCCAATTGTAGTGTTACTGTCGTGGGTTTCAACTCTCCAAATCCAAATAACTCATACACTGAACTTGGAGAAGGTTTACACTCGCACCCAAATCTAATAATGCTTTCTTGATTGTGAAGTTTCCTATGACACATGATATAATCGGGGTACCAGGATCTTTTAGTTTGGGTGGGGTTATTTGCTGAACAACTGAGCTGACTTGCTCAGTCAAATGGATCTTTTTTGGTATTGTGTCTTGGCTTTCCGTTTTTGTGTGCATAGATCCTTCAAAAATTTGCATAAGCTGGAACTTGCTTGATAGCATCGAGAAGAGGTAAGTTTATTTGGACTTGCTTAAATAACTCAAGCATCTCATTTTTATATTCTTCTTATCTGAAGGCAAAGGAGATTCTAAAGCACTAGGGAATGGGGCTTTAGGTATGATTGCTTGATCATTGAATTCCTTTTCTTTTTCATTTCTTCTCTCTTCTGGTTTAGCCACTTCTAATTTCTGGGTTGGTTCAGGTGGGTTCAATGCTTTTCCACTTCTGAGAGTCATGACTGATTTAGCATGTTCTGGGAATTTGTCAGGACTATTGGAACCTTCAGCCATGAATTGTCCTTTTGGGTTATCGATAGGCTGACTAGGTAACTTACCCTCCTCCCTTCTACTGAATGCTGTGGCTAATTGACCTATCTGAGTTTCTAGTTTTGCAATAGATTGTGTGTGGGAGTGAAGGATTT
>UESW01004626.1:605359-738386 GCA_900491605.1 Calamus simplicifolius | reverse complement strand
ACTTAACTAGAATTCAATAAGAATAACAGTTTTATTTCATAACTTACAAGAGTGCATATTCAAACTAAAATTAAAAAGTTTTATTTTCTGACATTAAGAAGGCAACAAACTCTTTCTGAACCGAACCAAAGACGGGCTGAACCAAGCCGGGCTGAACTGAACCGAGCTCTCTGTTCTTCCTCCGCGGACATCTCCAAGCCACGAACGCCTTCGAGCAATGCCTCCCTTTCAGACACCTCCGGACGCCTGTAGAACCTCTCGACGCCTCACGAACCCACGGACGGCTGCATGCAGAACTCCTAGTGGCTCTCCCCCGAACTCTACCCTTTGCTGCTATTTGTAGAGGCCCAGATGCGGATAACATGCGATCCCTGTTTCCATATCAGATGCCCGGATGCAGAGACAATGCGAACGCGGAGAGATCATGGACGGGATCAAAATTCCTTCCATATAAAGTTCACACTTCCAATTTGAGAATTTCCAATCCAATTTATTTTTTGATTGATGGGGGGAACGATTGAATCGGAAGAGAAGATAATCAAAAGAAAAAAAAAAGAAAATTCATGTAAAAACACGATGAACTCGGCAATTGGTTTGCCAACTTTGCTTTGAGATGCATGCAGAAACATATAAATCATTGTAAATTCAATTTCAAGCTCATTTTAAGTCCGATTTGAGTGTCGTTTACGTCATTGGACTCCTAAAATTGAGCTATTTACGTTGATGGGGCTTTACCTAAAAATATTATAAAATATAATCAAATATTAAATAATAAAGGTAATTTGACCTATTAATTAATATGTTTATGGTGATTATTTGTGCATTTATCAGCAGCCATCCTGAGCTACGCCTGATCGTGCACCTCCTCTACGAGGTCAAGGTTGGCTCATAGCCAGCTCGAGTTACCCTTCTCTTCATATGACTCCACCTAAGGACTCGGGATGCCAATCTCCACAGGGATGACAGCCTTAAATCTGAACATGAGGCTGAAGGGTGTCTCCCCGGTGGGAGCCCGCAATATCGTGTGATAGGCCCATAGTACATTGGGAGTTCCTCCATCCATCTTCCTTTGAATTCATCTAGCCGCATGTGAGCCCCTGAAGGATGGTACAGTTCGTTACCTTGGCCGCCCCATTGGTTTGAGGATGACCAATGGAGGTAAACCGCTGATGGATGCCCAGCTCAGTGCAAAATCCTCTGAAGGGGCATTGTCGAATTGTCAGCCATTATCGTGATGAGGGTATGGGGCAACTCGAATTGGCAGATTATGGACTTCTAGAAGAAGTATCTCATCTTGCTCTCAGTGATCTTCGCCAGTGCCTCAGCTTCAACCCATTTGGTGAAGTGGTCGATGATGACTAGCAGAAACCTACACTGGCTAGAGGCCAGAGGAAATGGTCCTAGGATGTCCATCCCTCATTGAGAAAAGGGCCACGGGGCTACCAGGGGGCTCAGTTGAGAGGTCGATTGCCCCTGGATGTTGGCATGTCACTGACAGCTATTGCATCCTCGAACTAGTTCGGAGGCATCTTCCTTCATTGTGACCCAAAAACCCCTGGCATAGAGCCTTGTATGCCAACGCTCTGCCCCCCAGGTGGCTCCCATAGATGCCTTCATGGATCTCACGGAGGATGTAATTGGCGTCTGTAGGCCCAATGCACTTGAGGATTGGGTATGAGAAGGACCTTCGGTATAGTTGCCTGTCCAGTATCAGGAATTTAGGAGCTCATCATTTGAGTAGCTTGGCTTCTGCTGGGTCCTTGGGAAGGGCACCATTGGTAAGGTACTGGATGTAAGCATCCATCCAAGCAGACTCCTAGGTGATCGGCAGGGCCTTCTCGGCGGCCTCGATGCTTGGGACCTCTAGATGCTTTACATATGTCCTCTCTAGGCCCCATCGGTCGAGGTGGCCAAGTGGGAGAACGCATCGACTCTAGCGTTCTCACCCCTGAAAATGTAACTGATACTAAAATAATCAAAAAGGAAGGCTTGTGATTGGATCTTACTCAGATAACGGGACATAATGGGATCTCGGGCCTCATACTCTCCTGTGACCTGTCCGAAGACAAGTTGGGAGTCAGTGAAGGCTCTGAGATGCTTTGCTTCGAGCTCCTTGGCTAGCTTCATCCTCGCTAGCAAGGCCTCATATTCTGCTTGATTGTTGGTGGCAAGGAAAAGAAAATGAGGGCATATTCCACCGCCTCTCCCTTTGGGCTTGCTAGGATAAGTCCGGCTCCACTCCCATGGGCATTCATCGCACTGTCCACATGGAGGATCCAGTCCTCTCTCCCTACCTTGGCCATTATGTCTGAGGATGCCGAGTGGGGTTCCTTCGACTACTCCTCGGCTCAAGTGCACTCAAGCAGGATGTCAACTAATACTTGGGACTTCATTGCCGACCATGGCTGAAATGACAGGTCAAATTCCCTAACTTGATTGTCCACTTCGCCTGCCGACCGGAGGTGTCAGGACAAGACAATATCGCTCTGAGCAGATGGCTCGTAAGCACCGCGATATGGTGGGCTTGGAAGTAAGGCCTGAAATACTGAGCAAAGACGATCAAGAAAAAAAATGATCTTTTTGGTTTTGAAATACCTGATCTCTTTGTCATAAAGCACCTTGCTGGTGTAATAAACCGGCCTCTACGTCCCATCGATGCCCATGCAGATGAGCATGGAGCTGACCGGGAAAGCCGTGAGGTAGAGGAAGAGCTCCTTCCTGCCGCGCGGCTTTGACAACAACGGCATAATGGATAGAAACTCCTTCAGCTCTTCGAAGGCTTTCTGACATACCTTTGTCCACTCGAAACCATTGACCTTGCACAGTGCTTTGAAGAAGGGTAGGCATCTCTCCATTGACTTGGATAGGAAATGGCTCAAAGCTGCCACTCTCCTGGTCAAACGCTGTACCTCCTTCTTGTTAGCTGGGGGTCTCATTTCAAGATGGCTCGGATCTTATCAGGATTTGCCTCGATCCCCCTGTATCAACATGAAGCCCAAGAACTTGCTCGCTGTAACCCCGAAGGCACACTTGTAGGGATTCAGCCTCATCTGGAATCGACGAAGATTGCTAAAGGTCTTCGCTAGGTCAGTAACATGATCATCAATGTGGATACTTTTGGTCAGCATATCATCTATGTACACCTCCATGTTGCGCCTGATCTGGTTCTCAAAGACCTTGTTCATTTGCCTTTGGTATGTGGCTCCTGCATTCTTTAGTCCAAAGGGCATTACTTTGTAATAGTAGATGCCCTTTTCGGTCACAAATGAAGTAGCTTCCTCGTTCGTTGGGTCTATTTTGATTTGGTTATACCCTGAGAAGGCATCCATGAAGCTGAGGGTCTTGTGGCCAGATGTAGCATCCACCAACTAGTTGATTCGAGGTAGCGGGAAGCTATCCTTGGGGTATGCCTTGTTAAGATCGGTGAAGTCGACACACATCCTTCAGTTTCCACTGGCCTTACGGACCATCATCACATTGGCCAACCAGTCCAGATAGTGCACCTCTCGGATGTGATCGGCGGCAACTAGCTTGCGGACCTCCTCATCAATGGCCTTCTGCCGATCGGGGGTGATGCTCCTCTTCTTCTGCCAGATAGGTCAGCATCCTAGGTTAATGCTGAGCTGGTGGGTGATTACCTCTCCAGGTATGCCCGACATGTCGGATGCCGACCAAGCAAGATGTCCAAATTGGCCCGCAGAAAAGTGAGAAGTTGATCTCGTGCCTCCTCAAGGAGAAGGGCCCCGACCTGGGCCATTCCCATCGGGTCCTCCTCCAACGGAAAGGTCAACAAATGCTCGGTCGGCTCCCCCCTCCTCTCCAAATTTTGGGGATCAAGCGACTCAGGCACCGACACAACGATCACCCCTTGAGGGCTGGGGGTTGTATGATAGCAGAGCGCATTGGGTTTCGCTCCCTGCGCATCTCATAAGTAATCTCTTGGTAGAGATGATGGCGTCTAGGAGATTTAGACTGGGTCTCCTGAGGATGGCTTTATAGACCAAGGGAACTCGGATGACCAAAAAATTTATGAAGACTGTGCTCTGACATGTCGGCATCCCGGCTATGACCGAAAGAGTGATTTCTCCCTCAACTCTCACAGAGTCTCCGATGAAGCCCATTAGGGGCATGGTCACAGGCCAAAGAAAGCCGGAGGACAAGTTCATTCGAACAAAGGTATCATAACTGAGAACATTGATCAAACTTCCACTGTCAACCAAAATTCTCTTTATAGGATGTTTTGCAATCATCATAGATATTACGATGCTATCGTCATTATTATTAACTATTTCCTTTAGATCCCTTTTAGAAAAGGGAATTACAGAGTCTAATCCCTCATCCCCCTATGGCCTCTTGGAAGTACCATCTGCTCCCCAGAAAATCATAACCATAGTCTTCTCAGTCGGGGTGTTATCAATGCTGACCTGGGTAGGTGGGGGTGCTGACGGGCCTGGCACAGTTGGGTTCCCCCTCTGGACGAATTTTTCCAAGTGACCACATTGGATGAGGTCTTCAATCGTCTTCTTCAGCTGGCAACAGTCCTCCGTATCGTGGCCATGGTCCCAGTGGAAACAACAGTAGAAATTTTTGTTGTGAAGGGCCCCTGGCTTCATGGGAGGAGGGTGCTAAAGATACGACTCGCCCTCAATTTCCATTAGAATGTGAGATATTGGGACGAGTAGAGGGATAAAGGGGCTCTCCCTAGGGGCGAGTGCTTATGGTCAGTTGTTTGGTCGGCGAGGAGGCTCAGGCTTGCTAGATCGAGCCTCAATAGGCTTGGAACGGGCCTGCTTCTTGCTTGAACCCCCGTCTGCCTCGCATCAAGAAGAGTCAGCCTTGTCGGTGCGGATATACTTCTGTGCTCAACTCAGCAGCTCAGCATTGGAACCGAAGGACTTCTTGTCAAGGGAGTAGGCAAAGCGGGATGGGCAGAGCCCTCGCTTCAAGGCCAGAGTGGCCATCGAGTCTTCAAGAATGTAGACTTCGAGCATGGCCTCCTTGAACCGAGCCATGAAGTCCCTCAACGACTCGCTGCTCCTCTGCTGAATGGTAAACAAGCTGTCGGCCACCCGTGGGATCTTTTGGCACGCATCAAAATGCACTAAGAAGGCCCTCTCTAGCTGCCGGAAGGAGTTGATGCTGCATGGTGGCAAGAAAGAGTAGCAAGCATGGGCAACATTCCAAAGGGTGGCAGGGAAGACGATGCAGAAAAAGGAGTCGATTACCCCATGGACTTGCATAAGGACTTTGTAGCTCTTCAGATGATCCAGAGGGTCGATGGTACCATCGTAGGGGTCCAGTTGAGGAAGGCAGAACTGGGCCGAGATCGGTTCCTCTATGATGCTGTGGGATAGTGGAGGATGGCTGTCATAATCCGCCTTTGGCTGATTTGTGATTCTGCGGCTGAGTTTCTCCAATCACTGGTTGTACTCATCTAACTATCGCTTGGCCCGACGAGCGATCCGGCCATCAAAGGACCCCTCCCTTGAAGATACCGAGGATGGGAAGGGATGGCGCTGATGGGGATGTGCCCACTCTATCCCCTTTCCGTGCCGCCGCTTGGGAGAAGCACTAGCGTGGCGAGAAGGAGATCGGGGTCTCTTGGAGGCCTTCCGATGGTGATGCCTGGGTGAGGCATGGCGGTGGCGGGTCTTTCGAAAAGGAGATCTCCCATTGATGGATTGTTGACTGGGCTAAACCATCCCTAGGCCCGATGAGGGTGGTCTTGGGTGCTGTTGTGCAGCCGTTGGTTGTTGCTGTAGCTCCTGAACCACAGCCACAAGTGATTGAACTTGTACTGTCAGGGCAGCGATTTGATCATCCTAGGGTGATGGCGGTGGCTGTGCAGGAATGCCGGTCTCCGACTGCTTAGCTCTCTGGCAATGCCCTCCAGCGCAGCTGGTGAAAATCTCCTGGGCACGTGTCACCACCTTCTTCTCGCTTGCTCAGGGAAAAACGGTCTGTAGCTGGCTAGTTCGAAGCTTTCTACCTCTTCTTCCCCCTTCCTGGTGCGCCAATCTATTGCCGCCAAATCACGTTCCTCAAACATCGGGTAACGGAGAGGATCCGGAGGGCCACTAGGACGGCAGGGGAATCTTCCAATGCCTTATCCTCAATGGAATTCCTGTAAGAAAGTCCTCGGGGATCGGTTGCACCGATGGGGACCCTCCGACGCTCGAGTAAGTAACTTGGAAAATAGTGAAGAAAGAACTGAAAATTAACTTGAGGACTTGGAGTTCAGATCTGTTCTCTCGTTATGGGTGAAGGTTCTTATACCTGTCCGAAGGTCCCTCTTATCCGCTTTTAGAAGGTGGTTAATTATGAGACATTAATATCTAGTAGTGGACAGGAGACAAGGCTGACAAAGATAGGTCACAACAAATAATAAGCATATCAGAGGTGTATCGTCCTGCCAGCCCTTTGTCAGACAGCACCATAGGTGGTAGGTGGGCCTAGTCATATAAGGCATGCACCGTAACGGGCAATGGCCATGTGTGGTTGCAGATGGTTAGTGGGCCACATGGTGGTTGCAAGTGAAAAGTGGGCCTCGTGGCGGTGTCAGGTGGCTCAAGGCCAAGGGGACCTGGGGTCTGAGGCCGAGGGAACCTGAAGTCCAAGGACTAGGAAACTCAGAGTTCAAGGCCGGGGTTCCTTTAATTGCCCCTCCCGTTAGCCATAACATGGCCCGATCAGCCACATCAGTACCCATATAAAATTTGCTCGAAATTGGTTGTTAATATGTTAAAATATTTGAGGTCATTATCCATATCTCTTTGTGATTCTTATATCATAGCAAAGGTTATTATTGATGAATATGAGATATACAAGTTATATAACAAAAGTATAGGTAGGAGTGATGTTATTGATGAAATTAATATGCTTGAATGTAAAATAAAAATTTAATGAAGTTCAATTGATTTCAAATTATAGTGCACATAAATATCTATCAAAATAATAAAAATTATAATAATAACACTAATAGTATAAGTTTTCATGACCCTTCTTGCCTCGATCAATTAGGATTATGGCCAAATCATGCTCTCAAACGTGGGGCATCACATAGCAAATCAAGCAAATAAAGCTCAAGAGTATTATTGCTCCTTCACTAAGAAAGTATTGCTTCATTTAAAGATGACTCATGTGAGTCATGGTTCATCCAAATCAAGTGACAAATCACTCAACTTAGATGTTATAAAGTACATATCACAAGTTCAATGCAAGTCAGCCTAACAAAGTAACTGAAGTATCATAATGCTCACTAGGAGCTTATTCTAAGTTAGTCTGACAAGATTTAAATCATCAAGATGCTGCTAAAGGACTCGATAGACTTTAAACTTTTCAAAATCTAAAATATTATTCTATAATCAAAGAAGTATTGGTTCTTAGTTATGAGAATATTACTCCTTTAAGGACATCATTTAAGCATTGTTGTATTTTGACTACCCCTCAAGAGATCTTTATTTTTGGGTGTTAAAAAATTATTACTCTAAATTTTCATAAAGAAAAGGAAGTATAACCAGACAGTGTAATAGGGGCTCACTATTTTAACTCAAAGGAAGGAGGAATAGGGGGATTAAACTTGAACCTTTACAAGATAATATTACTTTATGTTTATGATAAAAAAATAATATATTCATATACACACACACATATATATACATATATTCATACATACACATATGTATGTATATCAGCCCACATTTTTTACCTTTGGGATTTGTGATTTATGTAGATCTAATAGTGAAAAGGGCAACTGGATATAAGTTGAGTATAGTCAAGTATAGCGCGCTCTCTCTCTCTCTCTCTATCTATCTATATGTATGTATGTATGTATGTATATCTTCATGTGTGTTGATTCCAATTAGGTATAGTATTGTTTAGGGAATATTTTTGAATGCTTAAATTAGCTTGTGTCTTGAGGTGATTCTTGCATCACATGGCACAAAATTAATGGTAGGGATGTGTGTGTTTGTATGTTGATAAGCACGAGTTGTAGAAATCACATAACAAAATATAGATAGGTGTGATGTTATTGATAATATTAATCTACCTGGATGCATGTGTAAAATCAACCAATTTATTTGATTCCAAAGTTTGACCCAACTTAATGCTCTCATAAAACTTAAAGGCTTCTTTTCCCTGCTTGGCCTTTGCCAATCAAAGTTATGATCAATTATGCTCTTAAAAATAGGGGCATGATAGAGTTGGACTAGATCCATAAAAAATATAGACCCAATGAATCATTCAGATCGAGTTGGAGTCGACTATATTCCAAATCTAACTTGAAATGTTTGGATTCAAGTTGAGATTAGATTGGATTGGATTTGCATCTATATTAAATATATAGTTATTACTTTATAGCTAAAATCTAATAATTGATAATTAATCATATATTTAATTAAAAATTAAATAAGACTAAAAAGAGCTTATTATTCAAAAACCTTTAATTTTATTTAAATAATTGACATTCTTAGATTGGCAAATTAGAATTTTAATATATATTTAAGATATTTGAAGGCATTATAATAAGGCTTCACTATTTCAAATAACAAAGATGAAAATTTAGAGATAATTAAGTGTAAATAGATGAAAGGAGATATAATTATTAGGAAGAAAATATGAATTAGTTCTTAACACAAAAAAAATGAATTAGATTGAATGGTAGTTCATTTAATGAATTAACAAGTATAATTGGAGCGAAATAGAACGAGGTTTATATAATTTACATTTATAGATTGGGCTGGAATAGGTTTAGGTCCTTCCCTTTTTTTATTGAACAAAATTATAATTGAATAATATATGAGTTGGATCAGGTCAATTTAGGTTGGAAAATGTGAGGTGTAATTTTAATCCAAAATTTAGACTGGGTTGAGTTCTTGAACCCAACCTAACGAAATTATTGAGTCTTTAAATACAAATTAAGATGGGATAGGAATAAGGGATTAACCCAACCTATTCACAGCGTTGGGCAGGGATCTTTTGAATAAATTGATGACCTTTGCGCTGCATTTAATTTTTTTTTTTTCTAAAAAAAATATAAGATTTGGATATGTGTATCATCCTATCCAAGATATGATAGATGTGAAAGAATCAGAGCTGATTTGCTGAGATTTGGGCTTGGATATGGTCTTTCGATTAGGCTATAAATTTAGGGCAGGACGACACCTCCCACAAAATACAAGCTCAAGATTGTCAGTGGTTCCAGTTCTATCATGTATCATGTCTCTCTAAGAGAGGCGACTATGGAGTATGTTAGTCTCTTTAATTTTCTATGTCTGTGCAATGATACTAGTAACTGCAACTTTGCACTCCTTCATGAGGCTCAGCGTTCGATCCCATCATCCCTTCAACTGGATATCTGGGAGATGCCAGCTGATCTCCTTACGTTTCACCTTTTGTTTTTAAGGAAGGAGGAGAGCCTTACATGCACTGGAACCAAAAGATCCTTACATGACTTGGTGTCGAGTAGAGCCGCGACGGGGCGAGGGTTATTCTCGGAATGGAACGAACACGAAGTTAGGTTTCACGCGGACGGAGCAATCGCATGAAACACCGCTCAAAGGGATGTTTGGCAACCAGCGATGGCAATTTTCTTATTATTATTATTATTATTATTATTAATCCTCGAGCGTGAGTGGAAGAATTTTTTCCTGCAAAGAAAATTCTACGACCAAAAATAAAAATGAAAAGGGGCAGCAAGGAATGGTACTTCTTCCTCCGTTCCCATCCTCCACTGATCCCCATTCAGCAAACCCTAGCAACTGTAGAGATATGCCCATGCGAAAGCTCCATAATTCGGATTCTCCCTGGTTAGGTCGCTTGGATTCAAGTTGATCAAGGAAGTGGATTGAGGGATTCATGTATGACAGTATGTAATCAGATCTGTAATAGATTCCCTGTTGTGAATATATGCATATGTTTTTTTTTTTTTTTAACTTTGACTTTGGCGATGAGTTTCTATCCTAAGATAAGATTATTCTTCTGCTGATCATGAGACCCTTATCTTGTTATCATTTTGCTTCAATGTTGGTCTATTGTTTTAATGTTGTATAAACTATGGAAGGTTGGTTACTATTGGGGGTAAAATCGTCATTGCATCAATATCCGTGCGAGGAGACTATGACCAACCTCCTCCCCTCGGCCTCTCCGGGCTTCCGTAGCTCGGCCTTCCCGGGCTTCCATAGCTCGGCCTTCCGGGCTTCCGGCTCGGCCTTCCATAGCTCGGCCTTTCCGGGCTCCCGTAGTTCGGCCTCCCCGGGCTCCCGTAGCTCGGCCTCCCTAGGCTCCCGTAGCTCAGCCTCCCCGAGCTCCCATAGCTCGGCCTCTCTCGAGCTTCCATAGCTCGGCTCCCCCGAGCCTCCAAAGCTCGTCCTTCCCGAGCTTCCATAGCTCGGATATCCCGAGCTTCCATAGCTCGTTCCCCCCAAGTCTCCATGGCCCGGCTTCATCAAGCGATCCACGATCCGATACCTACCTCCGCAGAACCTGACGCGGGAGAGCCCAGGCCTACCATAACAACATCCTAGACAAGGAATCATATCAAGAAGTGGCCTAGAACCTGTCATAGCTACCCCAGGTCTACTCAACCAGATCTCAAGCCATCAAGGAGCTCTCCTGGCCATCGATCCCTTAACAGACAAGATGCGGATCCCAACGGCCCCACAACGGCCTGATTCGATCCACCCCCATATCTTAACAAACTCTGAACCTTCCAGAAGGCGCTCAAGATCCAGGTGACAGTCTATAAATGGGACACTCTCAGATTCCTCAGGTACGCACATGCGCACTTACACCCCCACTCTCACTCTCCTGCTCTCACCGGCAGCTCGTCGGTGCTCTTGCCCTCTAGAGCTCCCGATTGGCCGCCCCCAGAGAGGCCTCCGGAGAGATCCACCTCTCCACTTTCTGGTTGATCGCCGATTTCCTCCCACTGACTTGAGCGTCGGAGGGTCTTCCGTGGAGGGCCACCCCCAACGCCTCTCGCGCGAGGACTTGTGTGCAGGTCCGCCCACTGGAGATCGACTGCGCCCGTGTCGGAGGATGGATCCTGGCGGCAACAGATTGGCGCTAGAGGAAGGGTCTCAAGTCCCATTAAAACTTGAAAAGAGGAGATAAGGATCTAAATCCGGAGTAGAACCTCTTTAATGGCCAACCGGAGAAGAGCAACCTCAAAAGCCCAAGATCAGGTCGCTTCCCAGAGGCCTGATCCGATGGGCGGAGTAGCGCCGCAACCTCCATCGGTCGAAACCCCGTCACCGCCTGCCATCCCGGTGACCCAGGACCAGTTTGCTATACTGGTCCAACAAGTCCAGGCCCTTACCCACCTGGTTCAAGAGCGCCTTGCAGCCCCTCCTGCTTTGCACTTCCAAAAGGAGGCGGTGACTTCTTCTTCACCAGCAGCTTCCTCATCCGGTCTGCATGAGCCCGCGGACCCCCCAAACCGACCCAGGGGGGACAAACCAGTCCCACGAGGCAGTTATAATAGGGATCCTCTCAGATCTCGGCGAGCCCGATCCCTCTCTCCGGTGACATCTCACCATGATTCAACACCGTCCTTGCGATCCTCACGCCAGCTCCTCCTCTGACCGGCGAGGAGGAGATCCGTCATCAGATCCAGGAGATGCATCAGGAGCTGGACGCCGCCAAGCAGCCCATCCGCCCCAGCCCAAAGCAGAGCAGGGCATCCCTTTCTCTAAGGGGATCATGGAGGAAGTGATTCCCTCCCATGTCAAGCTACCAGCCGTCGAACCCTATCACGGCTCTTCTGACCCGACGACCATCTTAGCAGCTTCCGGTCAATAATGATGTTCCATGGAGCATCTGATGCGGTCCTCTGCCGCGCCTTCCCCTCCACCCTCAGAGGATCCGCCCGAACCTGGTTCAATGCTTTGAAGCCAGGTTCTATCGATTCATTCGATGAGCTGAGCCATCTTTTTATCGGCCAGTTCGTCAGCAGCCGTCGCCACCGACAAAGATCTGACTCCCTCTCCGAAGTCAAGCAGAGAGAGGGGGAGTCCTTGAGGAATTATCTTGGCCGTTTTAATAAGGCCAAGCTAGAGGTGGACCACCTTAATCATGAGGTGGCCATGTCTGCCCTGGCGGGGGGAGTCTCGAAGGAAAGCGACTTCTACCTAGCTATGGAGGTCAGCTACCCCCCCAGCCTCTATGATATGATGGCCCTGGCGGACAAGTACGCTAGGGTCGAAGAATCGCGGAGAGTCGCCCGCACCGAGCAGGCAAAGAAGAAGGAGCCCAAAGTTCCCGACAGGCACCGTCCCGCCCATCGACCAAGCCGCCTCGCCGCCAAAGAGCCCCTCCGCTGCCGCCAAGGAATCGCTCCCAAGCCCTCCCAGGCGATTTGATCACTACACTCCGTTGACCATGCCCCGGGCGCAAATCCTCATGGAGATAGAGCGCCAGCTCCCCCGGCCAGTGCCTCTCCGAGGGAACCCGACCCGAAGAGATCCTACCAAGTACTGCCGCTATCATAGGGAGCATAGTCACGATACTGAAGAATGTTGATAGCTGAAAAATGAAATTGAAAGGCTGATTCAGCGGGGATGACTGAATCAGTTCAGGAGAGCGCCCGAGCCACCACAAGGAGGTGACCGCCAGCTGAACTTCAACAACCTCCTCCTCCACCGAATCCGCCCGTGATCGGCCGCATCAACATGATCGAAGAGGCCGGCGGGTCGAGCCCCAGGGGTGGCAGTGATGGATCGGCGCCAAAGAAGGCACGGACGGGCGAGCTCTCCTTCTCCGATGATGATCTCCTAGGGATACAGCTCCCCCATGATGACATACTAGTTATATCCCTTAATTTCAATAAATATGATTTAAGCCGAATCCTAGTTGATAGTGGAAGTTCGGTAAATGTTTTGTACCTCGGTGTGTTTGCTAGGATGAAATTACTCATGGAAAACCTTCGAGCTATGGATTCCACCTTGATGGGATTCACAGGCGACGTCGTCGTCCCGGAAGGGGTCGTCACCCTGACGGTCCGCGCAGGAACCTGGCCCCTTGTGACCATTGTCCAGACAGACTTCCTAGTAACCGACCTCAGATCCCCCTACAACGCAATATTCGACAGGCCCGGTCTAATGTCCCTCAAGGCAGTTGTCTCCATCCCGCATCTATCCATGAAGTTTCCCACCGAGCTAGGAGTTGGAGTTGTTCGGGGAAGTCAAGCCATGGCTCGACAGTGCTTTGTTACAAGCCTTCAGTCTAGAATGCCAGAAGTTGATGGGCTGGATGCTCGCGAGGACTTCGCCGAACAGCGGGGAGAACCGGTAGAGGAATTGGAGGAGGTACCATTAGAGGAGGCTTGACCCGACCGAACCATAAAGATCGGGTCGCTGCTCAAAGGAGAGCCTCGGCACAAATTGATCAGGTTCCTCCGAAGCAACGCTGACATCTTCGCCTGGTCCGCCTCCGACATGCCAGGGATCAGCCCCGAGGTTCTCGTCCATCATCTCAATGTTGACGAGATGCACAGGCCCGTCAAGCAGAAAAAGAGGAGCTTCGCCCCAGAACGACAAAAGGCCATCGAAGAAGAAGTAGACAAGCTCATCAAGGCCAATTTCGTCCGGAGGTAAATTATCTGAGCTGGCTATCAAATGTCGTCATGGTGAAGAAGTCGAACGGCAAGTGGAGGATCTGCATCGACTTCACCGACCTTAACAAAGCCTGCCCGAAGGACAGCTTCCCCCTCCCTCGGATCGACCAGCTCGTGGACGCCACCTTAGGCCACCAGATGCTGTCATTCATGGACGCCTATTCAGGCTACAATCAGATCCGAATGGCCCCTGAAGATGAAGAGAAGACCACCTTCATAACCGACCGAGGTACTTACTGTTACCGCGTTATGCCTTTTGGTCTTAAAAATGCTGGTGCCACCTACCAGAGGCTGGTCAACAAAGTATTCAAGGAGCAAATCGGCCGGAATATGAAGGTGTACGTGGACGACATGCTGGTCAAAAGCAAGGAAGCGTCACGGCATGTCGAGGACCTCTCGGAGAGCTTTGCAACGCTGCGCAAATATGGATGAGACTCAACCCGACCAAATGTGCTTTCGTGTTAACTCTGGGAAGTTTCTCGGCTTCATGGTCACCCAGCGAGGTATTGAAGCTAACCCCCAGAAGATTCAAGCTCTCCAACAAATGGCGCCCCCGGCATCTGTTAAAGAGGTCCAACGCCTAACCGGGAGAATAGCGGCCCTAAACCGCTTCGTGGCATGGTCGGCCGAGAGATGCCTCCCCTTCTTCAAAACTCTCCGATCGGCCAAAAACTTCCAGTGGACTCCCGAATGCCAAAGGTCATTTCAAGATCTCAAGAAGTACCTCGGCTCGCCCCCACTCCTCAGTAGTCCGGCCCCAGGAGAGACCCTATTCTTGTACCTGGCTGTTTCGGAAGGTGCGGTTTGCTCGGTGCTGATCAAAGAAGAAGGCAAAGTCCAAAAGCTGATCTACTATGTCAGCAGGCTACTCCGCGATGCGGAGACAAGGTACAGCAGAATTGAAAAGATGGTGTTGGCCTTAATCACCTCAGTTCAGAAGCTGCGGCCATACTTCCAAGCACATTCCGTGACGGTCCTGACCGACCAACCCATCAAGGCAGTGGTCCACCGTCCTGAGACGTCGGGGAGAATGACCAAGTGGGCCGTCGAGCTAAGCGAGCATGACATACATTTTTAGCCTCGTCCAGCCATCAAGGCCCAGGTGCTAGCCGACTTCCTCCTCGAATGTACTATCCTGGAGGATGGTTCTGCCCCAGACTCCCTCGAAGAATCAAAATCTGAGGCCCGGTGGCTCCTCCATGTTGACGGGTCATCTAATGCCCATCGCTCCGGTGCGGGTTCTTACCAGTCTGGAGGGGATAACCTTTGAATATGGCATCCGATTCTCCTTTCCGGCCTCCAACAACGAAGCCGAGTACGAAGCCCTGTTAGCCGGCCTCCGAATCGCCCGCAATCTGAAGGTGGAGAAGCTTAATGCCTTCACCGACTCTCAGCTGGTAGCCGGCCATGTACAAGGAGAGTTTGAAGCTCGGGAACCGAACATGGTTCGGTATCTTCAGGCGGTGCGGAGCCTACTTCCCCATTTTGCCGAATTTGAAATCATTCAGATTCCCAGATCCGAGAACGCCCGCGCCGACCTACTCTCCCGATTGGCGACCGCGGAGTCAATGGATGCCGAGCAAAAGTTCCACCTAGAGACTTTGGAAAAGCCCAGCATCGCGGAAGCCGACCGAATAATGCAAGTTAAGGCCGAACCATAATGGTTCGACCCTATCCTCAAATATCTCAGAGAAGGGTCGCTTCCGTCCGACCGAAGGGAGGCTAGAAAGCTGAAGCTGCAGGCCACTCACTATGTGCTGATTGACAACCAGCTTTACAAACGGTCTTTTTCTATGCCGCTGCTCAGATGCCTTCGCCCATCCGAAGCAGATTATGCTCTGCGTGAGGTACATGAAGGGATTTGCGGCAACCATCTGGGAAGCCGGTCCCTATACCACAAGGTGCTGCGATAAGGCTACTACTGGCCGACCATGCAAAAGGATGCGACGATCTAGTCCGAGCCTGCGACCCCTGCCAGAGGCACTCAAGCATCCAAAGGCTCCCTTTCCGCCGAACTAGTTTCCATATCCTTCGCTTGGCCCTTTGCCAAATGGGGGATGGACATCCTCGGCCCATTCCCGCTTGCCACAGGACAGCGAAATTTCTATTTGTCGCCATCGACTACTTCACCAAATGGGTCGAAGCGGAAGCAGTTGCACAAATTACCGAGGCACGGGCCAGAGATTTTGTATGGAGGTCCATCATCTGTCGATTCGGCCTCCCGCATACCATAATCACCGACAACGGTAAGCAGTTTGACAACTCTAAATTTTGCCAGTTCTGTGAGGAGCATGGAATCCGTCACCACCTCACTTCGGTCGGGCACCCACAAGCCAATGGAGCGGCCAAAGTGACCAACAGGACCCTCCTTCAGGGAATCAAAGTTCGCCTCTCCAGAGCCCAAGGCAGGTGGGCGGAGGAGCTGCATCATGTCTTATGGGCCTACCGCACCACCCCGAGAATCCCGACAGGTGAAACCCCATTCCGAATGGCTTTCGGTACAGAGGCCGTCATCCCTGTGGAAATAGGCCTTCCATCGTTGCGGGTGGAAAGCTACTCAGAGGAAGCTAGCAACGAACAGCTCCGCACCAACCTCGACCTGGTAGAGGAGATCAGAGAGAAGGCCCGGATTAGAATGGCCGCTTATCAACAAAGGGTAGCCCGTTATCATGCCTCCAGAGTCAAAGGGAAAGCCTTTCTGCCCGGCGATCTTGTCCTCCGAAAGGCCTCTGTTTCCAAACCGCTGGAACAAGGAAAGCTGGCGCCAAACTGGGAGGGCCCGTACCAAGTAGTGGAGATCATTGGACCGGGAACCTACAAGCTACAAGATTTGGATGGGAAATCTATTCCCCGATGTGGAACTCGGACAATCTCCGTAAATACTATCAATAGGGTATGTCCTCTCTGAATTCATTTTCATATGCCTCATTATACATTTCCATCTACACATTTTTTTGCAATTTGCGATGTGAATCATCATGCACTGCATCGCCAAAGATTGCAAAAAGAAACAGGTGCTGCTTACAATCCTCGGTACAACCGAGCTACCTGTTTGAACAGGAATTCTCCGAACCTTGGCAGGGCCAAGTAAAAATTCTCCGAACCTCGGCTGGGCTGAGCAACAAATTCTCCGAACCTTGGCAGGGCCAAGTAAAAATTCTCCGAACCTCGGCTGGGCCGAGCAGCAAATTCTCTGAACCTTGGCAGGGCCAAGTAAAAATTCTCCGAACCTCGGCTGGGCCGAGCAACAAATTCTCTAAACCTTGGCAGGGCCAAGTAAAAATTCTCTGAACCTCGGCTGGGCCGAGCAACAAATTCTCCGAACCTTGGCAGGGCCAAGTAAAAATTCTACGAACCTCGGCTGGGCCGAGCAACAAATTCTCCGAACCTTGGCAGGGCCAAGTAAAAATTCTCGAACCTCGGCTGGGCCGAGCAACAAATTCTCCGAACCTTGGCAGGGCCAAGTAAAAATTCTCCGAACCTCGGCTGGGCCGAGCAACAAATTCTCCGAACCTTGGCAGGGCCAAGTAAAAATTCTCCGAACCTCGGCTGGGCCGAGCAACAAATTCTCCGAACCTTGGCAGGGCCAAGTAAAAATTCTTCGAACCTCGGCTGGGCCGAGCAACAAATTCTCCGAACCTTGGCAGGGCCAAGTAAAATTCTCTGAACCTCGGCTGGGCCGAGCACAAATTCTCCGAACCTTGGCAGGGCCAAGTAAAAATTCTCCGAACCTTGGCTGGGCCGAGCAACAAATTCTTCGAACCTTGGCAGGGCTAAGTAAAAATTCTCCGAATCTCGGCTGGGCCGAGCAACAAATTCTCCGAACCTTGGCAGGACCAAGTAAAATTTCTCCGAACCTCGGCTAGGCCGAGCTACAAATTCTTCGAACCTTGGCAGGGCCAAGTAAAAATTCTCCAAACCTCGGCTGGGCCGAGCTACAAACTCTCCGAACCTTGGCAGGGCCAAGTAAAAATTCTCCGAACCTCGGCTGGGCCGAGCAACAAATTCTCCGAACCCTGGCAGGGCCAAGTAAAAACCCTCCGAACCTCGGCTGGGCCGAGCAGCAAATTCTCCGATCCTTGGCAGGGCCAAGCGAAAATTCTTCGGGCTAAAATCCCAGCGGAAAGCCAAAGTGTGCGACCCCCGGTTAAAACCGAGGGACTCCTAGGTAGTCCCCAGAACCTCGGTCGATCTGAAAGAGGCACGCTACGCGAAAAACTATCAGCGCGCATAAAGAATGTGCCCCCGGCAAACCCTAAAAGGGTCCAATAAAGCCCCACAAAACCGACCGCGGACCTTGAGCAAAAGCCGGGAAGGTCCCCCTCTTCACTACTAAAGCTTCTTGGCAACACCCCTATAGCTTGTCAACAAAGCGCCTATCCCAAACCGAGCCAAGACTCGGCGCGTGAACCAGCAGAGCCACACCGACTCCCCAACTATTATGCAATGGCATGTTTAAAGCTAAAAACTCTTGAAAAAAGAAGGTTATCCAAACAAAGCCTTTTTCATTGATCGGGAAAAAGGGAGTACAAAAAGAGACAAGAAAAGAAAAACAGAAAGCAAAAATAACAGAGGCCCTAAATCAGGGTTCGAAGTTGCTCCCAGATGCCAGTAGATCCTCTAGGCGCTCGGTGAGGTCGGCAACCTGCTGGCGAAGTGATGCGATCTCCTCCCTCTGCCGGTCTGCCACCCGGCGCAAGGCCTCCGCCTCCTTAGTGGATACATCCACGTACTCCTCGACGACCCTTACGAGCTGCTGTTGGCTCGCAAGGGTCGACGCCAGACCCAACCCATCAACAGTGATGGTGGGACGGCCCCTCTGCGGATGTAGTAGACCGTCGAGTGATGCACGTAACTCTTCGGAGGATCGCCCTTGAGAAGCCATGGTCTAATACTATTTCAAGACCTGAACCGAGGGATGACTAAGACCACACCCCTCGGTCATATTTACACTTGCCAGGCGGGTATCTCAATCGGTCGCACCATAGCTACCGACCTATAAGAACTTGCCATGTGTCGTCACTTTAATGCCTGCAGAATCCGAAGTACCGCACCCCATCCCGAGTGAGATCGGTAAGTGCGGACGGACTGATCGGGAATCCCCCTAAACAGAATATTTTCCGATCTGTCGGCCCCCATAATAAATGCTCGCAGCACTTCCCCAAGCTCTTTTTTCTGGAAGCGCAGAGGGAAGAAATCCAGCGTCTGGCCAGTGACTTGTCCCCTCGGGAAGGATAACGTCATAAATAAAGAAGCGTGACAACATACCGCTCGTTTCGCCCTGGCGCCCCTCACCAAGCGTCATAGAGACCTTACACTACGGGTCATAGTGGCAGCTAAGTCATTTCTCCGAGCCCTAATCTTCGAACCTTGGCAGGGCCAAGTAAAAGAATTCTCGAACCTCGGCTGGGCCGAGCTACTAGTTCTCTGAACCTCGGCTGGGCCGAGCTACAAGTTCCCCAAACCTGGGCAGGGCCAAGTAAAACTTCTCCAAACCTCGGCTGGGCTGAGCTACAAGTTCTCCGAACCTTGGTGAAGCCAAGTGCTAATTCTCTGAACTTCGGCGGGGCCGACCCATGAACATTCGAGCTCCGGTAAGGACAAAACACAAAATACCGAGCTTCGAACCGAAGTAAGGAACATGTTCCGCCAAACGATCTCCAAACCGCCGCTTGCGAACCTCGACTAGTTCGGATAGCGCGGGATCTTCACCTAAGAACGAGCGAGGCACCCATGCCCAACAACAACAATAAACTTGGCACAGAAGAGGTAGAGATTGAGAAACAAAACAGAACTCTCTTTATTTCATTGCCAATCAAGATCGGTTACAAATGCCTTAGAGGCGTTACAAGAGCATTGAAATGCATAAAATAAAGACGAATACAAAACTCGAGCAACTGCTCCAAAGCAGACCTGGGCAACCATGGTGCTCCGGCATCCGATCGCCGAACCAGATAAGCCGCATCCAGTCAGCTCAAGCTGATAATAGCCGGGCGACATGGACCAATAGTTGCGGCCAGCTTCAGTCAATAATGATATCTCGGTGACCCAACCGAGATATCTGGGTGGCCATCCCAGACCACCCAACCGAGGGACCCCCCGGCGAGCAGGTAGGAAGCCAGCGGACCCTGGCGTCGGAACGCTCTCCCAAACCGAGTGTGCACCACCCTACCTTGCCGTGACTCAAGGACAAGGTGTCGGCGGGCGGCACACCATCGCCCCCTCCCCATGTGGCAAAAGATTCCCCAGGAGGGCAAGCCCAAGAATCCAAGTCGGGGGAGGAGGCGAAATTCACTCAAACCATGGGGAGTCCGCGTGCACTCCCTACCGTACGTCCCCGAAGGGGAACCACAAAGGTCACACTGGAAGAGTGTGTGTGCACTCTCCGTGTGATCTCTGCGCCCTCCTTGTGCGCTCTCCATATGATCTCCGAGACTCATCCCCTAAGGACGAGCCATTCTTCGGCAGCCCCTTCATCGCCCCAACTATCCGGTGGCAAGGAGCTTATGAGAGGAGAGCTCAGTCCTCCCACTCGCAACAGTAGAGAAACAAGCATGATGGAAACTCTAATGGGAAAGAAACTTTGGGGACAACCAAACACGACCCCCTCTTCCCTTTTTTATAGGCCAAAAATGGACCGGGAACAATTACCAAGGCTATAGGCTCCGAGATTCAAACACCTGGGCCATACCTCACGTGGCCTCCCAGGATGAAAGCGGCGCCCTAATGCGCGCCAAGCCCACCGCCTGAATTATGACATATGCAAAGATTTCCTCTTGATCCCGAATCGCGATCATTAAATGCAGAGGATCATCCACTAGCATTACGAAACTGGCAGGTTTAGGAGATCGTCCTACAAAATAATATCCTCCAATGGTAAACGGCTGCGTGCGCCGTACGTCAAAACGACCTGCATGGGAAAAGAGCACCTTCCGAAAAGCTCTAGAGCAGCTTTATGTTCCCCACAGCGCTGTATCATCAATTTTGGTGAAATAAAAACCGATTTGCCTGCAGAACGATAGGGCGCTGGTAGAATAACAAAACGAGCATGAAGGCTACATAAACTGTTCTTTCATTTAATGAAAAATGAAATGACCAAAGGAAGCGAAAAATACTTCGGCAACCACCTTCATACGTCGGCCCTAGCCGACCTATTTTGCTTGTCGGCCCTAGCCGACCTAATTTGCTCGTCGGCCCTAGCCGACCTACTTTGCTCGTCGGCCCTAGCCGACCTACTTTGCTCGTCGGCCCTGGCCGACCTTGTCGGCCCTAGCCGACCTACTTTGCTCGTCGGCCCTAGCCGACCTATTTTGCTTGTCGGCCCTAGCCGACCTACTTTTCTTGTCGGCCCTAGCCGACCTATCTTGCTCGTCAGCCCTAGCCGATCTATTCCATCTATCGGCCCAAGCCGACTTACCCGACCAATCGGTCTTAACCGGCCGACTTCATTTATCGAGTTTTAATTAAGACTCAAACCGGACCAGATCGCCTGTCGGTTCGCCGGTCAAGGCTATCGCCCCGCCTTGGGCCAAGCCAATGCATTCCCTAATCCCGGAACAAAGTTGACCAAAGAACATCAACGAGCCATAAGTCGCTCGCGATTGAGGCAAGACTGGGCGGCAACAGGACCATACAAGGAAAAACACTTAAATGAAAATAGAGGGTTCATTCATTAAAAAACATCGGTCAGACTTTCAAAAAGCAAAATACAGGGGTGGCTCCTAAGGGCCGGGAACCACGTCAGTTTTGAAGGAGCTCTCAGTTACATCCGCGGAGGTGTGACTAGATTCACCTTTCTCTAATGCCTTTGCCCCTCCAGCGACAGTTTGCGATCATCCCTCAGAAGCTGTTGCTTCACTGGGACCCGGGGCGGCACCAGGATCGGCATCGAAGACGTCGACGTATTCATCCTCCTCTTCTAGACTCACCATCGTCAGGAGCTTCAGTATCCAGGAAAGAGAGATCCCACTCCGGTGCTCATTGGATATCTTATCTTTACATTCTTCCATTCCAAGTTGGAAGGCGTCAACGCCGATAGCGTCCTGCTTCCCCTTGAGTATGGCGAGCTGCGTCTTAGCCTCAGCAACCTGCTTCTTAGCCTCGCAACTTGAGCCCGCAAAATAACATTTTGCTCCTCGAACTCGCCGGCCCGCGTCTCGAGTTTTGAGCTCTTATTGCGGCTGGACACGAGCTCACCTTGGAGAGCTCGATTCTCCAACCCTAACTTCGCCATCTGAAAAACCAAAGTCAGTCGGCATCACAAGAGACTGTAGAAGAAGCTAAAAAGGGGGAAATGAGATCGTACCTCCTCCTCTCGTCTGGCCAACCTCTTGGTCAGCTCCTCAGCCTCACCCCTGGCTCTTGTTCTGTCAGCCCCGATCAGCTCAACTCTCTCCTGCAAAGTATTGATCCTTGACTGTTTGGCTTCGGCCTCCTCCCGGGCTTGGGATAGCTCGTTGCTCACCCGAGCTATCGTCCCTTGGTGCCATTTAGCGCCCTCCCTCAAGTGGGCAATTTCACCATCGCGCGCTTCAACTTCTCCTCCATTTCATCGAGCATTCTAATCAGACGCTTCCTCTCGTCGGCAGCTTCCCTCCCCAGCCGACCCAAACTCTCGCTATGTTCTCGCCGTATCGCCTTCATCTCCTCGGAATGTCTCGACTTAACTCTGGCCACTTCCAAGCATGCATTGTCATTCTTCCAGGAGTCCCTGCAACTCCTCCGCTCTGCCTTTCTGCTTGGACGCTTCGGCTAGAGCGGCCTGATACGCCACCTTCATCCCCTCCAAACCTCTGTTGCTACTGGCCAAAAGTTCCTCGAACTTCTCAGACACCACCACTCGCGATCGAAGTTCAGCGTTGTCTCTCCTGGCCTGAACGCTGGCCCCCGTCGCCAAACTCAGACGCCAGCACATCGCCCGAGAAAGTAGGACACTCTGCAGGAAAAAAGATGAGTAAAAATCCACGATCAGGACAATCAGAAAAGCATCCACCGCACAAAAGTAGTAACTCACCCGAGATGCATAGGACCGCATCATCTTCATGAGGGTCGGGTTGTCAATATCAGGGAGAAGGTGGATACTTTCGGCCACTCCCTGCTGCCCAAACGCGGCATCAACCAGTTCCAAATCCGTGAATCTATCCGCCGAAGGATCCACACCCGGGTACAAGGCCGACCTCATCATGGCAGAAAACACCTCCTCAACACCAGCGCTCGAGCTATTGGGTTGACCATCCCCGCCTGAGGGACCAACCTGGGCGACCTCCATCTGAGAGGCCTTCAACCTCCCAGCCTCTTCTATCAAGGCCCTAGTTTGGACTTCTTTAGATAATTCGGCTAGCCCAAGCGCCAGCCTCCCCAAAATCTTTTTCGAGGGAGCCCCCAGTGCGGGACTCCCACCTTGCTGCGCCCCTTCCTCCGACGCACCTTTCTCGGTCACCACCATCTACATCTCCTCCATAGGCTCCCCCGAGGCCTCAGTCTGGCCTATTTCTTGACCCGCTGCGGGCGAACCAACGTCACTACTCTCGGACTCCTCCTGAACCTCTCCACTAGCGGCCTCTCTCCCTGGCTCCTCCACTGGAGCCGCTAATGGTCCCGCGGAGGCAGAAGGCCCCCAGAAACGACCACTTCTGCCGAATCTATCGCCGGCTCCTCTTTCACAGGGGACGCTACCGGATGAGCCAACGGAGTTTCATCCGAACTGTCCGTTATTTCCACTACAAGAGGACAAGGGATCACGGTTGTCCTCCCCAGATCCTCCTCCGCCCCCGGCGCTCCTGTCGTGATCGCTCCGGCGTCCGACGGGCTTCTTGCGGAGGTATGAGCCCTTTTCTCGGGCCTACCACTATCTGCGCCGCTGCTCTCCCCTGGGCACTTTCCTCTCTTCCTCTTGGTGAGGCTCGATAATGCCGACCTCTTGGCTGAAAGAATGAAACACACACGATCAGATCCAAACACATTCATTGAGAAAACACACAGCAAAAAAGGTAAAAGGGAGGACTCACCTTGCGGGTCCAGGGAGCTGAGCCCGGCTGCGAAAAGGGCTCCCTCCGATAATAGGTCATTGGCCGAGAACACTTGGCCATTGCGAAGGACGTCCAAGTCCCTTTCCTCCTGCGCTGACAAAATTGGATGCGTTTCCGCATCCCTAACAAAGTTCCCCATTTCCGAGGGAAGTCGGAACCAATGTTCCCCTCTACTATAACAAACCGGCTCTTCCATCCCTTAATAGAGGACGACTTATCCACAATAATGTTGAAGGACCTCCGGGGTCCAATGTAGGGCCACTCTGATTTCCTCCCAGGTATCAGATGGTAGCAAGCGTGAAAAGGGGAAGAGTGGCGACAATTTGAATTTGATGGCACATTGAGATAAATCCGATGATGCTTCGCCAACTGTTTGGGGCCACCATCACCAAGGGATGGAGAGGGAAACGAAAGCCTGCTTTCAAGCTGTCTTCATAAACGAAGAGCCCAGACTCCAGATCTCGCGAGACCCTATCTCCAGACTCCGGCGCCCGCAGAATGACATCTGAGGGCATGCCATACCTCTGATGAATCCTTCCCAAATCCTCAGCGACGATCTCTGAAACCACATCGTTGGGACTCATCGCCATCTTAACTGAGAAAAACACCAGGCGAAACGGCCAGTGTCGCGAAGGACGGAGGGCGAAACTCTTCAAAGAAAAAATAAAAGGATGCTGCAAACATGCATATATATAGTGCGGCCGTCGCTTTGCTTCCCCGCTAAGGAAGCCACTTTGAGAAGACGGGGCATCTCGCCCGAGGCATCCGGAACCGCCTCAACAAACGCTGGATCGATCGGGATTCGCGACATGGCGTATTCCCAACCGTCACTCTTGGAGGAGCCTTACCCCCGAAGGCATGATGACCCTGTCGCATTAATTAGGGCATCATTGCACGGACTGACTAAATCAAAATGCCCCATCTGGAACGTGCCACCTGGATTTATACTCCCTATGCCCGAACCTACGCTTCGAACTAGGGAGTGGAGGGCATGTGTTGGGGGGTAAAATCGTCATTGCATCAATATCCATGCGAGGAGACTAAGACCAACCTCCTCCCCTCGGCCTCTCCGGGCTTCCGTAGCTCGGCCTTCCCGGGCTTCCATAGCTCGGCCTTCTCGGGCTTCCATAGCTCGGCCTTTCCGGGCTCCCGTAGTTCGGCCTCCCCGGGCTCCCGTAGCTCGGCCTTCCCAGGCTCCCATAGCTCGGCCTCCCCGAGCTCCCATAGCTCGGCCTCTCCCGAGCTTCCATAGCTTGGCTCCCCCGAGCCTCCAAAGCTCGTCCTTCCCAAGCTTCCATAGCTCGGATATCCCGAGCTTCCATAGCTCGTTCCCCCCGAGTCTCCACGGCCCGGCTTCATCAAGCGATCCATGATCCGATACCTACCTCCGCGGAACCTGATGCGGGAGAGCCCAGGCCTACCATAACAACATCCTAGACAAGGAATCATGTCAAGAAGTGGCCTAGAACCTATCATAGCTACCCCAGGTCTACTCAACCAGATCTCAAGCCATCAAGGAGCTCTCCTGGCCGTCGATCCCTTAACAGACAAGATGCGGATCCCAACGGCCCCACAACGGCCTGATTCGATCCACCCCCATATCTTAACAAACTCTGAACCTTCCAGAAGGCGCTCAAGATCCAGGTGACAGTCTATAAATGGGACACTCCCAGATTCCCTCAGGTACGCATATGCGCACTTACACCCCCACTCTCACTCTCCTGCTCTCACCGGCAGCTCGTCGGTGCTCTTGCCCTCTAGAGCTCCTGATTGGCCGCCCCTAGAGAGGCCTCCCGGAGAGATCCACCTCCCCACTTTCTGGTTGATCGCCGATTTCCTCCCACTGACTTGAGCGTCGAAGGGTCTTCCGCGGAGGGCCACCCCCAACGCCTCTCGCGCGAGGACTTGTGTGCAGGTCCGCCCACTAGAGATCGACTGCGCCCGAGTCGGAGGACGGATCCCGGCGGCAACAGTTACCATCAAAGGAATGAGATTTAATATTTTCACTCTCTTACCAGCTGATAGATTTACACCATGTTTAAAGTAAGAAATGCAAAAGTGAGAACGAATAGCAAGAATCAGAATCAATATGTGGGGTAATTTAGAAAGCAGGGCTTGATGTGATCGATAGAGGGGCCAGATCTGGTTGAAGCAAAATGTTTGTAAGAATTGATGATCCTCTTTTTTGAATCCTAGATGTTTGTTTGCAGGAATGAAAGCAAAGAATATATCTGGAACTTTGGCTCAAAATCAAAGCAGGGATTTGTAAAGGAAATTGTTGCGATTGAAGATGCGGTGAATCTGTCGTACGTTAGCCACTGTGTTCTAGACATGGACTGGTGGTGAAGGTTCAAAAATATGGTACAGCTGAGGAATCTAGGATCGGAAACATGCCTGTGTCTATCATCGCCCAACAACACCTTGTGTTGTTGAGGTTGTGTTACAACCTTTATCTGCTCCTCGATCACTTTTTGCATCCTTCAGTTTGATATTTTTCCACATTGCGGTGCATAATTCAGGTAATGTTTTCTTGTCACAGCTACTTTCTGTTTATTTCCTTACTATTTGTATTTCCTGCACTCTGCATCACAAATCCACATGTGATGCAATGCTTTTACCATATGCAATAAAAGATAGACCGACTGAGTTGGGCTTGCAGGCATCAAAGTTCAGAAAATATCAGCAATGATTCCACTATCTTTCTTATATAATATATTATTTAGTTTTCAGTGTTTGTAGTTAAGTATTTTAAAATTACATGCAGTTTGAGGCGATAGTTAGGTGTTGATTCTCCATCACTCTAGGAAGATTAGTAACAATTAGAGAGAAATAACCTACTGAAATCAAAAACATAATGGGTTGGAAGAATCAATTGTTTTTACAAAGATGGTAGTTATATTTCTTGAGTTTTCAGTGCTCAAAGCCAAACATTATTTTTTAAAAAAGGCTTAAGATTCTTAAGGTGTTGAGATATGTTTCTGGAAAAGTTGTGGATAATGCATATTTTTCTGTCTCATGATAGTCCTGAATGTTGACATTTGCTCCTTCTTTACCTTTTTACTTAGTGTTATATACATTCGTAAAGAAAAATTGGTATTGTTCAATATTATTTAAATCAAAACCTGCTGGATAAATTCCTCATTTTGCAACAGACCATTTAAAGGAAACTAGGACCTGTGAAATAAAATATGAAATCTAATGTGGACACCGCATATGTGGAGAATGTTTTGATGAGACATTGTAACATGCCCAGTAAGCCCTTACCTCATTAATTTGTTTATTTGTTTTTTCTTGTGCTTTTGGTTGCATGGTTGTGAACCATAGTTCTGTTATCTGATTTTTCTTTGGTTCTATGGTTTTTATGAACGTACTCATTTAGAATATATTCCAATGTGGTCTTTCAAATGCCACAATGTTGGAGCTCATCCTGTGACAAGGTGAGATCACGGCAACCGTGCACATTGTTTTTTTATATGTCAAGAGTTATAGAAGTTTCCAGTTTATTTATAGTTTTTGCAATTATATTCTAAATTAAATTCTTTTAGTTTAAATTAAAATGCAATATTTTATTCTCTGAATATTTTTTTTTTGATCATATGTTTCTATGCACCAGTTTGGATGGATGGAGAGTATAACTGCTAACAACAATGATGGAGGAGGTTATACGAGTATAACTGCTAACAACAATGATGGAGGGAGATTATACATGTTATAAATAATTTTTTCTCACCTCTTTCTAAAAGTAGTGGGTCTATATATTGATATGGCATCTACTAACATGTGTGATGTCGGTATTTAAATAATATTGGATGATCCATTAGATGAATCCTCAGGATTCTCCTCAGCCATTTGAGCGCTTATAGGAAGTTAATGGGCATGTGTAATGGAGAAAAGAAAAAATTGTTGAAAGAAGAGGCAAAAGGAAGGGATTATGGATTACTAAATTTTTGCATAGTGGCCATTCAACACCACTCGATGATTTAATCTGCCATGAAAAATTTAGATTTTTAATTTATTAGTTTCCTTAAACGAGAGGGAAAGTTTTCTATCACATACAAGTGTGACCAAACATCTCACTATATGAGCCACTTCATGAGTGAATTTTAAACCTTTCTGGTTGGAGCCTTCCATTGAGATTGTTACTAGAATTTTGCTTAATATTTTGTTGACTATTTTAAAGTTGCATTTCTTTAGTTTCATTTCACAAGTCTGCACCCGCACCCATTCACAATTTAGTGGACTGCAATAGAAAGACTGAAAGCATTTGGCATTCCTCAGACCTTTTTAATTTGAATTCCAAGATGAAGGGATATGGAGTTCTTTAGAGAAAATATTTCAAGCAAGCTGGTTATGTGCTAGGTGACTGAAAGTATATTAAAGCAACGTGGAAAGAAATCTGAACTTGGATTCAAAATGTTAATATATTATACTTAAAAAAGACTGGCTTATGTCTTTGACTTATAAAGAAAAATGGAAATCTTATTGTTGGAAATTATAACCAGACCCTTGGAAGGGTTATTAAAGAAAGGTTATTGTTCAAGCTCTAAGCAAGATGTGAAATTATCTTGGTGGGGGGAATGAGAAACTTCTAGAATTTGTTCTTCAAGTCATCTTTTATGTGAGGGTTCTTAAAAGTAGTCCTTAAAGGGAGTTAGCAAGTTTGCCAACAGTTTGTCACTTATCTATGGTTATGTTAGGCTTATAGCCACACGCTGTTTTTGATTGCATAATGGTCTCACACTTCAAACTGAGGAGGTGATTAAAATGAAAGCTTCACCAGCTGTTGGTATATTCACAAAGATACTAGAAATCTGGATCCATGGGTTGATAGAAGATCCTAGTTTACAGTAGATTAGGCATCTAAGAGCATATCATTCTTTTTTATTAGGTGGAAGCTTATTATTTGAGAATCATCTTGATTGTGGACGAAGAGATGAAATCCATAAGTATGGAGAAGATGAAATCCATAAGTCTTCTGAACAAAAGAAAAAAAACAAAAGCTAAAAGGCATCATATTTAAGGTAAATGAAAGAGTTTAAGAAACTGATTCTGACTCACCAGCCATGAAAGTTTTGACTTTCCAAGAGTTTGACTTCTATTCATAGTCTTATATTCTTTCGGTTCTTGAAAGAAAAAATCCAACTTATTCGGAAACAAAATAGAAAAAATCCAAAACTTTTAGATCCATGACTGGGATATATATTATTGTATAGAATTCTATATCGAGTTAGGTCTATGAAGAAAATTAAGAACCAATAGGTCATTTGGGTTAGGTCGAAGTCTAGTATAACTTGAGTCCAACCCCAAAATGTTTGGATTCAGCTTGGGATCGGATGTGGTCATATTTGCATTTAAGTCGAACATTTTGTTTTTGTTTTATGGCTAAAATTTAATAACTGATAATTAATTATAAAATCAATAAAAAAATAAATAATTTTGAAAAGAGCTAACTTAAACTTTCATTCAAAAACTTTTAATTCCATTCAAATAATCGATCATTCTTATGTTTACAAATTATAATTTTAAAACATATATTGATATACTTGAATTACAATAAAAATCTAGAAATAATAAACTATGAAAATTTAAATATAATTAAGTGAAAATAGATAGAAGGAATGTAATTGTTAAGATAAATAGATGAATTAGTTCGTACTTAAAAAAGATAAATTAGTTTACATGAGAATTCATTTAATGAATTGATAAAGATAATTGAAGTGAAGGAAAATGATATTTATATAATTCAAATTTATGGATGGGTTGGAATGAGTTTGGGCCAAGTTGAGCCCTTTTTTATTGACTCAAATTAGATCCAAATAATATACAAATTGGGTTGGGTAGGTTTAGAATAAAAAATATAAAATTTGAACCCAACCTAGAATTTAGATTTGTTTTAAATTTTAAATCCAACCCAACTCATAGGTCTTTAAATACAAATCGGGTCATGTCATAAGTCAATAAAATCCATATGCAGCTTTATGTAACGGGGATGTTTCTAATAAACTGATGAACTTTGCTTTTTTTCCTTTTAACTCAAGAAAAATAAAAAAATTTGAATATTGGATATGAATACGACCAAGGTTCACCATAGCAGTAATTGGTACCGTTTCATTATTGGATTGGTATGGTTTAGTATAAGATACCATACTGAATTGTAGCATACAAGTTAGGTAGACCAAGGGCCCCAAGCAACAAACTACCCCAAATTGGGCTAGATTAGATGGTTTGGGCTAGTTTGGCTTAGTTTGCCTTGAACCGCTTGTTTCAGGATGGTTCAATATATCATGGCTACTACATGTTAAACATGATTTTCTCATATACGTGGATCCATATTATGAAATCAAACATGATTTGCTAAGATTTAAGCTTATATGCCATTATGTTGAACTTGATTTGCTGGCATCCATCCGTCTCAAGCAGGCTATAAATTTAGGGCAAGGCAACAATTTTTGCAAGCACAACAATTCAAGAAGGATAGATCAAGATAGTTTGCTGACTTTAGCATGGTTGTTTAAGATAGCGGTTGTGGAGTATGCACTTGTCTCTTTCAATATCTGCATGGTGACATCAGTAATTGCAATTTCACACTCCTCCGTAAGGCTCTAGGTTTGATTCTGTTATCCCTTCATCTCGATTGATGAATATTTGTTGATGAGGGGAATTTTGGTGGTGAGAATTGGGACAATGTGAGTTCCAACGTGCAAAACATCTAGGTCTCGAAGCAAGAGGAATGGGAGGCAGAAATGAAGGGTACTACAATGATGTCCAAAACCTCCTTCACCCTCTGATGGCATGCCACCACAAGATCCACATCCAGCACAACCCTAGTTGCATCAGTGACATGACCATCTTGTTCCATCTTGGCTAGGTTGTTCATATTCAAGTTGATCAGGAAAGTGGATTGAGAGTTTCATGTATTTCCAATACTAATTATACAATATGTAAGCAGATATGTAATATATTCCATTTTGTGAAAATATCCTCCAAGTATTAGCCACTATAGTCTCAGCATGGACTGATGGAAAGGTTCAAAGTACCATATAACTGAGGATGCTAGAGGAAAGGTTCAAAAGTACCATGTAGCTGAGGAAGCTAGGATGCAAAGCACATCTTTGAATGCTGATTCACTGAACATGGAAGCTATTTTTTCAGCTGATAAAAAAAGTTAGCAACCTACTTCTGGCCTAGTAGGCAAAGAATGCTCCAAAATAGAGTAATTAGGCAGTAGACAAGGTTGTTTGTAATCTATTTGTACAGATTTAAGTTAATCAATGGACCTAATTAGGCAGTAGACAAGGTTGTTTGTAATCGATTTGTACAGATTTAAGTTATTCAATGGACCTGTTCTTGCCCAAAATAAGTCTGACAAAATTTTTTATCATAAATGTCAATTGGTACATATATAATAAATGATTCATTTCTCAACAGGCTTGGCCAGATGTGACTATCTTCTAGCAGGTCAGTCCTTACCTTGATTGACCATTTTTGAAGGAAAAGTTTTAAACATTGCACCCAATAGTTTGTCCAAAATATCAAATTTGAGAACAACAGAAGTAATTGTTGATTCAAGTTACAAAATGAGCATATGTTATATTTTGCATATTTGGGACATTAATAAATTCAAAAAGCTTCATAACTCTATAGCAGCAGAAGGTCCGCTTGTGTCTATAAGTGGTGCTTCCATAACTAGAAGGCTTTCTGAATTGCATAAAACTTTTCAGTTTGTCTAGAAAGAATTCTTCTAACAAGTGCTTTTACTCAGACATGTGAGGAGATAAAAAAACAGGGGATGTACAAGAGAGATTCAAAAGCATGATGAATAGTTCAGGATTGTCTCATTGTCTATCATGGTCAGTTCTTTATATATTTGGAAGAGATGGTTATGGTCAGTTCTTTATATCATGGTCTATTCCATGATCACTTACTGAATCCTTGATAGAAAAATATTTATAACTACGGTTCCCATAAGTTTCTCAAATATTTAAATATAATTTACACTCACTTTTGGTGCTTTGAAGAGATTGATACTAATGTTCCCATAAGTTTCTCAGAGATAGGCATCTATTAGATCTTCAGGTAAGTAATTGGCTCTGCAGCCTTGATACATATTGGCAGCACAAATACATCATTGGTTTAATACTAATTAGCCTCTGTCCAGCCCACACCCTCCCCCCCCCCCCCCTCTCGGCTCTCTGGTCTTTCATTATGAAACTTGGCAACAGTTGTGCCTAAGATCACCTGAGGTCTATACTTTATCCTTCACCTAAGGTCTGATTTTATCTTTCATTCTGTTATCAATAGCATAAACTCACTATGATAATTAGAAAATCCCTCTTAAATTAAATTATATCCTATGAGTGATGAACAGTTCAGATATTCTCTAACTTGAAGTTGGTAAAAAGTTAATCTACAGACTGACTTCTCTAGAAGTTCAATTTGCCACTCTTAAATCTATTGAACAGTGATCATTTTAATGCTTTCTATGGTTGAATGGCTTCCATAATATTTTATTCCAAGATTTGGGAAGCCCTATTATAAAGCCTTTATAGCATGCAAAATATATTTTTTAATTTATATCTGAGGTATATCTCTTTTCATACCTTTTCATCAAAAATAGATCTCTATATATCTTCGTGCCAACAAGATATATATATATATATATATATATATATATATATATATATATATGGTGAGCAGTGAGCTTCTTTCAAAATTTCCTTTTTTTAACTCCTCCACATCTGAAACACATAATCAAGAATAAACTTGGTTTGCCTTGAACCACCTATTTTAGGATGGTTCAATATACATGGCTTTGACTTTGTTAAACATGATTTATACAATCAGGCATGATTAGTTGAGATTTAAACTTATATACCATCATATTGAACTTGATTTGTTGTCATCCCTCCCAAGCAGGCTATAAATTTAGTGTAGCACAACAGCTCCTGCAAAACACAACAATTCAAAGAGCATAGCTCAAATAGTTTGCTGACTTTATCATGGTTGTTTAAGACAATGACTATGGAGTATGCACTTGTCTTTCATTTTGAACTTTGCAATAGTTGTGCCTAAGATCACCTGAGGTTTGTATGTTATCCTTCACCTATATAAGGTCTGATTTTATCTTTCATTCTGTTATCAGTAGCATAGACTCACTATGATAATTAGAAAATCCCTATTAAATTAAATCATATCATGTGAGTGATGAATCAGTCAAATATTCTCTAACTAGAAATTGGTAAAAAGTTAATTTACAGACTAATTTATTTAGAAGTTCAATTTGTCACTCTTAAATCTATTGAACACGAGTAATTTTAATGCTTCCTATGGTTGAATGGCTTCCATAATATTTTATTCCAAGATTTGGTATGCCCTATTTTAAATTCTCTATAGCATGCAAAATAGTAACTTTCATTTTCATTTACTTTATCATAGCAATGAACCACCACCATAACTTATTTATAATAGCATATATAGAGAATATTTTGATGGTTAGAACTTGCCTAGTAAGCCTTAACCTCATTAATTTTTAATTCATTTTTCCTTGTGCCTTTTGTTGTACAGTTGGGAATCATAATTCTGTTTTCTGAATTTCTTTTGGTTCTATGGCTTTTATGAAGGATACCCATATAAAATGTTGACCCCAGATTGATTTTGATGATTACAAAAACTATTAGGCAACTCTAAGCTTAATACAGGGAAGTTCGGTTACCTTGCAAGTAAGTATCTTCGTGCAAAATTGATTGGTAAGAGAGACTTCATTCTATTTTACCTTAGATAATTTTATTGGCTTGGGAGTTAACTGGTTAGCTAACGTGTTATTCCATTTAGCTAGCTCGCACGCCTTTCAGCTAACTGGTAAGTTGTCTCTGTGACATTGGTCGAACAGTTGCTTATTTAAGCTAGCTGGTTAGCTAACTTGTTAGCTAGCTGGAGTTCTTTCAGGTAGCTAAGGTGTTCATCACTGTTGCTGGCCGAACATCCTCCAATTTTAGCTAGCTGGTTAACTAGCTTGGGATGCCTTGGAGTTAACTGGATTTCATTTTAGCTAGCTACCATTACATGTTAAAATTCCTGGCCAAAAGCTATTTATTTTTAGCTAACTGTTGAGCTAGCTGCTGGATATCCTAGCTTGCTGGCGTATCTTGTTAGCTAACTGCTTTGACTTAGAGCTAACTGCTTAGCTAACCAGTTTTCACTGGTAAGCTTCAGGCTGTGAGCTATCAAATTTTAGTTAGCTGGAGAGCTAACTCCCTCTCTCTCGGCCGTTGAATGATTTCTTTAGTTAACTGGAGAGCTAGCTACCTGGTGGTTAGCTAACTGGAAAGCTAGCTATTTTATCCTACCGTATGGTTGCCTTTTTGCTCAGTTAGCTAGTTAGCTAACTAGCTTGGGCAATCTCTCTGTTGCTATTCTCCTTAGTTAGCTAGAGAGCTAACTATTTTGGATGGACTCTCTATTGTTTTGAACTTAGTTAGCTAGTGAGCTAACTAACTTATCTTTAGTTAGCTGTTGAGCTAACTCCCATTCTCTGTGTTTCATGCAAGTCGTGAGCCATCATTTTTTAGTTAGCTGGGGAGCTAACTACCATAGCTTGCTCCTGTTTCCTCTGCCATTTGATTTGCTCTTTAGTTAACTGAAGAGCTAACTATCTTTTATTTAGTTAGCTGCTGAGCTAACTAAGCACTATGCACTTTTTGCTCCTGGCCGATTTGCTTTATTGTTAGTTAACTGGGAAGCTAACTAGAAATTGTTTAGCTGCCTAAAGAGCTACCTATCTGGACATTTTCTTTGTCGTGGCCTCTCTTGTGAGCTAGCTGACTAGCTAGCTGGGATTTCCTTCTTACCTCTTGGCCAAATGCATTCAAGTCTTCAGCTACTTGGAGTTATTTTTAGTCAACTGCCGCCTGAGTTCTTGAGCTTGCTCTTTCTCTCTTACTCTCTCTCTATTTCTATTTTCAGCTACATTTAACTTTTGATTTTTTGAATTGTTTCAGGATTCTTCCTTCCTCAAATGGAGACCTGCATTCAATGCTTAAGGGAACATTTTACAATGATTATATTTTCTTCCCATTTTTATTTCCATTTGTTCCTAATGTATCTAACAGATATCTTTTTTGTTGGATCATTATAAATAGATGTGATTAGAAGCACACTATGACGATTTTTGAAAAAGATATTACAAGAGAAGAAATTCAAGAAAAGAGTTTTTACTGCATATTGTTGAGTGGTTGATAAGGGAGTTACTGTGCATTCAAGTTCATTTATTGCTCCAAAAAGTCATCCAAATCTTTGAAGTTTCTTAAAGTAATCAAGGCTTCAGCTACTTCGACCTTGTTCATTTATTGCTAAAATTATTGCTTCAAAAGTTGTATACTCTGGATATTTGCTCATTGTAGGAGCTTCTCTTTATCATTCTCTGATTATTTTGTAAAAGGGTTACTATTAACCCTTGATTATTGTTGGCTTCCTTGTGCCATGAAACAAGAGGACTAGCCTAGTTTGGCTAGGGGTTTTTGGCTTCCTTGTGCCATGAAACAAGAGGACTAGCCTGATTTGGCTAGGGGTTTTTGGCTGCCTTATGCCGTATAAACAAGAGTGCTATCCAGGTAAGCTAGAGGTTGTAATCGTTATGGTACGATTAGTAATTTTCAAAGGTTTTGGGGAGTGATGTAGGTGCTGAGTTTGGCACCGAACCACTATAAACTCCTATGTGTTTGTGGTTGTTTGATTCTCTATTGTTATTATTTTGTGCACCCCACTTCACCGCTGTAAATCAAAATTAGGATTTAAGCACATATCTGCATAGTAATCAATTTTTAATAACTCAATTCACCCCCTCTTGGGTTGCTACATCTAGGAAACAAGTGGTATCAGAGTAGAGTGCTCTTGATTCCTATAGCTTTGATTAGTTTGGAGCCAAAGATCAGTAGTAATCCCAATGAGTTCTATATTGACTGAAGGATAATTAACTAATAGACCACCTTTGTTCAATGGAACAAATTACACATATTAGAAAGCACGAATAAAAATCTTCATTCAAGCACTAGATTTTGATTTATGGGGAATCATAATTAATGGACCACACACACCCACTATTATGATTAAAATATTAATATTGTAAAACCTAAATCTGAATGGGATAAGCAAGACAAGAAATTAGCTTAATTAAATGCTAAGGCTATGAATATTCTTTATTGCTCTCTTGATGCAAATGAGTTTAATCGCATATCAACTTGCATGTCTGCTAAGGAAATTTGGGATAGACTTGAAGTCACCCATGAGGGTACAAGTTAAGTCAAGGAATCCAAAATAAATATGCTTGTTCATAAGTATAAATTATTTAAGATGGATTCTACTAAAAATATTACTGATATGTTTACAAGATTTACTGACATTATTAATGGACTAAAAAGTCTTGAAAAATCTTATGCTAACAGTGATCTTATTAGAAAAATCTTAAGATCTTTACCTAGGACATGGGAAGCAAAAGTTACTGCAATTCAAGAAGCAAAAGATCTCAACACTTTATCACTTAAAGAGTTGGTTGGTTCTTTGATGACTTATGAGCTTCAGCAACGACAACATATCGATGAAGATGAATCAAAGAAGAAAAGGACCATGGCATTGAAGAGTACAACTCAAGAAGATGAAAGTGAAGAAACCACAAGTGACAGTGAGAAAGATGATGAAATGACACTTATTTCAAGGAAATTTAAAAAGTTCATAAAGAGAAAGAAATTTGGAAAAAGAAAACATCTTATCAAAGGAGACCATAGCAAAGATAAGGAAAAGAGTGAACCTCTTACATGCTATGAGTGCAAGAAGCTTGGACACATCAGACCAGATTGTCCACTACTAAAGAAAGGATCTAAAAGAATAAAGAAGAAGGCAATGATGGCTACTTGGAGTGACAGTGAAGCAACAAGTTCAGAAGAAGAAGAGAAAACTAAAGTTGCAAATGTTTGCTTCATGGCTGATAATGATGAGGTAAGCCCTAACTTTTTATATGACTTTACCTTTGATGAATTACAATGTGCATTTTATGAACTTATTGATGATTTTGCAAATTTAAGTTCAAAGAGCAAAGAATTGAAAAATAAATAAAAAATATTACTCTTGAAAAGGAAAGAATTTCAAAGGATAATAAATCATTGTTAAAGAAAAACCAAGATTTGAAAAATGAGGTGAATAAATTAAAACCAATTGTTGATAGATTTACTCTAAGCTCAAAAAATTAGAAATAATCTTAAATAGTCAAAGAGCTGTTTACAATAGAGCTGGTCTTGGATACAATACTTTTGAAAGACAAAAATTTTAAAAAATATCTATGAGCATGCTGATGATTCTACTAAAATTACTTATTTTAAATGTGAAAAAATAAGACACAAAGCTTATGTTTGTCAAACACAAAAGATAAGAAAAATATGGGTTCCAAAAGGAACCATCTTGACTAACCCTAAAGGACCTAAGAAAGCTTGGGTACCTAAAAACAAAAATTAAAATTATGTATGTAGGTGTGTCTTGCAACCCGAGCAATTAAAAGACAATGGTACTTGGATAGCGGGTGCTCAAGACACATGACCAGTGATGAATCACAATTCATCACTTTGGAAGCAAAAGATGGAGGTGTTGTTACTTTCGGTGATAATGGCCAAGGAAAAATAATTGGCATTGGAAAAATAGGTATCACACCTCATGCTTATATTGATAATGTTTTGCTTGTGAAAGGACTGAAACACAATTTACTTAGTATTAGTCAATTATGTGACAAAGGATTTAATGTTACATTTGAATCATCCTTATGCATTGTTAAAAATCCTGCTAATGAAAACATAAAATTTGTTGGTCAAAGGCATGGTAATGTACACATTATTAATTTAAATGATTTGCATGATCAAAATGTTGATTGCCTAGTTGCTACAAATAATAAAACTGATAATAGTTGGTTATGGCATCGTAGGCTAGCTCATGCAAGCATGGATTTACTATCTAAATTAATTAACAAGGATTTAGTACATGGTTTGCCAAAACTTTTTTTGAAAAAGATAAGATTTGCAATGCTTGTCAATTTGGAAAACAAACCCGAGTTTCTTTTAAATCAAAGAATTTTGTTTCAACCACTAGACCTTGGAGCTCTTGCATATGGACTTATTCGGTCCTACAAGAACCACTAGTCTAGGAGGTAAAAGATACGGTTTCATTATTATTGATGATTTCTCTCGCTTTACATGGGTTTTATTTCTAGCTAGTAAAGATGAAGCATTTCCATCATTTCAAAAATTATTTAAAAGAATTACAAACAAAAGAATTCTTCTGTTTTGTCAATACGAAGTGATCATGGAAAAGAATTTGAAAATAAATCTTTTGAAGAATTTTGTAATGAAAATGAAATTGAACATAATTTTTCTGCACCAAGAACACCACAACAAAATGGAGTAGTTGAAAGAAAGAATAGAAATTAGAGGAAATGGTGCGTACCATGTTGTGTGAAAGCAATCTTCTAAAATATTTTTGGGAAGAAGCTATTAACACTGCATGTTATGTTTTAAATCATGCATTAATCATACCTATTTTGAAAAAGACTCCATATGAACTTTGGAAAGGAAGAAAACCTAATATAAGTTACTTTCATGTTTTTGGATGTCGATGTTTTGTATTAAATAATGGAAAATCAAACCTTGATAAATTTGACACTAAGTCTGATAAAGGAATTTTTCTCGGATATTCTTTACATAGTAGAGCTTTTAGAATATTCAACAAAAAGACATTAGTAGTTGAAGAATCAATTCATGTTATCTTTGATGAATCTAATGATCTTCCATCAAGGAAGGGAAAAGGTATAAATGATGCAAATGACATTGAAGATCAATTCAAGGACATCACATTAAAGGATAAGAACACACACAGAGGTAAGTGAAGAAGAACGCTAACCTACCTGAAGCCTGACAAGGTAATGATGAAATAGAAAGAGGATGGAGGTATGTTCTTAGTCACCCTAAAGATCAATTTATTGGTGATCCTTCTCAAAAAGTGAGAACTAGATCATCATTTAGAGATGCTTGCAATAATTTAGCATTTGTATCTAAAATTGAACCTAAATGTTATGATGATGCTAAATGATGTTGATTGGATTAATGCTATGCATGAGGAACTTAACCAATTTAAAAGAAATAATGTTTGGACTCTTATTGAAAGACCTCATGATCATCAAATTATTGGAACTAAATGGGTTTATAGAAACAAATTAGATGAACATGGTAATATAATTAGAATAAGGCAAGATTAGTAGCTAAAGGTTATAATCAAGAAGAGGGAATTGATTTTGATGAAACTTATGCCCCTGTTGCTAGATTAGAAGCCATTAGATTACTTCTTGCTTATGCTTGTTATATGAATTTTAAATTATATCAAATGGATGTTAAAATGCTTTTTTGAATGGATATATTGCTGAACAAGTTTTTATGGAACACCACCCGGATTTGAAAATCATCTGTTTCCAAACCATGTTTTCAAATTAATCAAAGCTTTGTATGGTTTGAAACAAGCGCCCGGGCATGGTATGAAAGATTAAGCAAATTCTTGATTAGTAATGATTTTATTCGAGGAACTATGGATACAACTTTATTTATTAAAAGGCAAAATAAAGATATATTAGTTATTCAAATATATGTTGATGATATATATTTGGTGCCACTAATGAATCTTTGTGCAAAGACTTTGCTAAGCTTATGCAGGGAGAGTTTGAGATGAGTATGATGGGTGAGCTGACCTACTTCCTCGGACTTCAAATTAAACAAAGTAAAGATGGGATCTTCATAAGCCAATCCAAATATACAAAAGAAATGATCAAGAAGTTTGGCATGGAGACATCCAAGAGTATCGGTACCCCTATGAGCTCAACATGTAGACTTGAAACTTATAATTCTGAAAAATCTATTGATTTAAAATTATATAGAGGTATGATTGGATCTTTGTTATATTTAACTGCTAGTAGGCCAGATATTTTATTTAGTGTTTGCATGTGTGCAAGATATCAAGCCAATCCTAAAGAATCACACTTGCTTGCTGTTAAAAGAATATTTAAATATTTAAATGGAACAATAAATTTGGGTATTTGATATGATAAATAATCTAGCATTGATTTAATAGGATACACTGATTCTGACTTTGCTGGATGTAAATTAGATAGGAAATCAACCATTGGAACTTGCCAGTTTCTAGGTGTTAACTTAATTTCATGGTTTAGCAAAAAGCAAACTTCAGTAGCACTATCTACGGCCGAGGCCGAGTATGTTGCAGCTGGAAGTTACTGTGCTCAAATCTTATGGATTAAGCAACAACTAGATGATTATGGTATTAAACAAAAAGCCATTCCTATAAAATGTGATAATACAAGTGCAATTAGTTTGACCAAAATCCTATTCAACATTCTAGAACTAAACATATTGAAATTAGACATCATTTCATTAGAGATCATGTTAACAATGGAAATGTTGTGATTGAATTTTTAAATACTGAAAAACAAATTGCTGATATTTTCACTAAGCCACTTGATGAAACCAAATTTTATGAAATCAGAAGAGAATTAGGAATGTTTGATCCAACCATTTAATGAAACAATTAATGAATTGATATGATATCAAATTAATGTGACATCTTTTAAATCAAATCAATTAAAGGGAACTTCCTGTCAAATTAATTGCTTAAGTATGTTGTATGCTTTAAGTCTTTTCATCTTTATGATGCCAACTGCTATAGTTTCTTAAATCCATCCACCAACCGGACGTTTAAAGCCTTTTTGATTTTATTCATGGCAGTTACCTAACCAGGCAACCAAACAGTCACCTGGCCAGCTAACCATCAAGCTATCTCCCTATATATACTTTTTACCAAATCAAATCCTTCATTCCACGATCGTCTCCCTCAACCGTGCATCTTCACCGAGCGTCCTCTCTTCCTCTTTAATCCTTCTTTCATTCCTTCCATTAATCCTTCCTTCCTATCAACCTATTAATCTATCTAGAAGAAGTTGATGGCTCCCAAGAAGAAGGCAGTCGCTAGAGATGATGATTGTGCCGATCTTCGCTGGAAGTCTTCAACGTCTTCTACTCAAATCAACTCCCTACTTGCTTCAAAATCCTTTGTTCATGGGAGGTTAGTAGACTTTAAATTTTTAGAACAAGAAGGTTTTAAAATTGGTAATCTGTTAGTTAAACAAGGTTGGGATAAGCTTCTTTCTACCAAGAGACCTATTTATCCTGAACTTATTAGGGAATTCTATGAAAATATTTCTTTTGGTAATGGAACTATCTCTTCCATTGTGAAAATGACTAAAATAAACCTAGATGGTAAAACTTTAGGATCTGCCTTGAAAATTCCATCTGAAGGTTTCTTAGAAATTCTCCCTAGTGAACGTGGATATAAGATTGGCCTAATCCTTAATATAGATGATACTGAAGCTAGTAAGATTGAAATGTTAGTTGCAAATATGTTATCTGTTGCAAATCGGCTTTTCCATAGTATCATTGCTAAGATTCTCGCCCCTTGTGCTGGATCATTTAATGTGGTAAATGATAGGGACATTTGCTTAATGTATGATATCTTAATGGAAGACCCTGTTGATTTACTTGAATTAATGATGATAGTTATGAAAGAATCTTTGTCCCGAGCTAAGGCTGCTTTGCCCTACGGAATGTTTCTCACTTATGTATTTGAATTTTTCAATATTAAACTTAAAAGAGAAACTGCAGTGGCATTACGTCACTCTGACATTTTTAATGCTCATTCACTACACCGTATGGATTTTGCTAAAAGGGATGGTATTTGGTTAAAAGTTAGATCTAGAACAGGACAATCTAGTATGCCACCGCCTACTGTGAATCAACCTGCCTGTTCCCCTCAAAACTTTTTTACTTATGACTTCAGCCAACCTAATCCGTATCTTGCTGCTATGACAGCTGACCAAAACCCTTTTCTTCCTGATCCACCTAAAATCAATGTTTCTGGATCATCTTTTCGCAATGACAACCCTGCTGCTGCTCCTTTTCCAACTATTAGATTATGTGATGATCAACTCCATCATATTATCAATAAATTGATCCTTGCCACTTCTAGTCGAAGCTCTGGTGACAATGCTTCTTCCGTCAATGATCAAACTCTTGTACCACATATTTCTTCTATTTTTGAAAACAGTCTGATTTTAAACTCATTCTTGAAAGGCTTGTTCATGATGTGAACATTCTTAATGGGAGAGTTTTTCACCACAATGAATCTGTCATGGAACGGATCCTGAAGGAGATAAATTTACTTAAAAACAAGCTTGAAAACTTTGAGACTAAGGCAGAATGGGTAGAATATCAAATGAGATCGAGCTAGACCCAGACCCGGGATGCAGCAAACACTGTTGATCATTGGACTGCAACCCTCTCTAAGCTGAGTCAACTCATGGAGACTCTCATCACTCGTTCTGCCGCCTTTGCACCTGATGCGGTTTTCTCTCATCACACCTTTTCACTCTACCGTCTCGGCCTTCCTTCATCAAGCCTGAATCTTCAAGCAAGCCAAATGTTTCTTCAGTGCATATTTCTTCATCTGATAACAAAAAATGATTGTACTTAACTTATATGCTTTGTAGTATTTGAACAAACTTGTTATGCTTATTCATGTTTATGCTCTATGACTTGAAACAGTGACATGTAATATCTATTGTCTTGTACTGATCTGCATGACTGTTTTAATTATGTAATGAATGTTAACATCTTCTTGATCTATTATGCTTAAAGTTATTGCAAGACTCTTCAAACTTCTTTTTGATTAATGACAAAAAGGGGAGAAGAATGTTACTTGCATACATTAAGAAATGGAGTAAAATAGTAACTCCATATATTCAGGGGGAGAAAAGAAAAAGATTTCACTTATTTATTTGACAGGGGGATAAATTAATATTTTCTGATTACTCCTGTTTACTTATTAAACTTCATATATACACTTGCTCTTTATATGCTTAAAGGTTTTGTCATCATCAAAAAGGGAAATTGTTGACCCCAGATTGATTTTGATGATTACAAAACAAATTAAGCAATTCTAAGATTGATACAGGAAAGTTCGGTCGCCTTGCAAGTAAGTATCTTCATGCAAAATTGACTGGTAAGAAAGTACTTCATTTAATTTGCTTTGAATATGATTATTAGCCTGGGAGTTAACTGGTTAGCTAGCTTGTTATTCCATTTAGCTAACTGGCATGACTTTCAGCTAGCTGGGAAACTTTCATAGTGATTGGGCGAACGATCTTGCATTTTAGCTAGCTATTTAGCTAGCTTGTTAGCTAACTGTAGTTTCTTCAGCTAACTAAAATGCTCGTCTCAGTAAGTTGGCCGAACGTCCTCCTTTTTTAGCTAGCTGGTGAGTTAGTTTGTTAGCTAGCTGGAGCCCTTTCAGCTAACTAAGAAACTTGTCTCAGGTGCCTGGCCGAACATCCTTTTCTTTTAGTTACCTGGTGAGCTAGCTTGTTAGCTAGCTGGAATTCCTTCAGCTAACTAATTCGCTCGTCACAGTGCTTTGGCCGAACACCCTCCAATTTTAGCTAGCTGGTTGGATGTCTTGTTAGCTAACTGCAACTCCTTCTAGCTAGCTGACGTTCCTTTTAGTTAACTGCTCAGCTAACTATTTTTGCTCAGTTAGCTGGTGAGCTAACTAAGCTGGCCGGACAACCTGTTGCTTTTGCTTCTAGTTAGCTCGTGAGCTAACTGGCCATTCTTCAGTTAACTATTCAGCTAACTAACTGTTTTACTTTTCTCCTACAGCCGAGAGGGATTCAAATTTAGTTAGTTGGAGAGCTAACTATGGATGCATGAAACTTTCCTCTGCCGTTGCTTTTTCCCTGATAGTTAACTAAAGAGCTAACTGATTGTTGCTTAGTTAGCTGCCTAGTTAACTAAGTATTCAGCTTTTTACCCTGCTGGCCGTTGCTTTTTGTTGTGAGTTAGCTGGAGAGCTAACTAGCAACCTTCTAGCTGACTGAAGAGATACCTATGGACGTCTTATTTGTTTTTGGTCTCTCTGGTTAGCTAACTGATTAGCTAGCTGAGGTCCCTTGCTTAACTCTTGGATGATGGCATTCATTTCCTCAGCTACTTGGATTTATTTTTCAGTCAACCGCCGCCTGAGCTTTTATGAGAGCTCTTTCTTCTTACTCTCTTTCTCTATTGCTATTTCAAGCTATATCTAACTTTTGATTTTTAAATTTTTACATGCTCATCCTTCCTCAAATGGAGATATGCATTCAATGCTTAAGGGAAACATGTTTAACGTTATATTTTCTTCCCGTTATTATTTTCATTTATTTCTTAAGTATCTAACGGATATCTTCTTGTTAGATGTTTATAAATAGCTGGGATTAGAAGCACACCTAGACAATTTTTTGAAAAAGAAATTTTAAAGAGAGAAAAATCCAAGAAAAGAGCCTTCATTGCATATTTGTTGAGTGGTTGCTGGGCATTCAAGTTCATTCCTTGCTCCGAAAGGTCGTCCGAATCACTGAAGCTTTTCAAGCATTCAAGACTTCAGCTGCTTCAACCTAGTTCATTTATTGCTGAGTTTATTGCTTCAAAAGTTGTAAAGTATTTTCTGAATATTTGCTCTTTGTAGGAGCTTCTCCTTTACATACTCTGATTATCTTGTAAAAGGGTTAGTGAACCCTGGTTTATTGTTGGCTTCCTTGTGCCATTTAAACAAGAGGACTAGCCTAGGTTTGGCTAGGGGCTTTTGGCTTCCTTGTACCGTGAAACAGAGGACTAGCCTAGGTTTGGCTAGGGGTTTTTGGCTGCCTTGTGCCATATAAACAAGAGGGCTAGCCTGGTTCGGCTAGAGGTTGTAATCATTGTGATACGATTAGTGAAATTCCCAAAAGTTTTGGGGAGTGGATGTAGGTGCTGAGTTTGGCACCGAACCACTATAAACTTCTGTGTGTTTGTGGTTGTTTGCTTTTCTGTTGTTATTATTCTGTGCACCCACTTCACCGCTACAAATTAAATTAGGGTTAAAAGCACATATATCTGCATAGCTATTAAATTATTTTTAAATAACCCAATTCACCCCCCTCCTGGGTTACTACATCTGGGCAACAAACCTAGACTGCAAAACGTTAGGTTGTGCTCTAAATATTCCATCTAATGGTTTCATAGAAGTCCTTCCTAGTGAACATGGATATAAAATAGGTTTAATCCTTAATGTTGATGATAATGAAGCCAGTAATATTGAAACTCTAGATGCAAACATGTTATCTGTAGAAAATAGATTATTCCACAGTATCATCGCCAAATCCTTTCCCCATGAGCTGGTTCGTTTAATGTTGTAAATGATAGGGACATATGTCTAATATGACATCTTAATAGAAGACCCTATTGATCTACCTCAGCTAATGATGACCATAATGAAAGAATCTCTGTCTAGATCTAAGGCTGCATTGCCCTACGGAATGTTTCTCACTTACATATTTGAGTTTTTCAATATTAAGCTTAAGGGAGAACTGCAGTGGCATTACGTCACTCTGACATATTTAATGTGCATTCACTGCACCGTATGGACTTTGTCAAACAGGATGATATTTGGTTAAAGGTTAGATCAAGAACTGGTCAGTCTAGTATGTCGCCGCCAAATGTGACTCAATCCGCTTGTTCTCCTCAAAACTTCTTCAATTTTGACTTCAACCAACCAAATCCTTACCTTGCTGCTATGACTGAACAAAATCCATTTCTATCTGATCCACCCAATATGAATACGTCTGGACCTTCTTATCAAATGACAACCTTGCTCCTGCTCCTCTTCCTATCGTACGTCTATGTGATGATCAAATCCGCCACATTATCAGTGAATTGACCCTTGCCTCTTCTAGTCAAAGCTCTGGAGATAGTGCTTCTTCTGTCAATGATCAGACTCTTGTACCACATATTTCTTCTATTTTTAAGATCTTATCTCAGTTTAAAATTACTCTTAATCAACTTGTCCATGATGTGAACATTCTCAATGGAAGAGTTTTTATCACAATGAATTTGTCATGGACTGGATCCTAAAAGAGATAAATTTCCTAAAATGTAAGCTTGAGAATTTTAAAACTAAGGCAGAGTGGGTAGAATACCAAATGAGATCCAACGAGACCCAGACCCAAGATGCAACAAATGCTGTCGACCATTGGACCACATCTCTCTCTAGGCTGAGTCATCTCATGGAGACTTACATCACTCTTACTGCCGCCTCTATGCCTGATGCTTCTTATTCTTATCTGCACCTCTGGACGCCATCGACACAGCCTTCCTCTGACAAGCCTGGATCTTCAAACAAGCCAAATATTTCTTCAGTGCATATTTCTTCTTCAGATTATGACAAATGATTATGTTTGACTTATGTAGTGAAAGTACTTGGTATCATTTATGTAATGCATGTTTATGACTATGTTTTATGACTTGCAACCATGACTTGTAATATTGTCTTAACTCTATTTTGTAATGATCTGAATGACTGCTCTAATTATGTATGGATAATGATATCTCCTTGATATGCTATGCTTAAATTTATTGCAAGACTCTTCAAACTTCTTTTTGATTAATGACAAAAAGGGAGAGAAGAACATTGCATACATTAAGGAATGGAGTAAAATAATAACTCCATATATTCAGGGGGAGAAAAGAGTTCACTTATTCAGATTGACAGGGGGAGAAAGTAATTTTTTTTTATTACACTCCTGTTTATTTATTAAACTTCCTATATGTGCTTCTTTCATGCTTAAGGGTTTTGTCATCATTAAAAAGGGAGAGATTGTTGACCCCAGATTGATTTTGATGATTACAAAAACTATTAGGCAACTCTAAGCTTAATATAGGGAAGTTGGTCGCCTTGCAAGTAAGTATCTTCATGCAAAATTGATTGGTAAGAGAGTACTTCATTCTATTTTGCCTTAGATAATTTTATTGGCTTGGGAGTTAACTGGTTAGCTAACTTGTTATTCTATTTAGCTAGCTGGCATGCCTTTCAGCTAACTGGTAAGTTGTCTCTCTGACATTGGCCGAACAGTTGCTTATTTAAGCTAGCTGGTTAGCTAGCTTGTTAGCTAGCTGGAGTTCTTTCAGGTAGCTAAGGTACTCATCACTGTTGCTGGCCGAACATCCTCCAATTTTAGCTAGCTGGTTAGCTAACTTGGGATGCCTTAGAGCTAACTAGATTTCATTTTAGCTAGCTATCGTTGCCTGTTAACATTCCTGGCCGAATGCTATTTATTTTTAGCTAACTGTTGAGCTAGCTGCTGGATCTCCGAGCAAGTTGGCGTATCTTGTTAGCTAACTGCTTTGACTTGGAGCTAACTGCTTAGCTAACTAATTTTCACATGTAAGCTTCAGGCCTGAGCTATCAAATTTAGTTAGCTGGAGAGGTAACTCCCTCTCTCTCTGGCCGTTTGAATGATTTCTTTAGTTAACTGGAGTGCTAGTTACCTGGTGGTTAGCTAACTGAAAGCTAGCTATTTTATCCTGTCGTATGGTTGCCTTTTTGCTTAGTTAGCTAGTTAGCTAACTAGCTTGGGCGATCTCTCTCTTGCTTTTCTCCTTAGTTAGCTGAAGAGCTAACTATTTTAGACAGGCTCTCTGTTGTTTTTGAACTTAGTTAGCTAGTGAGCTAACTAACTTTTCTTTAGTTAGCTGTTGAGCTAACTCCCGTTCTCTGTGTTTCCTGCAAGCCGTGAGCCATCATTTTTTAGTTAGCTGGGGAGCTAACTACCATAGCTTGCTCCTGTTTCCTCTGCTATTTGATTTGCTCTTTAGTTAGCTGAAGAGCTAACTATCTTTTGTTTAGTTAGCTGCTGAGCTAACTAAGCACTCTACACTTTTTGCTCCTAGCCGAATTGCTTTATTGTTAGTTAACTGGGAAGCTAACTAGAAATTATTTAGCTGCCTAAAGAGTTACCTATCTTGACGTTTTCTTTGCCGTGGCCTCTCTTGTGAGCTAGCTGACTAGCTAGCTGGGATTTCCTACTTACCTCTTGGCCGAATGCATTCAAGTCTTCAACTACTTGGAGTTATTTCCATTCAACTGCCGCCTGAGTTCTTGAGCTTGCTCTTTCTCTCTTACTCTCTCTCTATTTCTATTTTTAGCTACATTTAACTTTTGATTTTTTAAATTATTTCAGGATTCTTCCTTCCTCAAATGGAGACCTGCATTCAATGCTTAAGGGAAACATTTTACAACGGTTATATTTTCTTCCCATTTTTATTTCTATTTGTTCCTAATGTATCTAACGGATATCCTTTTTGTTCGATCATTATAAATAGCTGTGATTAGAAGCACACTATAACGATTTTTGAAAAACAGATTACAAGAGGAAGAAATCCAAGAAAAGAATTTTTACTGCATATTGTTGAGTGGTTGATAAGGGAGTTGTTGTGCATTCAAGTTCATTCATTGCTCCAAAAAGTCATCCAGATCTTTGAAGTTTCTCAAAGCAATCAAGGCTTCAGCTACTTCGACCTCGTTCATTTATTGCTGAAATTATTGCTTCAAAAGTTGTAAAGTATACTCTGGATATTTGCTCATTGTAGGAGCTTCTCTTTATCATTCTCTGATTATTTTGTAAGAGGGTTAGTGTTAACCCTTGATTATTGTTGGCTTCCTTGTGCCGTGAAACAAGAGGACTAGCCTAGTTTGGCTAGATGTTTTTGGCTTCTTTGTGCTCTGAAACAAGAGGACTAGCCTGGTTTGGCTAGGGATTTTTTTCTGCCTTGTGCTATATAAACAAGAAGGCTAGCCAAGTAAGGCTAGATGTTGTAATCGTTGTGGTACGATTAGTGGAATTTTAAAGGTTTTGGGAAGTGGATGTAGGTGCTGAGTTTGGCACCGAACCACTATAAACTCCTGTGTGTTGTGGTTGTTTGATTCTCTATTGTTATTATTTTGTGCATCCCACTTCACCGCTGCAAATCAAAATTAGGGTTTAAGCACATATCTGCATAGTAATCAATTTTTAATAACCCAATTCACCCCATTATTGGGTTGCTACATCTGGGCAACATAAAATTTACTCGAAGTTGGTTGTTAATATGTTAAAATATTTGAGGTCATTATCCATTTCTCTTTGTGATTCTTATATCATAGCAAAGGTTATTATTGATGAATATGAGATATACACGTTATACAACAAAAGTATAGGTAGGAGTGATGTTATTGATGAAATTAATATGCTTGAATGTAAAATGAAAATTTAATGAAGTTCAATTGATTTGAAATTATAGTGCACATAAATATCTATCAAAATAATAAAAATGATAATAATAACATTAATAGTATAAGTTTTCATGACCCTTCTTGCCTCGATCAATTAGGATTACGACCAAATCATGCTCTCAAACGCATGGCATCAGATAGAAAATCAAGCAAATAAAGCTCAAGAGTATTATTGCTCCTTCACTAAGGAAGTATTGCTTCATTTAAAGATGACTCATGTGAGTCATGGTTCACCCAAATCAAGTGACAAATCACTCAACTTAGATGTTATAAAGTACATATCATAAGTTCAATGCAAGTCAGCCTAACCAAGTAACCAAAGTATCATAATGCTCACTAGGAGCTTAATCTAAGTTAGTCTGACAAGATTTAAATCATCAAGATGCTGCTAAAGGACTTGATAGACTTTAGACTTTTCAAAATCTAAAATATTATTATATAATCAAAGAAGTATTGATTCTTAGTTATGAGAATATTACTCCTTTAGGGACCCCTTTAGGACATCATTTAAGCATTGTTGTATTTTGACTACCCCTCAAGAGATCTTTATTTTTGGGTGTCAAAGAATTATTACTCTGAATTTTCATAAAGAAAAGGAAGTATACCCAGACAGTGTAATAGGGGCTCACTATTTTAACTCAAAGGAAGGAGGAACTGGGGGATTAAACTTGAACCTTTACAAGATAATATTACTTGTTTTGTGATAAAAAATAATATATTCATATATATATACATATATTCATACATACACATATGTATGTATATCAGCCCACATTTTTCACCTTTGGGATTTGTGATTTATGTAGATCTAATAGTGAAAAGGGCGACTGAATATAAGTTGAGTATAGCCAAGTATAGCGCTCTCTCTCTATCTCTATCTATCTATATGTATGTATGTATGTATGTATGTATATCTTCATGTGTGTTGATTCCAAATTAGGTATAGTAATTGTTTAGGGAACATGTTTGAATGCTTAAATTAGCTTGTGACTTGAGGTGATTCTTGCATCCGAGGGCACAAAATTAATCACTACAAGAAAAATGACTTTTGCCTATGATTTTCACACCTACGAATGTAAAATCATAGGTAAAAGATATCTTTCCCTATGATTTTTTAAAAATCGTAGGCAAAGATTTCATTGTAACAAAGTTAGAGCCTTTTCCTACGATTTTTTAAAATTGTAGGAAAAGATTTTTTCTTAATCAACAAATTTTTGGAGGTAAAATTACCCGCCAATAATTTTCTGAAAAAGTCTTTCCCTACGATTTTCATGAAAATCGTAGGGAAAGGTTACGATTTTCATAAAAGTCGTAGGGAAAGGCTCTAGAACCTTTCCTATAATAATTTTTTTTCATTCTAAACTTTTCCCTACGATTTTATAAAATCGCAAGGAAAAGTCCATAGCCTTTCCCTACGATATTCACGAAAATCGTAGGGAAAGGCTCTAGACCTTTCCATGGTATTGTTCTAAATCTTTCCCTATGATTTTCATAAAAATCGTAAGGAAACGTCCAGAGCCTTTCCCTACGATATTAACGAAAATCGTAGGGAAAGGTCCTAGACATTTTTTCTATTATTGTTCTAAACCTTTCCCTACGTTTTTCCTAAAAATTGTAGGGAAAGGCTGCCTTTCCCTACGATATTCACGAAAATCGTAGGGAAAGGCTCTAGACCTTTCTTTCTAATATTTTTTTTTTTTTAAACCTTTCCCCACAAAAATCGTAAGGAAAGTCTTTGTGCACTGGACTCCGATGCACAAAGCATGCATAGGGCATGCACATTGGCCGTACGCCTGTACGAGCGTGCATGTGGGGCGCACCATGGCCCATTGGAGTCTACTGCATAAAGATTTTTTCTACCCCCTAATAGTCCTTTTCGATTCTTCACAGCTTCCCTCATTTTGCCTCCCTTCGTTCGTGAGCTCCCAATATGGAGCTTACCTGATCCTTCCCTAGTGAAGGACTTAGGCCAGAGCCTCACCAAAGACACAATGCCGGAAATCCCCCAATTGGTCTCCCCCTCTTCCCCCATTGCGCCCGAGATCCTTCCTCTCTTCCCCCTCCTTCCTCCACGCTTCCTTCCGTCGCCATCGTCAAAAACCCTAACCCCAATCCTCCTTTGAATACTAATCCTAAACCCAACCTCAATCCGAACAACACCATCGTGACACCGCCACCGTAGGAAAAAAAAACCCTTTAACACCACCCAACCTCTGCCTGTGCCCTAACTCCCTCTCTTCAACCCAGCCCCTCCTCTCCTCCACCGACCCCGCCGCCCTCCCATCGAACGACAACGATGATGATGACCAATACCTCCGCGACCTCCCCGCCCTCCTCCTCTTCCTCCTCTCCCTCTCGACCATCGCCCCAACTATCGACTGGCGGAGGCAAGCTGGGACACGGCCGACGATGCCCTGGGTCCTCGCTGCGAGAGAAGAAAGAAGAAACCCTCTCGAGCCCCTGTCATCTCATTCGCACTCGCAGAGTCCGATTTTCCCAGATCTCTTGACGTAAGTGTCCTTCCCCCAAATCCCTCACCAATTACCTTGCAAGGCTCCCGGCCGAAAACCCTAACCCCAATAAAGCTTCGAATACTAATCCTAACTCCAACTTCAATCCGAACCCCACTGTCATGACACCACCACCTCAGTTGATTCCGACCTTCGCCCCTTTGTTCCGGCCCTTGAGCGCCCCTCCCATCCCCCAATACTCCATCCCAAATCCCAGATTCCAAGGCCCGATGGTGCAAAACCCTGGCATCTAGCCTCTTAGGGTTTCAGATCCAATTTTGATCATGCTGCTATTAAAATTGATCTGGATGGGTCAAGTTGGGCCATATTCTATATGCAATTATTTTTTTCCTTACAGTGATGTTGCTCGCAATTATCTGAGTGGCTGACAAAATGGAAATGGCTAAGCATGCTTATTATTACTGTCGTCCAATAGAGCTTCCTTGTCGTCCATGTGGTTAGAACGTAGAACATCTAAGACGGTAGTTTGGAATGATTGTCATTTCTTTTTAAAATAAAAATATAATTTTTATTTTTATTTTTAAAATGTATAATAAAAAAATATCGTTGATCATCATCATTATTTTATTTTTTATAATTTTGATAACAAAAATATTTGATAACTATTGTTATTTTTTTTATTTCTTTTATACAATAACAAATGGTTTTAAGAAACTTTTTTTATAAAGTTATTTTCATTTTGGAAGCAAAATAATCTGCAATTATTTTTTCTAAAAAGTCTTTCCCTACGATTTTCATAAAATCATAGGGAAAGATCTAGGACCTTTCCCTACGATAGATTGAAAATCGTAGGGAAAGACTATTTTATTCTCAACAAAATTTTTTATTTCATTTGGAGGCAAAAGTTTTCACCAAAAAATAAATTTTTTTCCTACGGGAAAAGCTATCTTTCCCTATGATTTCATAAAATTTGTAGGGAACAAAAATCTTTTCCTACAACATTAAAAAAAGGTGCAGGCAAAGCAAAAAAAAACTTAAGCTTTTCGTTCACCCTAACGCCTCTACCCTAACCGAGTTCCACCCTAACGCCTCTGCCCTAACTCCTGAGTTCCACCCAGCCCCTTCTCTCCTCCACCGACCCTGCCGCCCTCCCGTCGGATGCTAATGATGACGATGACCAGTACCCATCGATCTCCTACTAGTACGGCCCTTGCCCCCTCTGCGACCTCCCCGCCCTCCTCCTCTCCCTCTCGACCATCGCCCCAGCTATCGGCTGGCGGAGGTGAGCTGGGACACGGCCGGCGATGCCCTGGGTCCCCGCTGCGCCCACACCCTGACGGCCATGCCCACCACCGGCTCCGAGGATGCGGCCCGTCCCAGCTAAGCTTGCTGCTCTCCATCACCTAGGCCTTCACTGCCACCCTCCCATATAAAAGTTCCCCCTCTCTATTGGCCGTCCCTCTCCGTTTCGATTTCTTTCAACAAACGTGATAAAAAGATGAAGAAAAGGAGAGAGAGTCGGGCCCTCGTCGTCTCCTTCGCGCTCGCGGAGTCCGATTGGCTTTGATCCGGCGAGGCAGGGGCGGCAACAACAAGCGGGGTTCGGATAGACGGTGGTTGAGATCATCCAGATGGCGGTGTTCTGGTACTTTGCCATGAAGTTCTTCTCCCCCAAGAAGAAGCGTTCAGCGAATCCTCGGACGACGAGGGCGAAGACTGTCTTGCATCCGATCACTTCCTCTCGGTTCATGGATCCTTTGCCCTCCCGCTTCTCCCTCCCTCAGCCCCTCTTTTCCCTTATTTTTTGATGAATTCAATCCAAAAATGCTATAGAGAATGCCTATTTGGGAATCGATGGATGGGATTAAGGGTTTATGGTTGTGCCAGAACTTCCTTCCGATAAAGCAGCAATCTTTGCTTTTGTCGGCGATTGCACGAGGTGGAACTTTCATTATTAAGCCTTTCCCCAATAATATTCCATAGTTTTTAGTACATTTTGGTGTATTTTTTACCAATCAATCGTTTCTTTGGCTCTATGGTTGAATACCGTCAAGTGAAGGCCAAGAGTGTAGCATTGTTCTTAAAAGTTCTCTTTCTTAGTCTCTGAATTATCTTCATGTTCTTTTTATTTGCAGAAGGATGGTTCTTTGATGCTTCTCATAATCAGGTTCTGTTTACCATTCATTTAATTAATCAATTTTTTTACTTGAGTATTAGCAATGCATGGTTAGAAATTTCCTCCATTATTATTTCTATTATATGGGAAATGGATCATTGTGAATTCATGTGATAAAAATGGCTTCACGATGCTTTACTCTTCAAGGTCTTTTATTTTATTAAGTTGATAAGATTTCATTTATTTTATTAAGAAAGCAATTCGTCTTTTAAGTTGTACTAATGAGTTTTTGTACAGCTCTCCAAGGAAAACTCACCGGAGGAAGTAATCTGTTTGAGTTGTGCAGATGAGGGCAATCCACAGGGTGTGCTGCATCATGCTCTAAATGGTCTATGTTCTTAAATCATATATGATTTATATCTTCTTAACAGGAGTAGAATAGCTACTTGGCCCCTTCTTTATCATGTTGTTAGTGAACAATTTCTCTTATATAAGAAACTAACTATAACTTTTTTCTTTCCCTTATTTCAGTATTCAATGTTTATCATTATTATGAATCTTTACACAAGACTAGTATGTGCATAGCATACCATAATTATACACTTGTGAGTTCCTTTTATGGCTTAGAGAAAGTAAAATTCATCAATTTTTGTTTAAAAAGCACAACATTGCATGGTTTATGAATGTAAATTCTAGGCTCTAAAGTAGAACTTCAGGATATGACTGCCATAATGATGTTCCTGTGACTCAAAATCAAGTGGATCATATTTTGAACTTCTATGGATTGTTTACTCCTTTAACATGAAACATCTCTTTGCAGTTCTGCACTAGCATAAAGCGGCACGAGAAAAGTAATTGATTAATTTTTGATTGATGGCTGTTACTCCATCAACTAGTTATTGGTTTGTTTGAGCTTGGTTTTCCTAATTTTCTTAATAGCTGCAATTGCGCTTCTTTCTTTGCTAGGCACGTGGTGTATTTGTGGAAGGGCGGTACCAGGGGTGGACCTCCCCTAGTGCCAAATAACTCTCTCTCTAGTTTTAATGAAGATTGGACTTGATTTAATTCTTCGATAGAATGGCCATGATATTATACCAACAGGTCAGTTCTCACCTTCACCTAAATATTCTCTTGGAGTTGCCACAAAGTAACCCAATCAAAGCATCATCGATCTTAGAGAATGGTAATCCCGTCACTCTTGAGCAACTATCTAATTGCTTAGGTGCTTAGGTGTGATGTCTATTCTTCTCATGTATCCATTTGTAGTCGTATTCTTTTTAAAGTTTTCAAGACTATATTCTTCTCCTATTGGTATTGTAGTTGCTTTGTTTATTTATTTGTGTGTGTATGTGTGCATCTTTGCTGACTTGAGTTTCAATTAAATTTTTCTGTATCAAAATTCAAATAGATATATAGCACATTATTGGTTGCTTATAGGTCGGCCCTTTAACATATCCATGATTTCAAGTAGATAGAAATTCAAACTTTGGACAAATAATATAAGCATCTTCTTTTATTCTGCTTTGTATTTTCTTTTGATTTTTTTTTTTTTTGACATTCATAGTTTCATATTCGGCTTATTCATATCTTGTTAAAAGACTTATGTGTGCATATTATTTAAGTTCATTAATCATTTCAATCAACCAATTCTATACTTTATTGTTTGGAATAACCTTTATTTATTCAACATTAATTATGATTTGTTTTATCTTGCCACCATAGAATGCTTTTTAAGATCCTCAAAACCATCTAATTTGTTTACAAAAAGTGACAGAGTCAAGCTGGTATGACAATAGGAATCATAGTTCAGACAGCATGGTTAATGACTCTCTATTTGCTTGCTAATTTTTTTAGAGATGCTAACAGGGTATTTCAATCAAGTTGTACTCTATTACAAGTTTCCATAATTCTGATTTAATAATTCATTTTCTTTGAGCATAAAAATTGACCAAATATAAACTTTTTTAATACTTGTTTTTTACTCTTGCAGGAAGTAATTTCGATACCCTGAAAGAATCTTCCAAGAAAAGTGAGCAAAGTGTACTTTGGCATGAGAGGTCTGAAATGATGTCTTTTTGGAACATTTATGAATTGCAATATCATTATAGGGCATTGCTTACTCTAGTAATGTTTAAAAGAGAGCTAGAAAACTGGGGAAGTCATTTATGAATGGGACCTTTATAAAGTGTCCAGGACTTTATGTTGTGTTGTCTCATTCATGTGTTTTGATATTTTATGTTAGTTATGGATATTGTGATTGATATAGAACTTTCATTTATTAATTATTTTGATGTTTATCCATTGTTGTCATTATGTAAAAATTTTGTATATGTAATGGATATTGTATGTAAAGAATCATATTATTTTTATTGATATGGTTTTTAATATTTAAAAAATATGAAACAAATAAATTATATTTTATTTAAATAAAATATGCAAAATATTAAAAAAATTTAAAATAGAAATATAATTTTAAAATATTAAATAATTTAAAATAGAATAAATATAAATTTTTTAAACGTTTTTAGACATATTTCATAAGGAAAAAAGAAAAAAATATGTATTTATTATTTTTTCCTACGATTTAATTTATTCTTGCAGGTAAAAATGGTTAAAAAATAATAATTTTAAAAAGAATCATTAAACATTATTATTAACAAACTTCTTTCTATGATTTTTAGAAAAATTGTAGGGAATGGTATTGATAAAAAAAAAATTTTTGATTTTTTTCCTATGATTTTAAGGTTTTTCATAGGGAGAGGAATCATTAAAAATTATTACTAGCCAACTTTTCCCTACAATTTTTCTTAAGATCGTAGGGAAAGATATGGATAAAGAAAAATCGTAGGGAAAGATGTGGATTAATTTTTTTTTGGATTTTTCCCTACGATTTTAGGGTTTTTCATATGGAAAGAAATTATTAAAAAAATTTATTAGCCAACTTTTCCCTACGATTTTAAGAAATTTGGTAGGAAAAGTTGTGGATAAAAAAATATTTTTTGATTTTTGCCTACGATTTTGAGGTTTTTCGCAGGGAAAGAAATCATTCAAAATAATTATTAGCCAACTTTTTCCTACGATTTTAAGAATTTTCGTAGGGAAAGATGTGAATTTTTTTTTTGATTTTTTCCTATGATTTTGGTGTTTCTTGTAGGGAAAGAAATTATAAAAAATTATTATTACCCAACTTTTTCCTACGATTTTTCTTAAAATTGTAGGGAAAGATGTGGATAAAAAATATTTTTTGATTTTTCCCTACAATGTTTCATCTTTGTAGGCAAAAGTTTTCAAAATTCAAATTTGCATTTCAAATTCTAGTCACTCTATCCCTACGAAATATGAACTTTTCCCTACGAAAAAAAATTGTAGGGAAAAGGTCTGATCTTTGCCTACGATTTTGAAAGTCGTAGGCAAAGGCTTTCCCGACGCATCTTTGCCTACGATTTTTTTTCGTAGGGAAAAGATCAAAAATCGTATCTTTCCCTACGAAAAAAATCGTAGGCAAAAATCATGTTTCTTGTAGTGAATGGTAGGGATGTGTGTGTTTGTATGTTGATAATCACGAGTTGTAGAAATCATATAACAAAATATAGATAGGTGTGATGTCATTGTTAAAATTAATCTACTTGGATGCATGTGTAAAATCAACCAATTTATTTGATTCCAAAGTTTGACCCAACTTAATTCTCTCATAAAACTTGAAGGCTTCTTGTCCTTGCTTGGCCTTTGTCAATCAAAGTTATGGTCAATTATGCTCTTAAAAATAGGGACATAATAGAGTTGGACTAGATCCAAAAAAAAATGTAGACCCAATGGATCATTCAGATCAAGTTGGAGTCGACTATATTCCAATTCTAACTTGGATTTCGTAGTCGATAATCTATCCAAATGCTAAGAAATTTTCTTTGATCGATGGCCTTAATCCCTATCACCTACGGCTTTGCCCATCTAAAAAACTATATTCATGTGAATCAAAAACTTTGTTGTGGATGAAAACAGTAAATCAAGTCTCCTTCATTTTGTTATATACAAAATAGTCTTTTTTTTTATTTAAGAATCATTAAATTTAAACATTAATATTTATAAATATAATTTTTTAAAATTAAATATATAATAATATATAATTTTTAATAAATTTAATTTAAAAATATTTTAAAATTTTGATATTATATGAGTGGTAACCTAATTGTCATATCAAATTTAGTAAATTACTATAGTTAATATTACTGATAATCTATCAGTATAAACTATCTCGAAGGCAATGGTATTATATCCAATTCGTTATTTCCAATTATATCGGCAATTTAATCAAACATTTTTCAGGGATGAATTTCTCCAATAAAAAATAATTTTATTTAATAATATAATTGTTATAGATATATTTCTAAATTATTACTTTATTAAATAAAATAATGATGATGTTTATATATATATATATATATATATATATATATATATATAGAATGAGGATGCGAGGAAATCTATCCAAATATAACCTCGAGCTTTTGATGACCTCGAGCTTTTGATGACGACCAGAGTCGGGCTTTTGTGCCAAACTGGCCTCGATCTTTTGGTGCCGATCGAAGTTAGGCTTTGGTGCTGAGCTGGCCTCGGGCTTTCAGTGCCAAACAGAGTCGGGCTTTGATGCCGAGCTGGCCTTGGGCTTTCGGTGTCGAGTTGGCCTCGGGCTTTCGGTGCCAATTGGAGTCGGGCTTTGGTGCCGAGCTGGCCTCAGGCTTTCGGTGCCGATCGAAGTCGGGCTTTGGTGCCGAGCTGGCCTCGGGCTTTCGGTGCCAAGCTGGCCTTAGACTTTTGATGTCGATCGGAGACGGGCTTTGGTGCCGAGCTAGCCTTGGGCTTTCAGTGCCGATCAGAGTCGAGCTTTGGTGCCGAGCTGGCCTTAGGCTTTTAGTGCCGATCGGAGTCGGGCTTTGGCTGAAATGATGAGTTACTTGAACATATTTTTATTAGTCAAGAAGGTGAGGCATTCAAATCCAAAAGAATAAAACACTCAAATTCATGACCCAATGTTAGTGTACATTACTGGTAGTACCGACAGAGGTTGTCAGAATTCCAGGTTTGGGAGAGTGGCTTTCCATCAAGTCCCTTGATTCGGTATGCTCCATGGTGGAGGGCCTCGATGACCTAGTAGGATCCTTCCCAGTTTGGTGACAGCTTACCTCCTTCCGTTGGCTTCGAGATGTCGGCTTGCCTGAGGACCAGGTCCCCTAGCAGGAATGACCTAGGGTAGACATGAGTGTTATAGTACTTGGTGGCTCACTGGCGATAGGCAGCCATCCTGAGCTTCGTCCGATCGTTCACTTCCTCTATGAGGTCAAGGTTGGCTCGCAGCCGGCTCGAGTTACCCTCCTTATCATATGACTCCACCTGACGACTCAGGATGTGATGAGGGATGAAGTGGAATGATGCAATTTAGGAGAAGATAGTAATAACTAAATGAAAATTGAAGTGAAGCTATGTCACGCCCCAGACCTAAAATTTTTGAGCTAGGGTGACAACCCGCCGCGTGCGGGCACGCAAGGCGTCCCAAAACATGACACTGAATTCAAGAAAAGCAACCACCTATATATCATTCAAGTCCATGTCTTTAATACAATCCCTAACTAAATATTTGGGCTACAAGCCCTACACATAAGCATTACAGGGGTTACATCAATATATGAATCCACTTCATAGAAGCTCCAACGAACCTATGGTTCCTTACACACCACAATAATATAGTCTGGGCATACACTGGTATAGCAATAAAACAAATCTATATTTTATTTGAGTTGAGGTCCATCACTCCAACATGTTATTCTCAAATCTCATGGTCCTGTAGCAAAAACATTATAATATTTTTATGAGATTACACTCAGTAAGTAAACCACGTTATACAGTCAAATCATAGCATAGCAATCAATAAGCATATAAATGATCTGCATGCATAAACATTTCACAAATACTCAAATGTGCAATGTAAGTAAACCCATCATTGTTATATTATATCATATGTGTCCCAAGGCCCTGCAATGCCCATAACAAAGGAGAGCCGTGGTGGCACATAAATATAATTCAAATCATTTGCACTCATCATTGTTGTATTATATCATAGCAAATTATCAGTGCATATAAAGCATTCCAATTGTTATATTATATCATATATGTCCCACGACCCTGCAATGCCCCATAACAAAGAAGAGCCGCGGCGGCACATATAAATATAATTCATTCTTTTGCATTCACAATCACTCCATTATGCAATGTAAGTATTATATCATGCGTGTCCCACGGCCCTGCAATGCCTCATCTGAGCACATCCTCTAGATGTGTATGGCCATAGCAAAGGAGAACCGCGGCGGCACTTATGAATATAATACCAATCATTTGCATCCATAATTGCTCAATTATACTTTATAAGTAAACCCACTATTTATACTCTCAATGGTAACTGTAAATGTGACCCACGGCCCTGCAATATCTCAATAATGTACCAGCCAGCATTCTCTTAAAGCATCTCCCAACTGAAAGGTCAAGATACCAGGGTCACGCCAATAATGTATCAACAAGCATTCCCTTAAAGCATCCCCCCTATCGAAAGGTCGAGATACCAGGGTCACGCCAATAATGTACCAACAAGCATTCCCTTGAAGCATCCCCCCTACTAAAAGGTCGAGATACCAGGGTCACGCCAATAATGTACCAACAAGCATTCCCTTGAAGCATCCCCCCTACTAAAAGGTTGAGATACCAGGGTCACGCCAATAATGTACCAACAAGCATTCCCTTGAAGCATCCCCCCTACTAAAAGGTCGAGATACCAGGGTCACGCCATGTCGAAATCCACAAGAACACGTCCTCTAGACGTGTGTGTGGTATGACAGGATAAAGGAGAACCGCAGCGACACATAACAGTACCTCACATCACATGCAATACATCAATACATCAATCATGTAGCAAAACAGTGGATTATACTTACTGAATAATTGCATGTAATATATCACATCAATGTCATAATCATGCATAACAACTGCATTTCTCATGCATAATAACTGCATCTCTCATGTATAGCATCCACACATGAAATCATAGTACATAACAGCCATGTATTCATAACATACATCTACTTACAATTTAGCCAATAACAATTCTTCATATCACAATTCACAATTTAACTACGCATATCCTGAACAAATTATTTAATAAACTGATAACTGGCTTACTTACCTTCGCACGCAATCCAACAGATATATCATCTAATCAGATGTCGGGATACCTACAGGATCATTTTACATAATTAAATGATTAAAATCTGGATAATGAAATGATTCCTAAGACTCTACCCTAACCAATCCACGGCCCAACTTCGGACTCGAATATCTCTCACCATACTCACTCAAATTGGGAAGTAAAATCATCCCCAGAAACTAGATTCAACTTAGATTCCAACCATATAATTATTTTATATTTTTCGGCCCGTTACAGGGCCCAAAAACTCTGTCTAAAATGGCCCCATAAAACGGCCCAATAGGCCCAGACCGGCCGGCCCAGCCGGCCCAGCAACAAATACATCCACGATCCCCTGTTTCTTCTGAAACAGGGGATTGAAAAAACGTCGGCGGCCAGGGCCACCGCCGGCCGAATACACGGCGGTCCGGCCATCGGAGGCCGGGCCAGAGCCGGCCGCCGCCGCGGCCGGCCACCCTCCCTCTATCTCTCTCTAAATCATCCTCTCACTCTCCGATTTCATCCGCTCGGACTGTCACCATGCCGGCGACTTCCCTGGCGAAATTGGGGGCGGTCCGGCCACCATTGGCCGGACCGGAGCCGGTTGTCGCCGTGACTTGCCTCCCCCCTAAATCCATCCTCATCAATTTCATTCAATTCCTCTCTGATTCCCTCATTTTCTCTCTAATCGTCCGCACGGCTTCAACTGTGCCGGCGACACGGCCGGCCACCATGGCCGGCCGGACCTCCACCGGACGCACGCCCGGCGCCGGTGGAGGCACCAGCCCAAAGCTCAGGCCCGGCGAGGCGGCGAGCACGCCACCGGGCCTGAACCAACCGACGAAAGCCGGTTTGGCTTCCGTCACCGCATGAGAGAGGGCCGATTGGCCCTCTCTCTCTCCTCTATCACCGCCACTACTCCGCCGGACGCTGCCCATGGTGCCGGCGGAGTCACCGGCCGGAGCTCGGGCCCGGCGAGGCAGCGGGCACGCCGCCGGGCCCAAACCGACGCACGGCCGGTTCACGGCATTCTCTCTGTTACACTCTCTCTGATTCTCTTTCTCTCTCTCTCAGGCTCTCTCTCTCTCTCTTGGTTCTCTTTCTCTCTCTCACGCTCTCTCTCACGCTTTCTCTCTCTCTCTCCGCTCTCTCTCTCTCTCTCTCTGAGAGGTAGGGGATTACCTGATGGAAGCGGATGCCCGGATGATGGAGGGAGTCCCCCCTCCATCATATAAATAATTCCCTATGCAACGCTTCAGCCCAAGGACTCGGAAACCCATCAGACATGACTCGAGAATCCAAGCGGCATACAGGGAACTTAAATGTCATAATAACACCAGGTGCCACCCCAATTAATACTGAGAGTTAACCTCCCCACTATTAAATTACCGGGGGTTTACATTCTCCCCTCCTTATAAAAATTTCGGCCTCGAAATTTGCTATACATGAATATAGAATCCAAATTTTCCCTCTCATAATCAATTAAATTTTGTTAAAGTCACGGTCATTGATACATCATTGATCTGTCATAAGATACAATTAATTATGGATTTTTCTTTCCCATTTCCTCCTTAGGCTCCCAATAGTCTCTCTCTCAGAATGATTATTCTACTAATCTTTGACATAAGGAATACTACACTATTTCAGAACTTGATTCTTACGGTCCATAATGTGCACAAGATGATCTTCATAGGTCAATTGGTTCAAGTTATAGCACATAACGGGGTTTGAAATATACTTCCTCTGTCATAAAGATATGAAACACATTGAACACTACAAAGAGTAATGAAAGCAGTGCTAAGCTATAAGACACTTCCTTTATCTTGATCAAAGTTTCAAATGACCCAATGTTTTGTGGCTCAAGTCACCTCTAATACAGACCTCATAACCTCATTGGTTAGCAAAACTTCCAAATGATCTTTAACCTGAACTTTCAAACATAACTTTCTTATTAACTTTGAGCTACAAAAACTGCTTTAATTAATGATACTTTTCATAGCTGCTAAACAAGCTCAGTCCAAAATTGTCGCTTTCACATCATCTCAATATGAAGGAAATCTATACCTTATATCGTAGACGATTGAAATGAATCCATTTGAATATTGGCTTGGTAATCAATAAATAAGCAATTTCATTAAGGTTAAGAACAATACCAAGCACCTCTTAAATCCATCACACAGGCTCACAGTATAACATCTAAAATCTTATTGGTTTCTGCAGTTGTCTATTACATGTATAATGTCTTCCATACTTAAGGTTAGCAACATATCAGGTACTCTCGATTCCTTGATAAGACAGTTCGAAATTCTTGTGAATTAGATATAAGATAATTTTCTTTCAATGCTCTCTCAACTCTTGAATAGTCGAATGTACCATTAATCATTACGACACTTATATCAATCATCATAATATACTTGGTTTCACTCTTGAATACTTCAAGCTAGCATCAATGAACATTATGCCAATCATTTAAGATATCTTTCATAATTATCGTAATTAAAATTCATTTTCTTTGAATATAGATATGCCACTCATGGCTGATTCATAATTTATCCATTCAGTCTCGAATTCAGAAAGTACTCAATTATGATTAATCAAAAACATGTAATTAACTATTCCATTCCCAAAATATCATCAATATTAATCATCCCTATAACCAGCAGATGAGTTCATAATCTTACAATATCAATAATGTAAGTTCTACAATTAAGATTCATTATATCCATATTCAAATTCAGATTTAAATTTACTAACTCCAAATCCACATATCAACTCAATTGCAATATGAACATAATGATGATATCTTAATCATGTTAGTCATCAATTGAAATTTTCCACTACTATGTCATATTAAAATTTCATCTACCCATATTATTTAAAGGTCTAAAATTGCTACGAATCATTTCCAACAAGTTTAAGGGAGTTAAAACCTCTAGAAGCCCCCTAGGCCTCCCCACTGGTCAAGGCTACCAGCCAGGGAGCCCACATAATATCATTGGCTTGCGATGGTTCATTCTCAATTCCTATCAAACTTGTAATTCAATTAATATCTTAATAAACTTTAAATTTCAAGCTTCCAAAGCATAATTCATGAAATTCCTTGAAAGTCATAATTGTCTCAATGTCATCCAAGTATTTTGCCTAGAGTGTCATTATGCATATGTCCCTAAGATCATAACCTGGGTCTTGTGGGTTATGGGCCCACCATGCTTCCGCTGCGCACTCTGATGCTGCATGTCCTGCATAGACTGCGCCATACCCGAGAGAGCTTGAAGCATCTCGGACTGGAATCGCTGGTGCTCAGCTCCTACTGGGTTGGCAGGGGCCGTACCTCCAGTAGTTCCTTAACCCACCAGCTGATCAGCATTACCGGCCAGAGAGTCTTCCTCATACAGTTGGCTCCTAGTACGGCGAGCCATAACTATTTTCTGTTAAATTAGATGTGGTTAATATCATAAACTAAAGTGTCAGGTGACTCTAAGTAAAATGTCATCAAAATATATTCTCTCCGTGTTATCATGCCCATATGTCTGTGTCCCTAGGGTCATAACTGTATCATGTCAATATGTCTGTGTCCCTAAGGTCATAACGTAGTGCTCTGATACCATAAAAGCTGTCACGCCCCAGACCTAAAAATTTTTGAGCTAGGGTGACAACCCGCCGTGTGCCGGGCACGCAAGGCGTCCCGAAACATGACACTGAATTCAAGAAAAGCAACCACCTATATATCATTCAAGTCCATGTCTTTAATACAATCCATAACTAAAGATTTGGGCTACAAGCCCTACACATAAGCATTACAGGGGTTACATCAACATATGAATCCACTTCATAGAAGCTCCAACGAACCTATGGTTCCTTACACACCACAATAATATAGTCTGGGCATACACTGGTATAGCAATAAAACAAATCTATATTTTATTTGAGTTGAGGTCCATCACTCCAACATGTTATTCTCAAATCTCATGGTCCTGTAGCAAAAACATTATAATATTTTTATGAGATTACACTCAGTAAGTAAACCACGTTATACAGTCAAATCATAGCATAGCAATCAATAAGCATATAAATGATCTGCATGCATAAACATTTCACAAATACTCAAATGTGCAATGTAAGTAAACCCATCATTGTTATATTATATCATATGTGTCCCAAGGCCCTGCAATGCCCCATAACAAAGGAGAGCCGTGGTGGCACATATAAATATAATTCAAATCATTTGCACTCATCATTGTTGTATTATATCATAGCAAATTATCAGTGCATATAAAGCATTCCAATTGTTATATTATATCATATATGTCCCACGGCCCTGCAATGCCCCATAACAAAGAAGAGCCGCGGCGGCACATATAAATATAATTCATTCTTTTGCATTCACAATCACTCCATTATGCAATGTAAGTATTATATCATGCGTGTCCCATGGCCCTGCAATGCCTCATCTGAGCACATCCTCTAGATGTGTATGGCCATAGCAAAGGAGAACCGCGGCGGCACTTATGAATATAATACCAATCATTTGCATCCATAATTGCTCAATTATACTTTATAAGTAAACCCACTGTTTATACTCTCAATGGTAACTGTAAATGTGACCCACGGCCCTGCAATATCTCAATAATGTACCAGCCAGCATTCCCTTAAAGCATCTCCCTACTGAAAGGTCAAGATACCAGGGTCACGCCAATAATGTATCAACAAGCATTCCCTTAAAGCATTCCCCCTACCGAAAGGTCGAGATACCAGGGTCATGCCAATAATGTACCAACAAGCATTCCCTTGAAGCATCCCCCCTACTAAAAGGTCGAGATACCAGGGTCACGCCAATAATGTACCAACAAGCATTCCCTTGAAGCATCCCCCCTACTAAAAGGTCGAGATACCAGGGTCACGCCAATAATGTACCAAGCATTCCCTTGAAGCATCCCCCCTACTAAAAGGTCGAGATACCAGGGTCACGCCATGTCGAAATCCACAAGAACACGTCCTCTAGACGTGTGTGTGGTATGACAGGATAAAGGAGAACCGCGGCGACACATAACAGTACCTCACATCACATGCAATACATCAATACATCAATCATGTAGCAAAACAGTGGATTATACTTACTGAACAATTGCATGTAATATATCACATCAATGTCATAATCATGCATAACAACTGCATTTCTCATGCATAATAACTGCATCTCTCATGTATAGCATCCACACATAAATCATAGTACATAACAGCCATGTATTCATAACATACATCTACTTACAATTTAGCCAATAACAATTCTTCATATCACAATTCACAATTTAACTACGCATATCCTGAACAAATTATTTAATAAACTGATAACTGGCTTACTTACCTTCGCACGCAATCCAACAGATATATCATCTAATCAGATGTCGGGATACCTACAGGATCATTTTACACAATTAAATGATTAAAATCTGGATAATGAAATGATTCCTAAGACTCTACCCTGACCAATCCACGGGCCCAACTTCGGACTCAAATATCTCTCACCATACTCACTCAAATTGGGAAGTAAAATCATCCCCAAAAACTAGATTCAACCTAGATTTCAACCATATAATTATTTTATATTTTTTGGCCCGTTACAGGGCCCAAAAACTCTATCTAAAATGGCCCCATAAAATGGCCCAATAGGCCCAGACCGGCCGGCCCAGCCGGCCCAGCAACAAATACATCCACGATCCCCTGTTTCTTCCGAAACAGGGGATTGAAAAGACGTCGGCGGCCAGGGCCGCCGCCGGCCGAATCCATGGCGGTCCGGCCATCGGAGGCCGGGCCAGAGCCGGCCGCCGCCGCGGCCGGCCACCCTCCCTCTATCTCTCTCTAAATCATCCTCTCACTCTCCGATTTCATCCGCTCAGACTGTCACCATGCCGGCGACTTCCCTAGCGAAATTGGGGGCGGTCCGGCCACCATTGGCCGGACCGGAGCCGACTGTCGCCGTGACTTGCCTCCCCCCTAAATCCATCCTCATCAATTTCATTCAATTCCTCTCTGATTCCCTCATTTTCTCTCTAATCGTCCGCACGGCTTCAACTGTGCCGGCGGCATGGCCGACCACCATGGCCGGCCGGATCTCCACCGGACGCACGCCCGGCACCGGTGGAGGCGCCAGCCCAAAGTTCAGGCCCGGCGAGGCGGCGAGCACGCCGCCGGGCCTGAACCAACCGACGGAAGCCGGTTTGGCTTCCGTCACCGCATGAGAGAGAGGCCGATTGGCCCTCTCTCTCTCCTCTATCACCGCCACTACTCCGCCGGACGCTGCCCATGGTGCCGGTGGAGTCACCGGCCGGAGCTCGGGCCCGGCGAGGCGGCGGGCACGCCGCCGGGCCCGAACCGATGCACGGCCGATTCACGGCATTCTCTCTGTTACACTCTCTCTGATTCTCTTTCTCTCTCTCTCAGGCTCTCTCTCTCTCTGGTTCTCTTTCTCTCTCTCTCATGCTCTCTCTGTTTCATGCTCTCTCTCACGCTTTCTCTCTCTCTCTCTCTCTCTCTCTCTCTGAGAGGTAGGGGATTACCTGATGGAAGCGGACGCCCGGATGATGGAGGGAGTCCCCCCTCCATCATATAAATAATTTCCTATGCAACGCTTCAGCCCAAGGACTCGAAACCCATCAGACGCGACTCGAGAATCCAAGCGGCATACAGGGAACTTAAATGTCATAATAACACCAGGTGCCACCCCAATTAATACTGAGAGTTAACCTCCCCACTATTAAATTACCGGGGGTTTACAAGCTAGGTTACATTTTCATGTAAAAGAGCAAAAATTTTCATAAACTAGACTTGGAGGAGAATCCTTCAAAATAGTAAAGAGAAAGAATCTTTAATTTCTCTAAGTCCAAGCCTATCAATCCAAGAGAGATTCAAGAGAAATCCAAAGCACTAAAAGCTCAAATTCGAAGGATTCTCAAAAGGAAAAGGAAGAAGAGAAAAAACCCTATTTTCTCAACAAGATGTGTTAAAGATTCAACGATTCAATCCTTGCTCAACCATTCAAAATAGAAGAGGAAAAGAAGAAAAGCTTAAATCCACATCACTTTAATCAGACTTTTCTTACCTTTGTTTATTTATATTGCTTATTTGCTTATTTAAGGAGCTTTCTATTGTTGTAAACATTAATTTGATTTGGTGTTTACTAATTCAATCAGGGGGATTGAATTAGTTGAGGTAGTTTACCTCGGAAACAAGCTAATTTAGCTTGGGTTTGGGTTTGGTGCTGGTGAACCCATGAAAATCGACTGGGTTCGTTGTGACCCCGTGTAAAACAAGTTAGAGTTGTGAGCTTGTAAAACAACTCAACTGTAATAAGTGGATTATAGTGTGGACCCAAGAGTTGCTTGTGAGTGGACGTAGGTGTGGGATACACCGAACCACTATAAATTTCTTATGTTTGTTGTGCTTTTATCTCTATCTCTTTCTCACTCAATGTGCTTTTAATTATTGCATCACTTCACTAGTATACTTAATCCTTGTGAAATTTGGTTTTAAATTTTTAAGTGTTAAATTTTTAAAGAACCCAATTCACCCCCTCCCCTCTTGGGTTGCCATCTGGGCCAATAATGTGTGTTGATTCCAATTAGGAATAGTAATTGTTTAAGGAACATGTTTGAATGCTTAAATTAGCTTGTGTCTTGAGGTGATTCTTGCATCACAGGGCACAAAATTAATGGTAGGGATGTGTGTGTTTGTATGTTGATAAACACGAGTTATAGAAATCATATAACAAAATATAGAAAGGTGTGATGTCATTGATAAAATTAATCTACTTGGATGCATGTGTAAAATCAACCAATTTATTTGATTCCAAAGTTTGACCCAACTTAATTCTCTCATAAAACTTGAAGGCTTCTTGTCCCTGCTTGGCCTTTGTCAATTAAAGTTATGATCAATTATGCTCTTAAAAATAGGGGCATAATAGAGTTGAACTAGATCCATAAAAAAATGTAGACCCAATGGATCATTCAGATCAAGTTGGAGTCGACTATACTCCAAATCTAACTTGCAATGTTTGGATTCAAGTTGAGATTAGATCGGATTGGATTTGCATCTATATTAAATATCTAGTTATTACTTTATAGCTAAACTTTAATAATTTTTAATTAATCGTATATTTAATAAAAAATTAAATAATACTAAAAAGAACTTATTATTCAAAAACCTTTAATTTCATCTAAATAATTGACATTCTTAGATTGGAAAATTAGAATTTTAAAATATATATTAAAATATTTGAAGGCATTATAATAAGGCTTCACTATTTCAAATAACAAAGATGAAAATTTAGAGATAACTAAGTGTAAATAGATGAAAAGGAGATGTAGTGATTAGGATGGACAGATGAATTAGTTCTGAATAATAAAAAAATGGGTTGAATTAGCTTTGAATGATAGTTCATTAATGAGTTGATAAATATAATTGGGATGAAATAAAATAAAATTTATATAATTCAGATTTATGGGTTTGGTTGGAATAGGTTGAGGTTTTTTTTTAAAAAAATAATTCAAGTTTATAAATTCAAATTTATATGGGTTAGTTTAGATCAATTGAGGTTGAAAAATATAAGATGCAATTCTAATTCAAAATTTAGATTGGGCTGAATTTTTGAAGTCAACCTAATACAATTCTTGAGTCTTTAAATATAGATCAAGATGGAATATGATCTGATCATGGTTTAATCCAACCTATTCGTAGAGCTAAACAGTTTTGAATAATTTACAATCCTTGCGGATTTGGATTTGGGCATCATCCTATCTGAGATATCGTATAAACTGATTGGATCGGATCGGGCTATAAATTTAGGGCAGAACGGTACCTCAGGAAAAAAAGCAAGGCTGATGCTTCCGGTTGAGTTCATGGCCGTTTGAGAGGAGCGATCATGGGGTATGCCAGTTTCTCTTCCCATGCCGGCGCGCTGATAACTTTGCGCTCCTCCTCTTTGAGGCTCAGCGTTCGATCCCATAATCCCTTCATCTCTCTCGAGCAAAATCTGTAGATGAGGGGATATTTGGGACCTTTGGAACTCCAACGTACAAGACTGGAAGGTCCCGAAGCAAGATCCAAGAGGTATGCGAGGTTGCTTGGAGAAGGAAGGGAAGCATCATTGTATTGTATCCATCTGCGATGCCATGCCGCGCTATCATTGTATTGTATCCATCTCTCTGATCAAGAAAGCAGATTGAGAGATTCATGTATTTCCAAAACTAATTGTATAGTTTGTGAGCAGATCTGTAATAGATTCCCTTTTTTGTGAATATACGTATATTTTTTTTTCTAAGTTTTTTTTACTTCGGTGTTGAGTTTCTGTTCTGAGGTTAGGTTGTTCTTCTTGTGATTGTGATTGTGAGACCCCTCTTTTGTTATACTTTTTGTATCGCTTTTTCCTGCCATTTCTCCCCTTGCATATACTATGGAAGGGTGATTACCATCAAAGAGATTGGATTTGATGTTCTCCTATTGACAGATCAAAGATTTTCATCCATTATTTTTGAATTTTGGAATGTTTAGAAGTAAAAATGCAACAGTCTAGCCCAGTCGGTACATGGGCTGATGGGAAAGGTTCAAATATATTGTATTTTATTAGCTGGGGAAGCTAGGATGGGAAACAGAAGTTTGGACTCAGATGCACTGAATATGTATGGAAGATATTTTTGCAGCCAGCTTGATTCGCAAAGAATGCTCTCAAATAGAATAATTAAGCAGTAGACAAGGTTGTTCATTATCGATTTGTGTAGATTTAAGCTAATCACATGATCTCTGCTTGCCCCAGCGTAAGAGTCTGACCAAGTTCTATGATCATAAATGCCAACAGGCACAGATATAACAAATGGTTCATTTCTAGACAGACTTTGGCCACATATACTCATCTTCACAGTGATCTAGGCCTTCTTACTTGAATGACAATTTTCGAATGAAAAGTTTTGAATGATACATCCAACAGTTCTTTCAACAACAAAAGTAATTGTTGGAGATAAATTACAATTTGAGGTCAAGAAATTGGAAAGGTTTCATAACTCTACAAGTGCTTCTACTAAAAAGGTGAGAAAATAGTGAGAGATTTAAAAACATGATGAATAGTTCAAGATCGTCTCACTGTCTATCTTGGGAAGAGATGGTTATGTAGCAACAACACCTTGTGATGTTGAGGTTGTATTGCAAACTACACCTGTTCCTTTGATTACTTTTTGAATCCTTGATCTTATTTCCACATCACAGCGCATAATTCAGGTAATGTTATCTTTGTCGCTGTTGCCTATTGCTACTGCTGCCTTTTGTTTTTCTCCTTCTTATTTGTAGCCCATGAACTCTACAAGTGCTTCTACTAAAAAGATGAGAAAATAGTGAGAGATTTAAAACATGATGAATAGTTCAAGATCGTCTCACTATCTATCTCGAGAAGAGATGGTTATGTAGCAACAACACCTTGTGATGTTGGGATCCTTGATCTTATTTCCACATCACAGTGCATATAATTCAGGTAATGTTTTCTATGTCGCTGTTGCCAATTGCTACTGCTGCCTTTTGTTTTTCTCCTTACTTGTAGTCCATGAACTCTGGTTCACAAATCCACATGTGATGCAATGCTTTTACCAGAAGCAACACATGATTGACCAATTTAGTCAGGCACAAGTAGCAGCCCTCTTGTTCTCAATGCAGCCATTGAAGATTAGAAAATATCAACAATGATTCTGTTATCTTTCTGCTTTTATATACTGCTTAGTATTCAATTTTTGTAGTAAGCCTTTTACAATTACATGCAGTTTGAGGAGATAGTTTGTCACGCCCCAGACCCAAATATCGGGCTAGGGTGACAACCCGCCGTGTGCCGGGCATGCAAGGCGTCACAAAATTTTTAACATATAACACCATTATATATATAATCAAGCCAAATTCATCACTGAATATTAAATGTTTTGGGTTACAAACCCTTACACACCATAATAATAAAGTTTGGGCATCAAGCCCTACACATAAGCACTACTGGGGTTACAACAAAATAATGGGTCTTGATTTATTTAATAGCAGATCCATCACCCCAACCATTCATCTTCAATCTCGTGGCTCTGAAAAAAAACATTGTAAGATTTTTATGAGCTTACACTCAATAAGTAAGCCACCACATTATACAGTCAAATCATAGCATAGCAATCAATAAGCACATAAATGATTTGCATGCTTAAACATTCCACAAATACTCAAACATGCAATGTAAGTAAACCCACTGTTTATACTCTCAATGGTAACTGTAAATGTGATGGCCCTGCAATATCTCGATAGTGTACTAACAAGCATCCCCCTACTGAAAGGGTCCAGATACCAGGGTCACGCCATATCATAATCCACCAGAACACATACTCTATATGTGTGATGCCACCTCGAACCAAGCAGAACACATCCTCTAGATGTGTGATGCCACCTCATAGAACTCAGAACACATCCTCTAGATGCGTGATGCCATCTCGAACCCAAGCAGAACACGTCTCTAGACGTGTGAATGGCATAAACAAGCAAAACACGTCCTCTAGACGTGTAGGTGGCATAAACAAGCAGAACACATCCTCTAGATGTGTGTGTGGCATAAACAAGCAGAACACGTCCTCTAGACGTGTGTGTGGTATGATATGATAAAGGAGAACCGCGGCGACACATAACAGTACCTCACATCATGCACAAACATATCAATAACATCTCTATATTGCATAAACAGTGGATTATACTTACTGAACAATTGCATGTAATATATCACATCAATGTCATAATAACTGCATCTCTCATGCATAGCATCCACATATGAAATCATAGCCCATAAACAACAATGTATTCATAATATTCATCTACTTACAATTTAACCAATATCTATAACAATTCTTCATGTCAATATAATTCATAATTTAAATATTCATATAATGAATAATTTATTAAATACTGATAACTGGCTTACTTACCTTAGTACGCAATCCAATATATATATATCAGCTAGTCAGATGTCTGAGCACCTACAGGATCATTTACACAATTAATTTATTAGAATAAGAGTATTAAAATGACCCTTAGAATTCTACCAGACTAGTTCACGGGCCCTACTTTGGGCTCGAATATCTCCCACTATATATACCCAATTGGGGAAGTAAAAATACCCCATGAAACTAGAATTCACCCAGATTCTAGCCATAAAATTATTTTGCTAATCCCGATCCATTACGGGGCCCAAAAATCAGCCCAAACATTCCTTGCTGCACGGCCCAATAGGCCCTGAATCGGCCGGCTGGCAATTCAGCCAAATCAACCCGATCCCTTGTTTCACCGAAACAGGGGATGGGTTCCATGCCGGTGGCCAAGGCCACCGCCGACCAAATTGAGGGCGGCCCGGCCGTCGGTGGCCGAGCCAGAGCCGGCCGCGCCACCCATACCTCCCTTCTCTCTTAATTTCTCTCTCTCACATGATTATCGTCCGCACGGCTGTTTACTGTGCCGACGTTGTCTCCGGCTAATTGGAGGCAGTCCGGCCACCGTTGGCCGGACCGGAACCGGCCGCCGCCGCGGCCAGCCACCTCCCCCCCCCCTATCTCATCAATTTCCCTCTCATCTCCCTCAATTTCACTCTCCTTCTCTATCTCATCCGCACGGCACGATGCTGTGCCGGCGGCACGGCCGGCCACCTTGGCCGGCCGAACCTCCACTGGACGCACGCCCGGCGCCGGTGGAGGCGACAAGCCGAAGCTCAGGCCCGGCGAGGCAACGAGCACGCCGTCGGGCCCGAACCAACCAGCGGCTTCCGCCACCACGCGAGAGAAGGGCCGATTGGCCCTCTCTCTCTTCTCTCTCTCCACCACCACCCCGCCGGACACCTCCCCCGTGCCGGCGGGGTTGCCGGCCAAAGCTCAGGCCCGGCGAGGCGGCGAGCACGCCGCCGGGCCTGAACCAAGGTTCGCCGGTCCCTCCTCTCTCGTTCTCATTTCTCTGTCTCTCTTTCTGGTTCTCTCTCTCTCTCTGGTTCTCTTTCTCTCTCTCTCTGGCTCTCTGGATGCCAGGGGATTACCTGATGGAGGTGTGCGCCAGGATGAAGGAGGGAGTCATCCTCCAACTCCTTTTATTCTCCATGCAACGCCTCGGATCAATAGAAAATGGGAACCCATTCGACACGCAAAGACCTAAGAAACCATACTTCGCATCGGGACCTAAACGTCAGAAGGAAGTCAAGATGCCTTCTGTCCCCAAAATAAATACTAGGAGTTACATTCCCAATAATAAATTACCGGGGGTTACATAGTTAGGCATCGACTCTCACATCACAATAGGATGATTAGAAACAATTAGAGGGGCTATTTTTCACCCTTCCGCCTAATCAAAGACTTTTCCTTTTCCTATTGTTCTTGCTAGGGCAATTTAAAGGTGTAGAGGATTGGTTTCATTAATTCCCATGGTCACATACATGAAGGAAATGGTTAAGAGCTGAAGAATCATTGCATCTTGGAGTAGTCAGTGTCAAAAATGCCGCATATAAAGATGTCTCGATGGCTTAAAGGCAGCAAATATGTAACCTGGTCCCTAGAAAGCCACTTTATTTCACACACATTTTGTTACATAGCTTCTGCATAATAGTGCCAATGGTGCCTGCACATAGAAAAATGTTGGTGGCTTAGGAAAAATCTTTGTGCATTGGAGGCGGTACACAAAGGCACGCACTGCGCGCGCGCATTGGCCGCATGCCCGTGCGAGCACGCGTATAGGGCGTGCCACGTCCCAATAGGCCATGGCACGCGCGCTAACATGGGCGCACGGCCAATGCGCGTGCCCGGTGCTTACTTTTGTGCATCGGAGGCGGTGCACAAAGACATTTTCGATGGCTTAAGGGCAGCAAATATGTACCTTGATCCCTAGAAATTATTTTTTATTTTACACATATGTTGTTACATAGCCTCTGCATAATATTTTAGAATAAATTATTGTTTTCTGCATTTTATTTCTGTTTCTTTCCAACAATTTGTTGGGCTTTGGTCCTCCTAAATTATCCTGATATCTATTTTGCATGAATTTTAGAATGCTGATAGGCTAGTCATCCTCTTTTCTTTTTGAAAAAACATCCCACGCTTTTAATGGTTCTATCTTTCATTTAATGGGTTAAATAACGGCAAGATAATATGAAAAATTGGATGGATGCCTATTAAGAAAGTCATGGTAAAGGGAAATTGATTTGCATAATTTCTATTAATATATGCGAGTTTAGCTTCAATTAGGCTATATCTGACTCCACCACTTGTGACATGCAAGTTCTTTCAATTCAAGTTCTGGATTCAGGATATGCAAGAAGACATGATCAAACATAAAAGGTAAAAAGAAAGGCCTGCAATTCACTACGTAATTATATAGACACTATCATATTTATACATTCAGTTGGTTCAAATGATTGATACATACTGCATAGAGGAGCATGAAGCATCTCAAATTTGTTGGACTTACAAAGTGCTTTTCCATTACAAAATCTAGAGTTTGCCTCCTTCCAAATGCTCCTGGTTGTAATATCTTATATAATAGCAAGTAACCCAAGATGATCTATAGCACCATAATGTCTGCAGGAAGTTGAGGTATAAGTGATGCTCTTCATTATTTATTTCACTGAGGAACACAATCAAGAGGACATGACAGGTGAAATACATATGTTACTCTTTATTGATAATTGCTTATTAGAATTTGCCTGCGTACCATATTTGTGCAGTGACAAATGACTTCTCTTGATTGAAATTCAAGCTATGTGCAAATACAATTTGCACTTTGGAGCATTGAAGAGATTGATGCTAATGATGTCGTAGGATTCTCAAAGATTGGCATCTATTAGAACTTTTAAGTAATTAACTTTGCAGCCTTAAAACAAATTGGTGGCACAAATACATTGTAGCTTTAACACTAATTATTTTTCTCTGTCTCATGTGTTCAGGGTCAACCAAGGCTGTACAACATGAACTTCTAAACTTCACAAAAGTTGTGCCTAAGATTGCTCGGGATCTGTACTTTATCCGTCATCCAAGGTCTGAGTTTATCTTTCATTCTGTTATCAGAACACAGACTCACTATGATAATCAGTGGATCCCTTTAGACTAGATGATATACTGTGAGTGAAGAACGGGTCAAATGCTCCCTAGATTGAAATCGGTAAAAAGTTAATCTGCAAACTGACTACTCTGGATGTTCAATTTACCACTCTTAAATGCATTGAACACTAATAACATGATATTTTAATGCTTTCTATGGTTGAATGGCTTCTATAGTATTTCATTTCAGTATTTGGTAGCCCCTATTATAAATATTTTATAGAACACAAAATATTTGAATTTAATCTGAAATAAATTACTTGAATTTAGCTCAGTAACTTTCATGTTCATTTAGGTAGTGTTTGAAATAGGGAATAAGGGGGGATATTATTCCCAAAAGTAGTGTCTGGATGTCAAAAAGTTATTACAGGAATATGAATACGGATTCTCTAGGAATAGCTTATTTCTCTTGTTATTTCAGATTTCTGTTTGGTTTTAAATCTGGTATTCCACCTTATTCCAGTGCAATTAATGCGTTGTTATTCCAAATGATGTTTGGATGATATGATAATAAGCATGTATTCCATTAGGAATAGATAAATATTTTTTAAAAAATCTCAAAAATACCCTTGACCAAATGATAAGAAAAAATAGATTATCAATTTATTTATTAATATAATTATTTAAATAAATTATTTTTTATTAATTATTTATTATTATTATCTATTAAAAGTTTGCATGCTATGTACATATATTAGTAATGGTTAGTAAGAGAAAAGTGGATTATACCATTACCTTTTTGTGATGGATATTGTTATATACATTTATTAGTAACGATTAGCCAAGGCTACATCCTTTTCTTCTTTATATTTAATATCATGAATTTTTTTGATAGAGGAGGGTAATAGTCAAATTTTTTTCTAGCTACTGCCCTTGGAATACAGTAAATAGGAATAGGGCTATTCCATGGAGAAGCATGGAGTATGAATTCTAGAATAAGGACGTTTGACCAGAATACCAATTCCTAGGGGGCCCACCATCTTCTTTATGCCTGTTTGGGAGAATAGCATGGAATAAGGCCCTATTCCAACTAGGAATAGGGCATCCAAACACTACCAAAAGCTATAACTACGAAGGATAAGTCAAAAAAAGTTAACCAGAGGGGATAACCCTGTTTAACTATGGGATATCTCCTGAACTTATTTTCTAGAGAATGGAGGAATACCTGCAGCTATCCCTTGAGGGCAAAACTGTTATTAAAAAAGCTAGTTATTTTCTCAGCTATCCCCTAGATAAACTCTACCTGTACACTTATCCAGGGATAGCATTTTTTGTATCAAACACTACCTTAGCTGTTGAAAGGTCTTTCTCATAATTTCCATGATGAAATAGTAAAGCACATGATGCTGAATTATTTAGTACTAGGAACGAAAAGCTCAGGCAGATATCATGCTTACAAAAATTTTCCACTTGTTCGCATTTTACCTAATGGGTTGGGCTTTTATAGGTATTTGAGTTCTCCATCTATTTAGTGTTTAGCCTACTTTGATTCTATTTAATTCCTTCTAAATAATTAGCATTCTTACATTGGACAATTTATAATTTTAAAATATATATGAATATATTTGAAGGTACTATAATAAGACTCCACTAATACAAATAACAAAGATGAAAATTTAGAGATAATTAAGTGTAAATAGATGAAAGGAGATGTAATTATTAGGAAGAAAAGATGAATTAGTTCTTAACACACAAAAACTGAATTAGCTTGAATGATATTTCATTTAATGAATTAACAAGTATAATTGGAGTGAAATAAAATGAGGTCTATATAATTTAAATTTATAGATTGGGCTGGAATACGTTTAGGTCCTCTCCTTTTTTTATTGACCAAAATTATAATTGAATAATATATGAGTTGGATCAGGTCAATTTAGGTTGGAAAATGTTGTAATTTTAATCCAAAATTTAGACTGGGTTGAGTTCTTGAACCCAACCTAACAAAATTCTTGAGTCTTCAAAAACAAACTAAGATTGGATAGGAATAAGGGATTAACCCAACCTATTCACTGCGTTGGGGAGGTGTTTTGAATAAATTGATGACCTTTGCACTGCATTTAATTTGTTTTTGTAAAAAAAATATAAGATTTGGATATGTGTATCATCCTATCCAAGATATGGATAGATGCGAAAGAATAAGAGCTGATTTGCTGAGATTTGGGCTTGGATATCGTCTTCCGACTAGGTTATACACCTCCCACAAAATACAAGCTCAAGATTGTCGATGGTTCCAGTTCTTTAATTTTCTATGTCTGTGCAATGATAGTAGTAACTGCAACTTTGCACTCCTTCATGAGGCTCAGTGTTCGATCCCATCATCCCTTCAATTGGATATCTGGGAGTTGCCAACTGATCTCCTCGACATACTTACGTTTCACCTTATTTATTTACGTGTAAAGTCATTGCAATATCCTAACCCCTTGCTTTCTAATTGACCCTCGTAGCGAGCTTTAGGCCAATGGCTCCCAAACCAATTGGTTTTAGGGCATTAGGTGTAAAACACTCCTCAGACTTACTGACTTGAGTCAAAAAGGCTTCAGATAGGACTGATTCTACTTAGGTTCTTTTACATTCTCACCTTTCTACGCGAACAACATCACTTGCTTAGGTGACGGGGCCTGGTTACTTAGTGAAAGATGCTAAGAACCTAATTTATTAATGTTGCTGCGGAAATCCATTCTTCGACTCGGATGCACTCTGGCTCCGGGTCTGGACATTGGTCTCATCGCACGGGATGGAACCTGCAGGACAGTCCGCACGCAGAGGGTGTTTTGGGGGTTGCCCTCTGCGAAGGATCCTCCGATGCCCAAGTCAGTAGAGATTCACAGCAAGCATATATGAGGAGAAGACCCTCGCAGAAGAGTTCCCTATATGGGTGTTCTTTCGAGAGCTCCGAGCTCTGATGGAGCTTCAATGAGTTTTTCAGTATGAGAGCGGGTGAATGCATACGTACTAAGAGATTTGAGGGCTGTGATATTTATAGGCGATCACCTGATTCCTTGGGCGCATTGGGAGGGGTCTAAAAGCTATTGAGATTCGAAATGAATTCGAATCAAGTTTGTTACGAAGCCAGTAGGATCCGTATCTTATCAGTTAGAGGATTGACGGCCAGGAGAGCTGGTTGATGCCTTGAGATTCAGCGATTATGTAGGTTCTAGGCCACTCCTATGGCCCTTAGGCCACTTCTGGCATGATTCTCCATTTGAAATCTTATTCAGTTATCATGGATTTGAACTCTCCTGCATCGGATTCCATAGAGATATTCGAGTGCATCGGTCCGGCCGAGGCGAGGGATAATTTGGTTTTCCAAGGTACAGGATGGCTCGGCTTGTCGAGGTATGAGGATAGCTTGGGTTGCCGAGGTATGAAGATGGCTCGGGCTTCTGAGGTATGAGGATAGCTCGGGTTGCTGAGGTATAAAGATGGCTCAGTTCGTCGAGACGACCCGACTCCGCTGAGGGTGATTCAGCTTCGTTTCCTTCTGGATGTGACAACTGACTGACAAGATGTTGGGATTGGACTCGACCCAATTGTTGATGTGCACGGGCATTAATGCAATGATAATTTTACCCCTCATCAATTAACTTTAAGACAGACTTTTTTTTCTTTTTCTCTCTTTTTTTTTAATGACATTTTCACCCATACCCTTATTAAGTAGATTGTACTATTAAGATCAGTGGTCAGGAGGGTCTGAAATTATTCTAAAAATTTTTTGGGCTAAACCCTACCTTTTATTAGGTTTTCTTAATAATTTATTCCTCAGTATCTCAAAAATAATCTAACCATTAATTCATTAATAGACTGCTTGATTAACTTCAAATCGAGACAGAATTTGGTACACACATCTGATTATAGTTTTACTCGAGGATTTACTTATTCTTCCCCCCAACTTAATTTCCATTGTCCCTAATGGAAGAAAAATAATTTCAAGGAAAGATACTACCTGGTAGAGTATTTGAAGGTTGGAAGTTTCATTGTTGCCATCTTCTTTCAATCTGCTTCTGTTGCTCTTCTCTGGTCATACTAAAAGAATAGAAAGTTAAAAATAACTAATAAACTGGGTTGCCTCCCAAGAGCGCTAAGTTTAAAGTCTTCAGCCAGACTGTGCTACTTATTATGATAGTGTTGGGTTCACAAGATCAATTGATTCAACAACTTCTCCATCATTAATTTCTTCTATATATGGTTTCAAACGTTGGCCATTTACTTTGAATGTATTTCCTTGCTTGGGGTCTTTAAGCTCTACAGCTCCATGGGAAAATACTTGAGTTACTATAAAAGGTCCATTCCATCGTGAACGAAGTTTTCCAGGGAAAAGGTGTAATCTTGAATTGTAAAGCCATACTTTTTGATTTGGTTCAAAAATTTTTCTACTAATAAATTTGTCATGATATGCTTTGGTTCGTTCTTTATAAATTTTTGAGCTCTCATATGCCTCATTTCGTAGCTCTTCTAACTCATTCAATTGGAGTTTTCTATTGACACCTGCATTTTTATATCATAATTAAATTGCTTGATAGCCCAAAATGCACGGTGTTCTAATTCTACAGGTAAATGACAGGCTTTTCCAAATACGAGCCTGTAAGGAGACATTCCTATGGGAGTTTTAAATGCAGTACGATAAGCCCATAATGCATCATCCAAACGTTCTGACCAATCTTTCCTATCAGGTCTCACTGTTTTCTCAAGGATATTTTAATTTCTCTATTTGATATTTCAACTTGGCCACTAGTTTGGGGATGATAAGGTGTAGCTACCTTATGAGTAATTCCATATTTGTTCATTAATCCTTCAAAGTGTCTATTCATGTGTAATAAACTTGATTACAACTTTATGATCATTGGTTCGAGTTGCCATGGCTTCAATCCATTTTGACACATAATCAACTGCCACTAGAATGTATTCAAATCCAAAAGAGGAAGGAAATGGGCCCATAAAATCAATACCCCATACATCAAAAATTTCTACAACCAAGATAGGGTTTAGGGGCATCATGTCTTTTCGAGATATATTTCCTGTTTGTTGACATTGGAGACAATTACGGCTAAATTCATGTGCATCTTTAAAAAGAGTTGGCCAATAAAACCCACTTTGCAGTACCTTTGCTGCAGTTTTCTTTCCACTAAAATGTCCTCCACAGGCAAGAGAATGACAGAAGTTAAGTATACTTTTGAATTCACTTCGGGAACACATCGCCTAATCACCTGATCTGAACAGTACTTAAATAATTCAGGGTCTTCCCAAAAGTAATATTTGATTTGTGAGAAAAATCTATCTTTTTCTTGTTTTGTCCAGTGGGAAGGTACTTTTTGTTGCCAAATAATTCACAATGTGGGCAAACCAGGGAAGACTGCTATGGAAAATTGAGAATAGTTGCTCATCAGGAAACTTATCTCTGATTATTTCTTTATTGTATTCCACTGAGATCCTAGAGATATGATCTGCTACCATATTTTCAGAACCCTTCTTATCTAAGATTTCTAGATCAAATTCTTGTAGTAGAAGGATCCATCTAATCAGTCTGGGTTTTGTATCCTTTTTTGATATAAGATGCCTCAACGCTGCATGATCTGAATAAACTAAAACTTTAGACCCTAACAGATATGATCTAAACTTTTCTAGGGCAAACACAACTGCTAGTAATTCTTTTTCAGTGGTAGTATAGTTCATTTGTGCATCTGAAAGAGTTTTGCTAGCATAATAAATTACATGGGGTTCTCGATTGAGTTTCTGTCCTAGAACTGCCCCTACAGCATAATCAGAAGCATCACACATGATTTCAAAGGGTATGGTCCAATCTGGGGGCTTGATAATGGTGCAGTGGTCAAAGCAGTTCGAAGGATGTTATAGGCTGTTAGACAATCTTTATCAAAATTAAAAGAACTATCCTTGGTCAACAAATTACACAATGGTCGAGAAATTTTACTGAAATCTTTGATGAAGCGTCTATAAAAACCAGCATGACCAAGGAAAGATCGTACTTGTTTAACTGAGGTTGGGGGTGGTAGATTTGAGATCAATTCAACCTTGGCTTTATCAACCTCAATACCTCTCTCTGAAACAATGTGTCCAAGCACAATTCCCTCACGAACCATAAAATGGCTCTTCTCCCAACTTAGGACTAAATTCATTTCCATACATCGTTTCAGTACCTTAGTCAAGTTCTCGAGGCAGCTATCAAATGATGCACCAAAGACTGAAAAATCATCCATAAATACTTCCAAAAATTGACCAATCATATCAGAAAATATGGCCAACATACATCGTTGAAAAGTGGCTGGTGCATTACAAAGACCAAATGGCATACGTCTAAAGGCAAATGTTCCAAAGGGACAAGTGAAGGTGGTCTTTTCTTGATCTGCAGGAAATACTGGGACTTGATTGTATCCTGAATATCCATCTAAGAAACAAAAGAAACTTTGTCCCGCTAGCCGTTCTAGAATTTGATCGATAAAAGGCAAAGGAAAGTGGTCTTTCCTAGTCACGGCATTCAACTTTCGATAATCTATACACACTCTCCAACTAGTTGATGTGCGAGTAGGAATTGATTCGCCCTTTTCATTTTTAATCACGTAATACCCAATTTTTAGGTACTACTTGGATTGGACTGACCCATTGGCTATCTGAAATTGGATAAATGATACCAGCATCAAGCCATTTTACTACTTCTTTCTTAACAACATCCCTCATGTTTGGATTTAGCCTTCGTTGCATGTCTCTATGTGGTTTGGCTTCAATTTCACTATGAATGTGGTGCATGCAAACGGAAGGGTCAATTCCCTTAAGATCAGCTATTGTCCATCCAATTGCCTCTTTATGTTCTTTAAGTACATCTACCAATTTATCTTCTTGCTCAGAGGTTAGGGTAGATGCAATGATTACTGGAAGGGTATCATTGGGTCCAAGGAATGAATATTTTAAGTCATCTGGAAGAGGTTTCAATTCTAGTTGGGGTGGTTCTTCCAAGGATGGTATTAAAGGGTTTGGTTTAGTTGGAAGTGGTTCATATTTTATAGTCCAAGGAGGGATGGTGTCGAACTTAGGTGGTTCTAATAACATGTTTATCTCTTTGGTATACTCATCAATATCAAAGTCATCTATTCCAAAATGTGTAAGACATGTTGTAAAGGATCCGAATCAATCAAACTTTGGAATTTCTTATCTACTACTTCCTCTATCATGTTTACTTCATTTAAATCATACACAGGTGGTCCTTGGGAAGCATTAAAAATATTTAATCTCATCTTCTTGTTTCCAAAAGATACATCCATCACACCTGTTCTACAATTTATACATGCATTAGCAGTAGCTAGAAAAGGTCTTCCAAGGATGATGGGAATTTGGTTAGGATTACTGCTAGATTCCATATCTAACACAAGGAAGTCGACAGGAAAATAGAATTCATCCACCTTTACTAATACATCTTCCAATATTCCACGAGGTTCTTTGACTGATCTATCTGCCAATTGTAGTGTTATGTCGTGGGTTTCAACTCTCCAAATCCAAATAACTCATACACTGAACTTGGAGAAGGTTTACACTCGCACCCAAATCTAATAATGCTTTCTTGATTGTGAAGTTTCCTATGACACATGATATAATCGGGGTACCAGGATCTTTTAGTTTGGGTGGGGTTATTTGCTGAACAACTGAGCTGACTTGCTCAGTCAAATGGATCTTTTTTGGTATTTGTGTCTTGGCTTTCCATTTTTGTGTGCATAGATCCTTCAAAAATTTGCCATAAGCTGGAACTTGCTTGATAGCATCGAGAAGAGGTAAGTTTATTTGGACTTGCTTAAATAACTCAAGCATCTCATTCATTTTTATATTCTTCTTATCTGAAGGCAAAGGAGATTCTAAAGCACTAGGGAATGGGGCTTTAGGTATGATTGCTTGATCATTGAATTCCTTTTCTTTTTCATTTCTTCTCTTTTCTGGTTTAGCCACTTCTAATTTCTGGGTTGGTTCAGGTGGGTTCAATGTTTTTCCACTTCTGAGAGTCATGACTGATTTAGCATGTTCTGGAATTTGTCAGGACTATTGGAACCCTCAGCCATGAATTGTCCTTTTGGGTTATCGATAGGCTGACTAGGTAACTTACCCTCCTCCCTTCTACTGAATGCTGTGGCTAATTGACCTATCTGAGTTTCTAGTTTTGCAATAGATTGTGTGTGGAGTGAAGGATTTGAGTATTCATTTCTAGCCCTTTCAATGCTTGTAACACTTTGTCTTCAAAAGTAGGCTGATTATTCGGTGGAGGTTGTGGATGTTTGGATATTGTGAATATGGCATGCTTCTAAAATTGGTTTCTTGATAATTAGGTCTGATCGATGATGAATTGGTTACAGGTTGAGGTTTCCAAGAAAAATTTGGGTGATTTCGCCAACCAGGATTGTAAGTATTTGCATAATGGATCATTTCCTGTTCTAGGAGCTAATCGGGTTTGGGCTTGGTGGGCTTGCTCTTGAACAAGTTCAGGAAATTGGTATGCAGCTGGACATTCACCTATAGAATGGGTTGGACTCGAACAAATTATGCAGACCTCATGTAATTGAGTAGATGGGGAAGAGATGTTTCCAACTTGTAGAATCCGGTCAAGTTTATGGGATAATTCATCTACCTTAGTATAGATATCTGTAGAATGACCTATTTCATATATTCCACCTCTTTTAGGTCCTATGGGAGGGTCTCGACGAGCAACTGACATATGATGTAATGAATTCTCACTCAATGTCTCAAAGAGTTGCCAAGCTTCATGTTCATTTTTTAACATAAATGTCCCACCACATGAAGCATCAACCATTTGCCGATGCTTTTCTGATAAACCATCATAAAAGCACTGAACTAGTTGCCATTTGGGTATAGCATGATGTGGACATTTTCTAATCAGTTCTTTGAATCTCTCCCATGTCTCATGAAATTTCTCCATCTGTCTGAAAAAAAACTTGTTGTGGATTTTCTAATTTGATTTGTTTTTCCTATAGAAAATATTTCTTAAGAAATCTCTCTGAAGATGATCCCAAGTTGAAATTATAACAGTGTCTAGTGAATTTAACCAACACTTGGCTTATCTTTTAGGGAAAAAGGGAATAACTTAAGCCTAAATGCATCATCGAAGAAATTTTGAATCTTGACAGTTGAGCAAATTTCAAGAATTCATCTAAGTGTTTGTAGGGATCCTCATTTGTAAGTCCATAGAAAGATGGTAACATTTGGATTACACTTGACTTAATTTCGTATTAGACAGCCTCTACTGGAGGCACTTGAATGCAGGGAGAGTAGGTATACCTTGAAGGAGTGAAATACTCTTTTAACTGTCGTGGTGGATCATTTTCGTTATTTGGATCCATAATTCTGAGTCTATTTGCTCTAAAAGTTCTTTCTATCTCAGGATCTAAGGGTATAAGGTTGGGTTGTAACGATTGGTGACCAAGCATACACCCTACAAATAATAATTCCATTTTTTTATTATAATAAAAGAGAAAGAAGAAGATTCTAAAGAAAATATCCTAAAAGATTTCTAGAACTAAGAGCAATGAATAATTTAATTAGGGTTTAATAATTCTTAGCAATCAAGTTAACAAAGATTATACTCTCTATTCCAGGTTTACCTAGATCAACACAGCTCCTAACTTTCAAGACTACCTTAGAGCCCTTCAAGTCAAAAATTAACTGATCAACAAGCCAGTTAAGGATAAGGTCAGTGGGAGTCCCCCTATTGCTTACTAGGTAAGTGAACAGAACCAATTAAGCAACCACTTTCCTTTCCTTTTCTAGACACCAGTTAAGCAGTCAATCTCGACCCGGTCCAACTCTTTTGGGTGCCTTATCCTATTGAGCTCGAGTTCCTTAGGGGCTGATGTCTAGTTAATTTTAGAGTTAAAGGTTTAGGTTAATGCAAAACGAAGGATGTGGTTTGTGGGCCAAGAAAGGGTGATGAAATCCTTACCTTATCTTGATTAGGGGTTTGTGCCCTTAAAGTTAATTATGAAAATGCTATTCAACAAGCAGATGTCCACCTCTTGAAATTATCAAACAAAATTAATCGAATTACTTTTTTTTAAGATTTTTGTGATTAGGTTTCTAATTTCCTAATAAATTATGAGATGTCAAAGGAAGAATTTTGAGTTTTGTAGAAAATAAATTTACCTAAGTCAATCTACGCATAGAAATAAAATAATTATTTTGTATATATATTTTTTATTTTTTATTTTTTTGTTTTCTTAAATTAATTATATTTTATGGAAGGTGTCTTATGGTTTTCTTTTAGGTTCTTTAAGGTAAGTTAATTAAAAGGAAAATTTGATTAGGTTAAAAGTGGATTTGTGACAAGAAGGAAAGTATTTTTTTTTTTAAGAAGAAAATAAGAAAATTCTAACAATTAAGGTAAAAAAGAAATAAAATAAATCAAGCAATAAATATTAAAAAATTAAAAAATAAGAATAAAATTAAGAGAAAATTTGTAATGATTTTTTTATAATTTATAATTTATAATTTTTTTTTTTTTTTCAAGATAACGAACTTAAGTCCCTGGCAATGGCACCAAAATTTGATGCGTGTTGTAGCGCAACGATTAAAACACCTTAATTTCACTAATAGAGTAGCGAGAGTAAGGGATCGAATCCATAAGGACTTTAATGGTTATCTTGAAATAAATTTATGCAATTAAAATTTAAATAAGCAGATAATTGATAGTGAAAAATAATTAAGATATGATCTATCTTGATGAGAGTACGGTCGTACCCGTAGATCACGGCCCGTCCCTTTTAAGAATAGATCAGTCAAGAATTATTTTCACTTAACTAGAATTCAATAAGAATTAAACATGAATAACAGTTTTATTTCATAGCATCTAAGAGTGCATATTCAAACTAAAATTAAAAAGTTTTATTTTCTGACATTAAGAAGGCAACAAACTCTTTCTGAACTGAACCAAAGACGGGCTAAACCAAGCCGGGCTGAACCGAACCGAGCTCTCTATTCTTCCTCCGTAGATGTCTCCAAGCCATGAACGCCTTCGAGCAATGCCTCCACGAACGCTTTTAGACACCTCCGGATGCCTGTAGAACCTCTCGATGCCTCACGAACCCACGGACGGCCGCATGCAGAACTCCTAGTGGCTCTCCCCCGAACTCTACCCTTAGCTGCTATTTGTAGAGGCCCAGATGCGGATAAGATGCGATCCCTGTTTCCATAACAGATGCCCGGATGTAGAGACGATGCGGACATGGAGAGATCGTGGACGGGATCAAAATTCCTTCCATCTGAAGTTCACACTTCCAATTTGAGAATTTTCAATCCAATTTATTTTTTGATTGATAGGGGGAACGATTGAATCGGAAGAGAAGAATAATCAAAAGAAAAAAAAAAGAAAATTCGTGTGAAAAGACGATGAACTCGGCAATTGGTTTGCCGACTTTGCTTTGAGATGCATGCAGAAACAGATAAATCATTGTAAATTCAATTTCAAGCTCATTTTAAGTCCGATTTGAGTGCCATTTGCATCATTGGACTCCTAAAATTGAGCTATTTCCGTTGATGGGGCTTTACCTAAAAATATTATAAAATATAATTAAATATTAAATAATAAAGGTAATTTGACCTATTAATTAATATGTTTATGGTGATTATTTGAGCGTTTATCAGCAGCCATCCTGAGCTGCGCCTGATCGCGCACCTCCTCTACGAGGTCAAGGTTGGCTCACAGCCAGCTCGAGTTACCCTTCTCATCATATGACTCCACCCAAGGACTCAGGATGCCAATGTCCACAGGGATAACAGCCTTAAATCTGAACACAGGCCGAAGGGGGTCTCCCTAGTGGGAGCCCGCAATATCGTGTGATAGGCCCATAGTACATTGGGGAGTTCCTCCATCCATCTTCTTTTGAAGTCATCTAGCTGCGCTGTGAGCCCCTGAAGGATGGTGCGGTTCATTACCTCGGCCGCCCCATTGGTTTGAGGATGACCAACGGAGGTAAACCGCTGATGGATGCCTAGCTCAATGCAAAATCCTCTGAAGGGGGCATTGTCGAATTGCCGGTCATTGTCGGTGATGAGGGTATGGGGCAACTCGAATTGGCAGATTATGGACTTCTAGAAGAAGTATCTCATCTTGCTCTCGGTGATCTTCGCCAGTGCCTTAGCTTCAACCCATTTGGTGAAGTGGTTGACGATGACTAGCAGGAACCTACACTGGCTAGAGGTCAGAGGAAATGGTCCTAGGATGTCCATCCCTCATTGAGCAAAGGGCCACGGGGCTACCAGGGGGCTCAGTTGAGAGGTCGATTGCCGCTAAATGTTGGCATGTCACTAACAGCTATTGCATCTTTGAACTAGTTCGGAGGCATCTTCCTTCATTGTGACCCAGTAATACCCCTGGCGCAGAGCCTTGTACCCAGCGCTCTGCCCCCCAGGTGGCTCCCACAGATGCCTTCATGGATCTCACGGAGGATGTAATTGGTGTCCGTAGGCCCAATGCACTTGAGGATTGGGTATGAGAAGGACCTTCAGTATAGTTGCCTATCCAGTATCAGGAATTTGGGAGCTCATCATTTAAGTAGCTTGGCCTCTGCTGGGTCCTTGGGAAGGGCACCATTGGTAAGGTACTGGATGTAAGCATCCATCCAAGCAGACTCTTGGGTGACCGGCAGGGACCTCCAGATGCTCTACATATGTCCTCTCTAGGCCCCATCGGTCGAGGTGGCCATGTGGGACAACGTGTCGACTCTAGCGTTCTCACCCCTGGGAATGTAACTGACACTAAAATAGTCAAAAAGGAAGGCTTGTGATTGGATCTTACTCAGATAACGGAAATAATGGGATCTCGGGCCTCGTACTCTCTTGTGACCTGTCCGAAGATAAGTTGAGAGTCAGTGAAGGCTCTGAGATGCTTTGCTTCGAGCTCCTTGGCTAGCTTCATCCTCGCTGGCAAGGCCTCATATTCTGCTTGATTATTGGTGGCAAGGAAAAGAAAATGGAGGGCATATTCCACCGCCTCTCCCTCTGGGCTTGCTAGGATGAGTCCGGCTCCACTCCCCTGGGCATTCATCGCACTATCCATATGGAGGATCCAGTCCTCTCTCCCTACCTCGGCCATTATGTCTGAGGATGCCGAGTGGGGTTCCTTCGACTACTCCTCGGCCTAAGTGCACTCAAGCAGGATGTCAACTAATACTTGGGACTTCATTGCCGACCATGGCTGAAATGATAGGTCAAATTTCCCTAACTTGATGGTCCACTTCGCCTACCAACCGAAGGTGTCAGGACGAGATAAGATCGCTCTGAGCGGCTGGCCCATAAGCACCACGATATGGTGGGCTTGGAAGTAAGGCCTGAAACGCTGAGCAAAGACGATCAAGAAAAAAATGATCTTTTTGGTTTTGAAATACCTGATCTCTATGTCATGAAGCACCTTGCTGGTGTAATAAACCGGCCTCTGCGTCCCATCGATGCCCATGCAGATGAGTATGGAGCTGACCGCCTCGGGGAAAGCCGTGAGGTAGAGGAAGAGCTCCTTCCTGCCGTACGGCTTGGACAGCAATGGCAGAGTGGATAGAAACTCCTTCAGCTCTTCGAAGGCTTTCTGACATACCTTTGTCCACTCGAAACCATTGACCTTGCACAGTGCTTTGAAGAAGGGCAGGCATCTCTTCACTGACTTGGATAGGAAATGGCTCGGAGCTGCCACTCTCCTGGTCAAATGTTGTACCTCTTCTTGTTAGCTGGGGGCCTCATTTCAAGGATGGCTCGGATTTTATCAGGATTCTGAAGGGAGAAACAATCTCCGAGGCATGCATGTTTTAAAAAATTGATAACAATTATCAATGCGAAATTTAAAGATTACATACTAACCTATCTAACATGCATCAAGATCATATCTTTGCCTTGTATATAGGATCGATTGATCCAAAATATGCATATAAATAAAACTATCAAGATCATGTCTTGATCTTCAAGGCAAGAAGTCATACTTCTTATCTTGAAGCATGCCTTAAGATCTAGGGATCATATCACTTACTTTAAAGGCAATTGGTAAATCCTTTTATACTCTGCAGCCGTTCAATCGTCCGGCCTCTAGTATCGTCCACGCGAAGCACCGAATGATCGGATTCCCGGGAGTGCTAGCTCATGGAAAACAACTTTGCTGATCTTGAATCCTCCCACTTGAATTCTTCTTCTAGGATACTCCACACTTCCGTTAGCACCAGAATCATTAGGATTTTCTATTCTAATTCTTTAGAAAATCAATTCATGACATATCGTGTGTTTTTTTCTCTTCTGTGTAATCTGGTGAGGGATGTCCTCTATTTATGTCTCTTTTTAGCCAGCCCATTAAATTCTAACATTTAGAATTCCGCCGCTTGATGAAAACCAAAGAGACGCCGAACCGTAGCGCTTGGTTAATTCCGACGTTCGGTAAAAACCAAAGAGTCATAGAACTGTAGCGCTTGGTTAATACAAAGAGGCGCATTTATTCCATATAAATTCTAACACTTTAGAATTCCGATGGAATTGTTTGGAGAAGATTAATGCAAGACATTAAATTCTATATGTGAATTTAATCTCTCAGACTTATGCAAGAGGTTTGGGTTTAGTTTTTGGTTTAAGCTAATCTGAATTTATTGGACTGAACCCACATAGATCATGGTCCTAGCCCAAATCAAATTTGGCTAGTCATGAATCTATTTAAATCCAAATCAAGTCTAATTTTAAATCAATATTTGAAATTGACTAGTCCTTCTAATAGACTTAAACAAAATTGAATCTTATTCAATTGTACTTAACCCAATTGAGATAATTCAATCAATCAAATTAATTAATTAAATTATATACGATTCTCAATCGTTGATCAGCAAACAATCATCATAGGAAACTTCTATGCGTGTGACTCTCTAGGTTCGAACCTAAGCCGGTAGCATAGAAACAACTTTCTATACTAATCGATGTGCCCATCTATGAATGGAACCCGACGTCCGGATAGGTCGAAGAGTTGCCGAGCAAACTCCAAGAACCCTAAGAAACAGTTACCGTATAATTCATCCTCTTGACCATAAATGCTAAGGATGGCTTAAGAGCCTGTCAACTCTAAATAGCAAATCCATAAAGTGATTTCAATTTTAGTGATCATGTGACTTTCACATGAAGTGCCTTGGCCAAGGTCTTGCTAAATTGAAACACAAGCATTTCTCCTTTTAACGGGATAGGTCAAATTCCATCTCGATCCACAATTGACTACCACAAGTACTTGACTGCACCCAGTAACCTTTCGTAGCTGGATTAGAAATCCAGGTGGTCCGGCACCTAAGTACAATGAGATGCTTGTAAGCCACTGGTTGTGATCTTCAGGTCTGAAGGATACTTATACCTATATCTTCTCGGATTAACTCTTGACAGTAGAGTATCCAGAAATGAGTCACGTTCGATGAAATGTACTCCTACACTTTCATCTATATGTCATACCAGTGTCTCTACACTCCTTGGTTAAGAGGACAACCAAGAAATATGATATGCAACGTCCTATAATTGATAGTACTATGGCTCTGTCATAGTATATCATATGGTCGCGAACCTTTTTGAGGACCTTCAAAGATAAATCCTCCTTTATCGTGAAGGAAGATCCTAAGGGCTTCATTACAATCAGGAGTATTAAGAAGATGTTCTTGTAATGAATAAACTGTCAAATAACTTTTATTAATATATCAATTTATATACAATTTACATTAGTACAATCATCAAATGATTGGCTTTAGGATACAATTCCCAACAGATTCGCCTTGATCCCCCACTATATCAACATAAAGACCAAGAACTTGCTCGTTGTAACCCCGAAGGCACACTTGTGGGGATTCAGCCTCATTTAAACCAACGGAGATTGCTAAAGGTCTTCGCCAGGTCAGTAACATGGTCATCGATGTGGATACTTTTGGTCAGCATGTCATCCACGTACACCTCCATGTTGGACCCGATCTGGTCCTGAAAGACCTTATTCATTAGCCTTTGGTATGTGATTCTCGACCATTTCCAATCGAGCTATCCAATACTTCGGCGGGGCAAATTCCCTTACCCGCTCCGAGCGGGACTGGAACTATGTTCCTTGACCATTTTATGCCTCGGTTGAGCATGCCCGTTCTTTACTTCAAACAAACCGGGTAATCCTTATATTTTGGCCTCGACTGAAACACTTATTCTAGCCCGAATTCAACTGACCTAAGAACGCGAATGAATTACAATTCGTTCGCAGTCGGAAGAAAACTTAAGGTAAAAGATAAGCAAATAGAGGTGAAAAATCCCGTTCATCAGAAATTTCGAGCAGACTACAAATCTGAAAAGCAAAAATACACAAGCGACCCTCAAGGATCAGAGGCAAGATCAGTCCTAGCGGTATCCTCATTGACGTTCGGGGAGGCCTGGCTCATTTCGCCCACTTCAAAAGTCCGTTCCTTCAGCGGCGAGCTTGGAGTATCCTTCGGGAGCCGGCATTGCTAGAGCCCAAAATTGCGTCAAGATCGACGTCTGAGATATTTTCATACTCGACTTCTTCAGCCCTCGGGGTATAGGTCTCGAAGGGTTCAACATCCAAAAAGGAGAGGTCCCATTCCAGATGCTCCCGAGATATTCTGGTTCGGACCTCCTCCGCGCCAAGCTGAAAAGCCTTGGCACAAGTTGCATCTTGTTTGCCCCGAAGTATGGCGAGTTTCCTTTTAGCCTCGACAACTTGGCTCCGGAATGAGGTGATTTGCTCCTCGATCTCGGCAGCCTGCCCTTCAAGTTCTGAGCTCCTTTGTCGACTTGACGATAGTTCCCCTTGCAGGGTCTCTAATTGGTTTGGCCCTCAAATTTCACCTTCTTCATCTGCAAACACAGGGTTAGCCGATGCAACAGTGAGCCGATGGGAAGATTAAAAAGACGATATCGTACCTCCTCCTCTTACCGAGCTAATCTCCTGGTTAATTCCTCAACCTCGCCGAAGGCCCTCAGCTTGTCGGCCTTAACCAGCTTGATCCTGTCCTTGAGGTGTTGATCTTTGACTGCCTATTGTTGGCTTCTTCCCTGACTGGAGAGCTCGTTATCAAGCTTGGCCATTTTCTCCTGATGCCATCTGATCATGTCATCCCTAGCAACAATGCAATAATTTAGCTGCCGGACCTTCTCCTCCAACTCGGTAAGCATTCTGTTCAGGCGATTCTTCTCGGCAGCTTCTCTCCCCAGCCTATCTCGACTTTTGTCGAATTGCTTTCTAGCAATTTTCATTTCTTCGGCATATCTGGATGTGACCTGTGATAACTCTGAGCATACTTTGTCATACCTCGCCCGAAGCCCATGTAGCTCCTTAACTTCGAGCCTTAATCTGGATACGTCATCAAGGGCGGCCTGATGCAATCCCCTCGCCCTCGCCAAGTTCTTGTTGGCGGTGTCTAGGAACTCACTCAAATTTGTTAGACGCCTCTGCTCGCAACCGGAGCTCGGTACTGACTCTCTTGGCCTGGACGCTAGCCCCTGTCGCCAGGCTCAAACGCCAGCACAGTGCCCTATTGATCAAAGAGCTCTGCGAAACAAAACCTAAATAAGAAAATGCGATCAAGTTAACCAGAAAGCACCCACTACTCTGGAATAGAAACTCACCCGGGAGGTGTAAGACCTAGCTAGCTCCATGAGGATGAATTGTTGATCTCAGGGAGAAGATGAACATCCTTCACCACATTTTGCTGACCGAATGCGGCATCGATAAGGTCCAAGTCTAAAAACTCGTTCATCAAGGGACCCGCGCTTGGATACAATGCCGACCTCATCAGAGCAGAGAACACCTCCTCAATAGCCGGGTCTAAACCGCCAGGCTGCCCATCTGAGGATCAGTCCGGGCAATCTAAGACTGAGAAGCCTGTAATCTCCTGGCCTCCTTCAGCAAAAGTCTGGCATGCGATTCCTCGGATATCTCAGCCAGCCCAGGACTCAATGTTCCCGAGGCTTCATTGGGAGAAGCTTCAGCTGGAAGGTCATCATCATGTCCTCCTTCTTCACCCAAAGGTCCTTCTTCAATCACCGACGCCTGCCCCTCCCCTGCGGGCTCCACCGAAGCTTCAACCTATTCACCCGCTCCTCTAGCTTCCTCAGGAGGAAGCTCTCCAATAGGAAACTCCTCCCGAGCTTCCATTACCATTGGCCCAACGTCACTGTCCTCTAATCCCTCCGGAGGAGGCCCTTCAATGATAGGCTCACCTTGAACTTCTGACGGAGCCTTGTCCGGGCTATCTACTATCTCCACCACCAAAGGATAAGGGATCTCGGCCACCCTCTCTGGGTCCTCCTCCGCTCTCTGCTCCTCCGTCATGTCTATTGCTCCCTCCTCCAACTGAGGGGACCCCTCTCTCACTGTCGGCTCCCCCACATCCTCTTTCTTTGATGGTAAAGAGCACGGGCTAGCCCTGACTCGCCCAGCCTCCAGTGAGTGCTCTCCAGAAAGATGAACCTTCTTCTTAGGCTTACGCCTTTCTGCACTACCAGCCTCTCTCAGGCGCTTGCCCAACTCTTTCTTTATGCGGCCCTCCAGTGCAGATCTCTTGGCTGCAAGCGCAGTAGGCGAGCAATCAGACCGAGATATACTCGCTCGAATGAAATCAATGGAAGGAAGAAAGAAAAAGACTTACCTTCTCCCGTTCAGATAGGGCTGGATGCGCTTCCATATCCCTAGCAGGGTTTCCCCATCACCATGGAAAGCCGGAATTGATGTTCCCTTCGGCGATAAAGAATCAAACCTTCCATTCCTTTATGGCCGATGGTTTATCCATGATCATCCTGAATGACTTCTATGGTCCGATATAGGATCACTCCGAGCTCCTCCCGACATTAGATGGTAACAAACATGGAATAGGGATAGAGTTCCTGTTACCTGAACCCGGTTACACTTCGAGATAAACCCGATGATACTCCATCAGCTGTTAGGAGCCACAATTGTTGGGAAGATGTTATAGAACCTCATGATCTCTTTCGCTAAGGGGTGAAGGGGAAATCGAAGGCCTGCCTTAGGCTATCTTCGTAAAGAAAGATCCTGCCCTCTAGCTCTTGCGAGACCCTATGCTCGGGCTTCGGCAGCCGTAAAATGACATCCAAGGGAATACCATACTTCTGGCATATTCTTCCCAAATCTTCGGCAACAATATCTGAGACCATGTCGCTAGGCCTTACCATGCTGTTGTTGAAAGAAACACCGAGCGACATTGCAAAGGAAGTAGGGAACAAGATTCTTCGAGAAGGAACGAAAGGGCGATGTGAATAGGAATGGTGCTGTTTCGACTTTGCTTTTTTCCGCAGGAAACTGCCTCAAAGGAAAGATAAGGCATCTTGATCGAAACTTGGAACCACCGTTGCAGGCACCGTAAAAATCGAGATCTGCTACGTGGCACTTCCCCAACCGTTGCCCCTAGCAAGCGACAGATCCGTCCTGTAAAGGCAAGGTGGCCGTGCAGCATTAATTAGGGCATCATTACACAGGCTGTCAAATCCAAACCCATTCAGATCGTGCCACCTGGAGTTATACTCCCTACGCCCAAACCTACGCTTCGAACTAGGGAGTGAGGGCATGTGTTGAGGGATAAAATCGCCGTTGTATTAATAATCATGCAAGGGATTAGGATCAACCCTGACTCCTACTTGTTGTACAATACCCGCTAGAGATGAATCAGCCTTAGTGGATAAGGCGCCTTAGCCCCTCAGCGAGCCAAGGATTTCCAAGGTGCGGATCACATCTCTCGGCCTTAGCCGAGCTATGACGTCTCTCTCTCGGCCTCAGCTGAGCTATAACATCTCTCTCGGCTATAACATCAGCCAAGCTATAACATCTCTCTCAGCGAGCTCATCTCTCTCGAGCTATAACATCTCTCTCGGCCTCGGGCTATCCCCATCTCTTGGCCTCAGCTGAGCTATCCCTGTCTCTTGACCTCAGTCGAGCTATCCCTCTCTTCCGGCCTCAGCAGAGCTATCCTGGTCTCTCGGCCTCAGCCAGCTATTCCATCTCTCGGCCTTAGCCGAGCTGTTCCTATCTCTCAGCCTTAGCCGAGCCATTCCTATCCTTTGTGCCTCGCCAGCTTAGCTATCCTTATGCCCCGGCCAGACTCGAGCACTCAAGCACCTCTGCGGAATCTGGCGTGGAGAATTCAAACAAAAATCATACTCGAGAGTGGCCTAGAGCCCTGGAGCCTACACCATCTCCGAATCCCAAGACATCGACTAGCTCTTCCAGCCGTCGATCCTCTAACTAAAACAAGATACGAATCTCACTGACCTCATAACAAACTGGATTCGAATCCTAACGACTTTCGGACCCACGACGACCCCAAGGAATCAGGTGATCCTCTATAAATAGAACCGTCTCCTAGCTTCTCAGGTATGCGCACTAGCTTACTGACCCACTCTCCGTCTACCTCTGCTCACCCCTTTCGCCTTTAATGCTCTGCTCAGAGCTCTCGAAAGGCCACCCCTGGAGAGACTGCGAGAGCCTTCTCCTCACATTTGTTGATTACCGATCTCCGCTGACTTGAGTGTCGAAGGGTCTTCCGCGGAGGGCCACCTCCAACGCCTCTCACATGAGGACTGTTTTGCAGGTCCGCCCAGGAGGGAGCCCATCCTGAAGCCCGATCGCGCCCGAGTCGGAGGACGGATTTCAGCAGCAACAATACCCATATAAAATTTGCTCGAAATTGGTTGTTAATATGTTAAAATATTTGAGGTCATTATCCAGATCTCTTTGTGATTCTTATATCATAGCAAAGGTTATTATTGATGAATATGAGATATACAAGTTATATAACAAAAGTATAGGTAGGAGTGATGTTATTGATGAAATTAATATGCTTGAATGTAAAATGAAAATTTAATGAAGTTCAATTGATTTCAAATTATAGTGCACATAAATATCTATAAAAATAATAAAAATGATAATAATAACACTAATAGTATAAGTTTTCATGACCCTTCTTGCCTCGATCAATTAGGATTATGGCCAAATCATGCTCTGAAACGCGGGGCATCACATAACAAATCAAGCAAATAAAGCTCAAGAGTATTATTGCTCCTTCACTAAGAAAGTATTGCTTCATTTAAAGATGACTCATGTGAGTCATGGTTCATCCAAATCAAGTGACAAATCACTCAACTTAGATGTTATAAAGTACATATCACAAGTTCAATGCAAGTCAGCCTAACCAAGTAACTGAAGTATCATAATGCTCACTAGGAGCTTATTCTAAGTTAGTTTGACAAGATTTAAATCATCAAGATGCTGCTAAAGGACTCGATAGACTTTAGACTTTTCAAAATCTAAAATATTATTCTATAATCAAAGAAGTATTGGTTCTTAGTTATGAGAATATTACTCCTTTAAGGACATCATTTAAGCATTGTTGTATTTTGACTACCCCTCAAGAGATCTTTATTTTTGGGTGTTAAAAAATTATTACTCTAAATTTTCATAAAGAAAAGGAAGTATAACCAGACAGTGTAATAGGGGCTCACTATTTTAACTCAATGGAAGGAGGAATAGGGGGATTAAACTTGAACCTTTACAAGATAATATTACTTTATGTTTATGATAAAAAAAATAATATATTCATACACACACACACACACACACACACACACACATATATATATTACATACACATATGTATGTATATCAGCCCACATTTTTTACCTTTGGGATTTGTGATTTATGTAGATCTAATAGTGAAAAGGGCAACTGGATATAAGTTGAGTATAGCCAAGTATAGCGCTCTCTCTCTCTCTCTCTCTCTATCTATCTATCTATATGTATGTATGTATATCTTCATGTGTGTTGATTCCAATTAGGTATAGTATTGTTTAGGGAATATGTTTGAATGCTTAAATTAGCTTGTGTCTTGAGGTGATTCTTGCATCACATGGCACAAAATTAATGGTAGGGATGCGTGTGTTTGTATGTTGATAAGCACGAGTTGTAGAAATCACATAACAAAATATATATAGGTGTGATGTTATTGATAATATTAATCTACCTAGATGCATGTGTAAAATCAACCAATTTATTTGATTCCAAAGTTTGACCCAACTTAATGCTCTCATAAAACTTAAAGGCTTCTTTTCCCTGCTTGGCCTTTGCCAATCAAAGTTATGATCAATTATGCTCTTAAAAATAGGGGCATGATAGAGTTGGACTAGATCCATAAAAAAATATAGACCCAATAAATCATTCAGATCAAGTTGGAGTCGACTATATTCCAAATCTAACTTGAAATGTTTGGATTCAAGTTGAGATTAGATTGGATTGGATTTGCATCTATATTAAATATCTAGTTATTACTTTATAGCTAAAATCTAATAATTGATAATTAATCATATATTTAATTAAAAATTAAATAAGACTAAAAAGAGCTTATTATTCAAAAAACCTTTAATTTTATTTAAATAATTGACATTCTTAGATTGGCAAATTAGAATTTTAATATATATTTTAATATATTTGAAGGCATTATAATAAGGCTTCACTATTTCAAATAACAAAGATGAAAATTTAGAGATAATTAAGTGTAAATAGATGAAAGGAGATGTAATTATTAGGAAGAATATATGAATTAGTTCTTAACACAAAAAAATGAATTAGATTGAATGATAGTCATTTAATGAATTAACAAGTATAATTGGAGCGAAATAGAATGAGGTTTATATAATTTAGATTTATAGATTGGGCTGGAATAGGTTTAGGTCCTCCCCTTTTTTTTATTGAACAAAATTATAATTGAATAATATATGAGTTGGATCAGGTCAATTTAGGTTGGAAAATGTGAGGTGTAATTTTAATCCAAAATTTAGACTGGGTTGAGTTCTTGAACCCAACCTAACGAAATTCTTGCGTCTTTAAGGTCTTATAAATATAGGAATAGGTAAGAGGGGATGGTTAACCCCATAGGGGAATAAGTTGGGCATTAACTTATTCCCTCAGCTATCCCCTGGATAAATGCTATCCCGTACATTTATCCAGGGATAGCTTTGTATCAAACACTACCTAAATACAAATTAAGATGGGATAGGAATAAGGGATTAACCCAACCTATTCGCAGCGTTGGGGAGGGATGTTTTGAATAAATTGATGACCTTTGCGCTGCATTTAATTTTTTTTTTTCTAAAAAAAATATAAGATTTGGATATGTGTATCATCCTATCCAAGATATGGATAGATATGAAAGAATCAGAGCTGATTTGCTGAGATTTGGGCTTGGATATCGTCTTTCGATTAGGCTATAAATTTAGGGCAGGACGACACCTCCCACAAAATACAAGCTCAAGATTGTCAATGGTTCCAGTTCTATCATGTATCATGTCTCTCTGAGAGAGGCAACTATGGAGTATGTCAGTCTCTTTAATTTTCTATGTCTGTGCAATGATACTAGGAACTGCAACTTTGCACTCCTTCATGAGGCTCAGCGTTCGATCCCATCATCCCTTCATCTCGATATCTGGGAGATGCCAACTGATCTCCTCCATATACTTATGTTTCACCTTTGTTTTTAGGGAAGGAGGAGAACCTTATATGCACTGGACCCTTACACCCAGATGAGCAAGCTGGGCGGTATGGGCATATTTGCATCAAGGTGTTTTGCCATCCGTCTCCTTCAAGCAACAGCTAGAAGGAAAAGAAAAGACAAGTAAAATAAAGGAATGGTACTCCAACGCTAAGAACATCAAGGTCCCAAAGCAAGAGGTATGGGAGGCAGCAAGGAATGGTACTTCTTCCTCCGTTCCCATCCTCCACTGATCCCCATTCAGCAAACCCTAGCAACTGCAGAGATATGCCCATGCGAAATCTCCATAATTCGGTTTCTCCTTGGTTAGGTCGCTTGGATTCAAGTTGATCAAGGAAGTGGATTGAGGGATTCATGTATTTCCAAAACTAATTCGACAGTATGTAATCAGATCTGTAATAGATTCCCTGTTGTGAATATATGCATATTGTATTTTTTTTTTTTTTTAACTTTGACTTTGGCGATGAGTTTCTATCCTAAGATAAGATTATTCTTCTGCTGATCATGAGACCCTTATCTTGTTATCATTTTGCATCAATGTTGGTCTATCGTTTTAATGTTGTATAAACTATGGAAGGTTGGTTACCATCAAAGGAATGAGATTTAATATTTTCACTCTCTTACCAGCTGATAGATTTACACAATGTTTAAAGTAAGAAATGCAAAAGTGAGAACGAATAGCAAGAATCAGAATCAATATGTGGGGTAATTTAGAAAGCAGGGCTTGATGTGATCGATAGAGGGGCCAGATCTGGTTGAAGCAAAATGTTTGTAAGAATTGATGATCCTCTGTTTGAATCCTAGATGTTTGTTTGCAGGAATGAAAGCAAAGAATATATCTGGAACTTTGGCTCAAAATCAAAGCAGGGATTTGTAAAGGAAATTGTTGCGATTGAAGATGCGGTGAATCTGTCGTACGTTAGCTGAGGAATCTAGGATCGGAAACATGCCTGTGTCTATCATTGCCCAACAACACCTTGTGTTGTTGAGGTTGTGTTACAACCTTTATCTGCTCCTCGATCACTTTTTGCATCCTTCAGTTTGATCTTTTTCCACGTTGCGGTGCATAATTCAGGTAATGTTTTCTGTGTCACAGCTACTTTCTGTTTGTTTCCTTACTATTTGTATTTCATGCACTCTGCATCTCAAATCCACATGTAATGCAATGCTTTTCCCAGATGCAATACAAGGTAGACCGACTGAGTTGGGCTTGCAGGCATCAAAGTTCAGAAAATATCAGCAATGATTCCACTATCTTTCTTATACAATATATTATTTTTTCAGTGTTTGTAGTTAAGTATTTTATAATTACATGCAGTTTAAGGTGATAGTTAGGTGTTGATTCTCCATCACTCTAGGAAGATTAGTAACAATTAGAGAGAAATAACCTACTGAAATCAAAAACATAATGGTTGGAAGAATCGATTGTTTTTACAAAGATGGTAGTTATATTTCTTGAGTTTTCAGTGCTCAAGCCAAACATTATTTTTTCAAAAAGGCTTAAGATTCTTAAGGTGTTGAGCTATGTTTCAAGATAAGTTGTGGAGAATGCATATTTTTCTGTCTCATGATAGTCCTGAATGTTGACATTTGCTCCTTCTTTACCTTTTTACTTAGTGTTATATACATTCGTAAAGAAAAATTGGTATTGTTCAATATTATTTAAATCAAAACCTGCTGGAAAAATTCCTCATTTTGCAACAGACCATTTAAAGGAAACTAGGACCTGTGAAATAAAATATGAAATCTAATGTGGACAATGCATATGTGGAGAATGTTTTGATGAGACATTGTAACATGCCCAGTAAGCCCTTACCTCATTAATTTGTTTATTTGTTTTTTCTTGTGCTTTTGGTTGCATGGTTGTGAACCATAGTTCTGTTATCTGATTTTTCTTTGGTTCTATGGTTTTTATGAAGGTACTCATTTAGAATATATTCCATTTTGGTCTTTCATATGCCACAATATTGGAGCTCATTCTGTGACAAGGTGAGATCATGGCAACCGCGCACATTGTTTTTTTATATGTCAAGAGTTATAGAAGTTTCAGGTTTATTTATAGTTTTTGCAATTATATTCTAAATTAAATTATTTTAGTTTAAATAAAAATGCAATATTTTGTTCTCTGAATATTTTTTTTTGATCATATGTTTCTATGCACCAGTTTGGATGGATGGAGAGTATAACTGCTACAGCAATGATGGAGGGAGGTTATACATGTTATAAATAAAATTTTCTCACCTCTTTCTAAAAGTAGTGGGTCTATATATTGATATGCCATCTACTAACATGTGTGATGTCGATATTTAAATAATATTGGATGATACATTAGATGAATCCTCAGGATTCTCCTCAGCCATTTGAGGGCTTATAGGAAGTTATGGATTACTAAATTGTTGAAAGAAGAGGCGAAAAGAAGGGGTTATGGATTACTAAATTTTTGCATAGTGGCCATTCAACACCACTCGATGATTTAATCTGCCATGAAAAATTTATATTTTTAATTTATTAGTTTCCTTAAACAAGGGGGAAAGTTTTCTATCACATACAATTGTGACCAAACATCTCACTACATGAGCCACTTCATGAGTGAATTTTAAACCTTTCTTGTTGGAGCCTTCCATTGAGATTGTTACTAGAATTTTGCTTAATATTGTGTTGACTATTTTAAAGTTGCATTTCTCTAGTTTCATTTCTCAAGTCTGCACCCGCACCCATTCACAATTTAGTGGACTGCAATAGAAAGACTGAAAGCATTTGGCATTCCTCAGACCTTTTTAATTTGAATTCCAAGATGAAGGGATATGGAGTTCTTTAGAGAAAATATTTCAAGCAAGCTGGTTATGTGCTAGGTGACTGAAAGTATATTAAAGCAAAGCGGAAAGAAATCTGAACTTGGATTCTAAATGTTAATATATTATACTTAGAAAGGACTGGCTTATGTCTTTGACTTATAAAGAAAAATGGAAATCTTATTGTTGTAAATTATAACCAGACCCTTGGAAGGGGTTATTAAAGAAAGGTTGTTCAAGCTCTGAGCAAGATGTGAAATTATCTTGGTGGGGGGCATAAGAAACTTCTAGAATTTGTTCTTCATGCCAACTTTTATGTGAGGGTTCTTAAAAGTAGTCCTTAAAGGGACTTAGCAAGTTTGCTGACAGTTTGTCACTTATCTATGGTTATGTTAGGCTTATAGCCACACGGTGTTTTTGATTACATAATGGTCTCATACTTCAAACTAAGGAGGTGATTAAAATGAAAGCTTCACCAGCTGTTGGTATATTGACAAAGATACTAGAAATCTGGATCCATGGGTTGATAGAAGATCCTAGTTTACAGTAGATTAGGCATCTAAGAGTATATCATTCTTTTTTATTAGGTGGAAGCTTATTATTTGAGAATCATCTTGATTGTGGACAAAGAGATGAAATCCATAAGTAAAGGAGAAGATGAAATCCAGAAGTCTTCTGAACAAAAAGAAAAAAACAAATGCTAAATGGCATCAGATTTAAGGTAAATGAAAGAGTTTAAGAAACTGATTCTGACTCACCAGCCATGAAAGTTTTGACTTTCCAAGAGTTTGACTTCTGTTCCTAGTCTTATATTCTTTGGGTTCTTGAAAGAAAAAATCCAACTTATTCCAAAAACAAAATAGAAAAAATCCAAAACTTTTAGATCCATGATTGGGATATATATTATTGTATAGAATTCTATATCGGGTTAGGTCTATAAAGAAAATTAAGACCCAATAGGTCATTTGGGTCAGGTTGAAGTCTAGTATAACTTGAGTCCAACCCCAAAATGTTTGGATTCATTTTGGGATCAAATGTGGTCAGATTTGCATTTAAGTCGAACATTTTGTTATTGTTTTATGGCTAAAATTTAATAACTGATAATTAATTATAAAATCAATAAAAATATAAATAATATTGAAAAGAGCTAACTTATACTTTAATTCAAAAACTTTTAATTCCATTCAAATAATCGATTATTCTTATATTTACAAATTATAATTTTAAAACATATATTGATATACTTGAATTACAATAAAAATCCAAAAACAATAAACTATGAAAATTTAGATATAATTAAGTGAAAATAGATGGAAGAATGTAATTGTTAAGATAAATAGATGAATTAGTTCGTACTTAAAAAAGATAAATTAGTTTACATGATAATTCATTTAATGAATTGATAAAGATAATTGAGGTGAAGGAAAATGATATTTATATAATTCAAATTTATGGATGGGTTGGAATGAATTTGGGCCAAGTCAAGTCCTTTTTTTATTGACTCAAATTAGATCCAAATAATATATAAATTGGGTTGGGTAGGTTTAGAATAAAAAATATAAGATTTGAACCCAACCTAGAATTTAGATTTGTTTTAAATTTTAAATCCAACCCAACTCATAGGTCTTTAAATACAAATAGGGTCACGTCATAAGTCAATACAATCCATTTGCAACTTTATGTAACAGGGATGTTTTTAATAAACTGATGAACTTTGCTTTTTGCCTTTTAACTTAAGAAAAATAAAAAAATTGAATATTGGATATGAATACGACCAAGGTTCACTATAGGAGGAACTGGCACTGTTTCAGCATTGGATTGGTACGGTTAAGTATAGGATGTACCATACTGAATTGTAGCATACAAGTTAGGTAGACCAAGGGCCCAAAGCAACAAACTACCCCAAATTGGGCTAAATTAGAAGGTTTGGGCAGGTTTGGCTTAGTTTGCCTTGAACCGCTTGTTTCAGGATGGTTCAATATATCATGGCTACTACATTGTTAAACATGATTTTCTCATATCTGTGGATCCATATTATGAAATCAAACATGATTTGCTAAGATTTAAACTTATATGCCATTATATTGAACTTGATTTGCTGTCATGCATTCCTCGCAAGCAGGTTATAAATTTAGGGCAAGACAACAATTTCTGCTAGCACAACAATTCAAGAAGGATAGCTCAAGATAGTTTGCTGACTTTAGCATGGTTGTTTAAGATAGCGGTTGTGGAGTATGCACTTGTCTCTTTCAATATCTGCATGGTGACATCAATAATTGCAATTTCACAGTAAGGCTCTAGGTTTGATTCTATTATCCCTTCATCTCGGTTGATGAATATTTGTTGATGAGGGGAATTTTGGTGGTGAGAATTGGGACAATGTGAGCTCCAACGTGCAAAACATCTTGGTCTCAAAGCAAGAGGAAAGGGAGGCAGAAATGAAGGGTACTACAATAATGTCCAAAACCGCCTTCACCCTCTAATGGCGTGCCACCACAAGATCCACATCCAGCACAACCCTAGTTGCATCAGTGACATGACCATGTGAATTCTTCGTAACTCAGTTCCATCTTGGCTAGGTTGTTCACATTCAAGTTGATCAGGAAAGTGGATTGAGAGTTTCATGTATTTCCAATACTAATTATACAATATGTAAGCAGACATGTAATATATTCCGTTTTGTGAATATATCCTCAAAGTATTAGCCACTGTAGTCTCAGCATGGACTGATGGAAAGGTTTAAAGTACCATATAACAGAGGATGCTAGAGGAAACGTTCAAAAGTACCATGTAGCTGAGGAAGCTAGGATGCAAAGCACATCTTTGAATGCTGATTCACTGAACATGGAAGCTATTTTTTTTAGCTGATAAAAAAAGTTAGCAACCTACTTCTGGCCTAGTAGGCAAAGAATGCTCCAAAATAGAGTAATTAGGCAGTAGACAAGGTTGTTTGTAATCGATTTGTACAGATTAAGTTAATCAATGGACCTGTTCTTGCCCAAAATAAGTCTAACAAAATTTTTTGATCATAGATGTCAACTGGTACATATATAATAAATGATTCATTTCTCAACTGGCTTGGCCAGATGTGACTATCTTCTAACGGGTCAGTCCTTACCTTGATTGACCATTTTTGAAGGAAATGTTTTAAACAGTGCACCCAATAGTTTGTCCAAAATACCAAATTTGAGAACAACAGAAGTAATTGTTGATTCAAGTTACAAAATGAGCATATGTTATATTTTGCATATTTGGGACATCAATAAATTTAAAAAGCTTCATAACTCTATCGCAGTAGAAGGTCCGCTTGTGTCTATAAGTGGTGCTTCCATAACTAGAAGGCTTTCTGAATTGCATAAAACTTTTCAGTTTGTCTAGAAAGAATTCTTCTAACAAGTGCTTTTACTCAGACATGTGAGGAGACAAAAAAACAGGGGATGTACAAGAGAGATTCAAAAGCATGATGAATAGTTCAGGATTGTCTCATTGTCTATCATGGTCAGTTCTTTATATATTTGGAAGAGATGGTTATGGTCAGTTCTTTATATCATGGTCTATTCCATGATCACTTACTAAATCCTTGATAGAAAAATATTTATAACTACGGTTCCCATAAGTTTCTCAAATATTTAAATATAATTTACACTCACTTTTCGGGCTTTGAAGAGATTGATACTAATGTTCCCATAAGTTTCTCAAAGATGGGCATCTATTAGATCTTCAGGTAAGTAATTGGCTCTGTAGCCTTGATACATATTGGCAGCACAAATACATCATTGGTTTAATACTAATTAGCCTCTGTCCAGCCCCCCCCCCCCCCCCCCTTGGCTCTCTGGTCTTTCATTATGAACTTTGCAACAGTTGTGCCTAAGATCACCTGAGGTCTATACTTTATCCTTCACCTAAGGTATGATTTTATCTTTCATTCTATTATCAATAGCATAAACTCACTATGATGATTAGAAAATCCCTCTTAAATTAAATTATATCCTGTGAGTGACGAACAGTTCAGATATTCTCTAATTTGAAGTTGGTAAAAAGTTAATCTACAGATTGACTTCTCTAGAAGTTCAATTTGCCACTCTTAAATCTATTGAACAGTGATCATTTTAATGCTTTCTATGGTTGAATGGCTTCCATAATATTTTATTCCAAGATTTGGGAAGCCCTATTAAAAAGCCTTTATAGCATGCAAAATATATTTTTTAATATATATCTGAGGTATATCTCTTTTCATACCTTTTCATCAAAAATAGATCTCTATATATCTTCATGCCAACAAGATGCATAGTATATATATCTGTGTGTGTGTGTGTGTGTGTATGTATGTATGTATGTATGTATGTATGGTGAGCAGTAAGCTTCTTTCAAAATTTCCTTTTTTCAACTCCTCCACATCTGAAACACATAATCAAGAATAAACTTGGTTTGCCTTGAACCGCCTATTTTAGGATGGTTCAATATACATGGCTATGACTTTGTTAAACATGATTTATACAATCAGGCATGATTAGCTGAGATTTAAACTTATATACCATCATATTGAACTTGGTTTGCTGTCATCCCTCCCAAGCAGGCTATAAATTTAGTGTAGCACAACAGCTCCTGCAAAACACAACAATTCAAAGAGCATAGCTCAAATAGTTTGCTGACTTTATCATGGTTGTTTAAGACAATGACTACGGAGTATGTGCTTGTCTTTCATTTTGAACTTTGCAATAGCTGTGCCTAAGATCACATGAGGTTTGTATGTTATCCTTCACCTATATAAGGTCTGATTTTATCTTTCATTCTGTTATCAGTAGCATAGACTCACTATGATAATTAGAAAATCCCTATTAAATTAAATCATATCATGTGAGTGATGAATGGGTCAAATATTCTCTAACTAGAAATTGGTAAAAAGTTAATCTATAGACTAATTTATTTAGAAGTTCAATTTGTCACTCTTAAATCTATTGAACACGAGTAATTTTAATGCTTCCTATGGTTGAATGGCTTCCATAATATTTTATTCTAAGATTCGGTAAGCCCTATTTTAAATTCTCTATAGCATGCAAAATATTTTAATTTATATATGAGGTAAATTACTCAACCTTAGCTGAGTAACTTTCATGTTCATTTAGCTTATCATAGCAATGAACCACCACCATAACTTATTTATAACAGCATATATAGAGAATATTTTGATGGTTAGAACATGCCTAGTAAGCCTTAACCATTAATATTTAATTCGTTTTTCCTTGTGCCTTTTGTTGTACAGTTGGGAATCATAATTCAGTTATCTGAATTTCTTTTAGTTCTATGGCTTTTATGAAGGATACCCATATAAAATTTACTTGAAGTTGGTTGTTAATATGTTAAAATATTTGAGGTCGTTATCCAGATCTCTTTGTGATTCTTATATCATAGCAAAGGTTATTATTGATGAATATGAGATATACAAGTTATATAACAAAAGTATAGGTCGGAGTGATGTTATTGATGAAATTAATATGCTTGAATGTAAAATGAAAATTTAATGAAGTTCAATTGATTTGAAATTATAGTGCACATAAATATCTATCAAAATAATAAAAATGATAATAATAACACTAATAGTATAAGTTTTCATGACCCTTCTTGCCTCGATCAATTAGGATTATGGCCAAATCATGCTCTCAAATGCATGGCATCAGATAGCAAATCAAGCAAATAAAGCTCAAGAGTATTCTTGCTCCTTCACTAAGGAAGTATTGCTTCATTTAAAGATGACTCATGTGAGTCATGGTTCACCCAAATCAAGTGACAAATCACTCAACTTAGATGTTATAAAGTACATATCATAAGTTTAATGCAAGTCAGCCTAACCAAGTAACCAAAGTATCATAATGCTCACTAGGAGCTTAATCTAAGTTAGTCTAACAAGATTTAAATCATCAAGATGCTGCTAAAGGACTCGATAGACTTTAGACTTTTCAAAATCTAAAATATTATTCTATAATCAAAGAAGTATTGGTTCTTAGTTATGAGAATATTACTCCTTTAAGGACCCCTTTAGGACATCATTTACGCATTGTTGTATTTTGACTACCCCTCAAGAGATCTTTATTTTTGGGTGTCAAAGAATTATTACTCTGAATTTTCATAAAGAAAAGGAAGTATACCCAGACAGTGTAATAGGGGCTCACTATTTTTACTCAAAGGAAGGAGGAACAAGGGGATTAAACTTGAACCTTTACAAGATAATATTACTTTATGTTTTGTGATAAAAAATAATATATTCATATATATATATATATATATACATATATTCATACATACACATATGTATGTATATCAGCCCACATTTTTCACCTTTGGGATTTGTGATTTATGTAGATCTAATAGTAAAAAGGGCGACTGGATATAAGTTGAGTATAGCGCTCTCTCTCTATCTCTATCTATCTATATGTATGTATGTATGTATATCTTCATGTGTGTTGTTTCCAATTAGGTATAGTAATTGTTTAGGGAACATGTTTGAATGCTTAAATTAGCTTGTGTCTTGAGGTGATTCTTGCATCACAGGGCACAAAATTAATGGTAGGGATGTCTGTGTTTGTATGTTGATAAGCACGAGTTGTAGAAATCATATAACAAAATATGGATAGGTGTGATGTCATTGATAAAATTAATCTACTTGGATGCATGTGTAAAATCAACCAATTTATTTGATTCCAAAGTTTGACCCAACTTAATTCTCTCATAAAACTTGAAGGCCTCTTGTCCTTGCTTGGCCTTTGTCAATCAAAGTTATGATCAATTATACTCTTAAAAATAGGGGCATAATAGAGTTGGACTAGATCCATAAAAAAAATGTAGACCCAATGGATCATTCAGATCAAGTTGGAGTCGACTATATTCCAAATCTAACTTGCAATGTTTGTATTAAAGTTTAGATTAGATCGTGTTGAGGGGTAAAATCGCCATTACGTTAATAATCATGCAAGAGGTTAGGATCAACCCTGACTCTCACTCGCTGTGCAATGCCGCTATAAATGAGTCAGCCATTATACCCCGATGGATCGAAGCACTTTAGCCCCTCGATGAGCCAAGGATTCCTCAGGTGTGCCTCGCCAGTCGAGCTATCCCAGTGCCTCGGTCCTAGTCCGAGTGATCTATGTCTCTATGCCTCGGTCCTAGCCCAACCGAGCCTAATCTCTCGACCTTGCTAGCTGAGCTATCTCAATGTCTCTCGGCCTCGCTAGCCAAGCTATCTCAATGTCTCTCGGCCTCGCTAGCTGAGCGACCTCTATCTCTCGGCCCCAGCCCAAGCGATATCTACACCTCTACGGAATCAAACCGTCCTGACGCCCGGCTTACTCCTTTGTTATACCTCGGTGGGCCGAGTCATCGGATGCCTCGGTAAACCGAGCCTTTCCATACCTCGGTGGATCAGGCCATTCTTTGTGATAACCTTCTCGGCCGTCGATCCACTAACTAACAAGATGCGTACCCTACCGGCCTCATAACCGTCTGATTCAAATCAATCCTCTAACTAGCAAGATATGAATCTTACTGACCTCATAGCAAACTGGATTCGAATCCTAATGGCTTTCGGACCCACGATGCCTCCAAGGAATCAGGTGATCCTCTATAAATACGACCATCTTCCGACTTCTCAGGTACGCAAGCTTGCATACTCGCCCACTCTCCATTTACCTTTGCTTACCCCTTTCCACCATTAACGCTCTGCTCAGATCTCTCGAAAGGCCACCCTGGAGAGACTCTTCAGCAAGAGCCTTCTCTCCATATTTGTTCATTGTTGATCCCCACTGACTTGAGCATCGGAGGGTCTTCCATAGAGGGCCACCCCCAACGCCTCTCGCATGAGGACTGTTTTGCAGGTCCACCCAGGAGGGAGCCCACACTAAAGCTCGATTACGCCCGAGTTGGACGACGGATTTCAGCAGCAACAAATTGGCGCTAAAGGAAGGGCTCTCAAGTCCCATAAACTTATGATCTAGGAGATAAGGATCTCAATCTTCAAAAGAATCTCTCCCATGGCCAATCGAAGAAAGGCTACTTCTGAAGCCCGGGACCAGGTCGCCTCCCAAAGACCTGATTCGGTGAGCAGTGTAGCACCGCCATCACCACCAGTTGAGACTCCATCGCCACCAGCGGCCCCGGTGACCCAGGACCAGTTTGCCTTATTGGTCCAGCAGGTCCAAGCTCTGACCCATCTAATTAGGGGTGCTTTGAAGCTCCCCGTTCAGCTGCTCCTATTCCGCACCTTCTTGAGGAGAACGCAGCCCCCATTCACCCAGCAATCTCTTCTTCTGGTTTGCATGGGGTTGCGGACCCCCTCGTTGCCCTAAGGGAGCTGAGCTAGTCCCCCAAGGGGTCTGCAACAAGGATCTTCCTAGATCTCGATGGGCCTGATCCCTCTCTCGGTGTTCTCTCGTCACGACTTAACACCATCTCAGTATTCTTCTCGCCCAGCCCCTCCTGTTATGCTTGAGGAGGAGATTCGTTGATAACTCCGGGAGATGCGTCAGGAGTTGGATGCCACCAAGCAGGCCCATCCGCTTCAGCATAAGGCGGAGCAGGGCATCCCCTTTTTCAAAGAGATCATAGAGGAAGCGATTCCCTCCCATGTCAAGCTGCCCACCATCAAGCCTTATCATGGATCCTCCGATCCCGATGACACCTCAGTAGCTTTCGATCGATCATGATGTTCCATGGGGCATCATATGCGATCCTCTGTCGCGCCTTCCCTTCCACCCTCAGGGGGTCCGCTCGAACCTGGTTTAATGCCTTAAAACTAGGTTTTGTTGGTTCATTTGATGAGCTGAGCCACCTCTTCATCAGCCAGTTCATCAGCAGCCATCATCATCGGTGGAGATCTGACTCCCTCTCCGAGGTTAAGCAGAGAGAGGGGGAGTACTTGAAGAACTATCTCGGCCATTTCAATACGGCCATGCTAGAAGTGGATCACCTTAACCATGAGGTGGCCATGTCCGCCCTCGCATGTGGAGTGTTAAAGAAGAGTGACTTTTACTTAGCGTTGGAGGTCAGCTACCCTCCGAACCTCTCCGATATGATGGTCCTAACGGACAAGTATGCCAGAGTCGAGGAATCGCGAAGGGCTGCCCATGCTGAATTGGCAAGGAAGAAGGAGTCCAAGGGCTCGGACATACACCAATCTGCTCGCCAACCGAGCCCACCTCGCCGCCAAAGGGTTCCTCCACCGCCGCCAAGGAACCGCACCCGGAGCCCGCCTAGGAGGTTCTACCGGTTCACCCCGCTCACTGCCCCGAGGGTGGAGATCCTCATGGAGATAGAGCGTTAACTCCCTCGACCGCCTCCTCTCTGAGGGAATGCGGCCCGGAGAGACCCCACCAAATACTACCACTACCACCGGGATCATGGCCACGATACCGAAGAGTGCTGGTAGCTGAAGAATAAAATCGAGAGGCTCATCCAGCGGGGTAGACTGGACCAATTTAGGAGAGCGCCTAACCAAGAAATGGGGGTGACCACCAGCCCGAGCCCCAACAGCCTCCTCCTCCGAATCCTCTGGTCGCTGGCCACATCAATGTGATCGAGGCAGTCGATAGTCCGTTGAGCTAGCGGGACGATGAAGAAGGTTCAACGCCAAAGAGAGCGCGGACTAATGAGCTCTCCTTCTCCGATAATGACCTCCAGAAGATACAGTTCCCACATGACGATGCGTTGGTTGTATCTCTCAATCTAAACAATTATGATGTAAGCCGGATCCTTATTGATAGTGAGAGCTCTGTCAATGTTTTGTATCTCGATGTGTTTGCGAAGATAAAACTGCTTATGGAGAATCTCTGAGCCGTGGACTCCACCCTAATGGGGTTCAGCGGCAATGTTATTACCCCAGAGGGGGTCGTGACCTTGAGGGTCTGCGCAGGAACTTGGCCTCGCGTTGCCACTGTTCACACAAATTTTTTGGTGACCAAACTTCGGTTTTCCTACAATGCAATCTTTGGAAGACCTGGCCTGATGTCCCTTGGAGCTGCTGTCTCCATCCCGCATCTAGCTATAAAGTTTCCTACCGGATGGGGAGTGGGAGTAGTTCAAGGAAGCCAAGCTATGGCTCGGTAGTGCTTCGTCGCCAGCCTTCAATCCAAACTGTCCGAGGTTGATGGGCTGGATGCTTGGGAGGATCTTGCCGAGCAATGGGGATAACCATCCGAAGAGCTATAGGAGGTAACGCTGAACGAAGCCCGGCCCGACCAAACCATAAAGATCGGGTCACTACTGAAAGGGAAGCCTCGGCTGGAGCTGATCAACTTTCTCCGAAGGAATGCTGATGTCTTCGTCTGGTCTGCTTCCGATATGCTGAGGATCAGCCCAGATGTTCTCGTTCACCGTCTTAATGTGGACGAGATGTTCTGGCCTGTAAGGCAGAAGAAAAGGAACTTCGCCCCTAAGCGACAAAAGGCAATTGAGGAAGAAGTCGGCAAACTTATCAAGGCGAATTTCATTCGGAGGTAAACTATCCTAACTGGCTATCAAAGTTGTCATGGTGAAGAAGTCGAATGATAAGTGGTGGATCTGCATCGACTTCACCGACCTCAACAAAGCATGCCCGAAGGACAGCTTCCCTCTCCCTCTGATCAACCAGCTTGTAGATGCTACCTCAGGTCATCAGATGCTGACCTTCATAGATGCCTATTCGGGCTACAACCAAATTCGAATGGCGCCCGAGGATGAAGAGAAGACTACCTTCATAACCGATCGAGGTACTTATTGTTACTGTGTCATACCTTTTGGTCTGAAAAATGCAGGTGCTACTTACCAAAGGCTAGTTAACAAGGTCTTCAAGGAGCAAATCGGCCGAAACATGGAGGTATATGTTGACGACATGCTGGTCAAAAGCAAAGAAGCATCCCAGCACATTGAGGATCTCTCTGAGAGCTTCGCGACGCTCCAAAAATATCGGATGAAGCTTAACCCAACTAAATGCGCCTTCGGCATCAATTCTGGAAAGTTTCTAGGCTTCATGGTTTCTCAACAGAGCATTGAGGCCAATCCGCAGAAGATTCAGGCCCTTCGGCAAATGGCACCCCCAGCGTCCGTCAAAGAGGTCCAGCGCCTGACTGGTAGGATCGCGGCCCTCAACCGCTTCGTGGCTCGGTCAGCTGATAGATGCCTTCCTTTCTTTAAAGCTCTCTGATCAGCCAAGAATTTTCAATGGTCTCCCAAGTGTTAGAAATCATTCGAAGACCTCAAGAGGTATCTCGGCTCTCCACCCCTCCTTAGCAGTCCGAATCCGGGGGAAATGTTATTTTTGTACTTAGCAGTTTCAAAAGGCGCAGTTGGCTCAGTGTTGGTCAGAGAAGAGAACAAGACCCAAAAGCCAATCTATTATGTCAGCAAATTGCTCCGAAATGCCGAGACAAGGTAAACCTGGATCGAGAAGTTGGTTTTGGCCCTGGTAACGTCGGTTCGAAGGCTGTGACCATATTTTTAGGCACATTCTGTGACGGTCCTTACCGACCAACCCATCAAAATGGTGGTCCATCGTCCGGAGACATCAGGGAGAATGGCTAAATGGGCCGTCGAGCTAAGCGAGCATTACATCTGATACCAACCTCGCTCAGCCATCAAAGCCCAGGTTCTAGCTGATTTCCTCCTCGAATGTACTATTCTAGAGGATGGCTCCACTCCGGACTCCTCTGAGCACCCGAGATCTGGCGCCCTATGGCTGCTCCACGTTGACAGATCGTCTAATGCCAATGGATCCAACGCTGGCTTAATCCTCACCAGCCCAGAGGGGGCATCTTCGAGTACGGCGTTCGCTTTTCCTTTCCAGCCTCCAATAATGAAGCCGAATATGAAGCTCTACTCGTTGGACTCCGAATCGCCCATGACCTTAAAGTGAAGAAGTTGAATGCCTTTACCGACTCTCAATTGGTAGCTAGTCATGTGCGGGGCAAGTTCGAGGCCTGGGAGCTGAACATGATTCAGTATCTCCAAGAGGTGCGAGACTTACTTTCCCACTTCTCTGAATTTGAAGTCATTCAGATCCCAAGATTCGAGAATGCATGCGCCGATCTACTGTCTCGGCTGGCAACTACGGAATTGATGGATTCCGAGCGAAAGTTTCCCCTAGAGATTCTGGAAAAGCCTAGCATCACGGAGGCTGACCGAGTGATGCAGGTCGAGGTCGAACCATCCTGGTTCGACCCCATATTAAAGTATCTTAAAGAAGGGTCACTACCAGCCAACCGAAAGGAAGCAAGAAAGCTAAAATTGCAAGCCACCCACAATGTGCTGATCGACGACCAGCTGTATAAGCGATCCTTTTCCATGCCGCTACTCAAGTGCCTTCGCCCATCTGAGGCTGATTATGCTCTTCAAGAGGTACATGAGGGAATTTGCGGCAACCATCTGGGGAGCCGATCCTTATGTCACAAGGTGCTGCGCCAGGGGTATTATTGGCCCACCATGCAAAAGGATGCTGACGATCTCATCCGAGCTTGCGATCCCTGTCAGAGACATTCTACTATCCAGAGGCTCCCCTCCGCCAGTTTGGTCCCTATTTCCTCCGCTTGGCCCTTTGCTAAGTGGGGTATGGACATCCTTGGCTCTTTTCCCTCGCCACTGGACAAAGAAAGTTCTTGTTTGTCGCCATTGACTACTTCACCAAGTGGGTCAAGGCCGAGGTAGTTACCTAGATAATCGAAGCTCGGGCCAGGGACTTCATATGGAGATCCATTATTTATCGCTTCGACCTCCCTCATACCATCATCACCGATAATGGCAAGCAGTTTGATAACCCAAAGTTCCGAGGTTTCTGCGAGGAGCATGGGATCTGTCACCGCCTCACATCGGTAGGGCATCCACAAGCCAACGGAGAAGCCGAAGTAACTAACCGGACCCTACTTCAAGGGATCAAGGCTCGGCTTGCCAGAGCCCGAGGCAGATGGGTGGACGAACTTCACACATCCTATGGGCCTACCGCACCACCTAGAGAATCCCCACTGGCGAGACCCCATTCTGGATGGCCTTCGTCACGGAAGCTGTCATCCCTGAAGATAGGACTCCCTTCTCTGCGGGTGGAGGCTACTTGGAGGAGGCTAACGATGAGCAACTTCGCACCAATCTTGACTTGGTGGAAAAGATTAGAGAAAAAGCTTGAATCAGGGTAGCTGCATATCAGCAAAGAGTGGCCCATTATCATGCCTCCAGAGTCAAAGGGAAATATTTCTCACCCGGCGATCTTGTCCTCCAGAAAGCATCCGTCTCCAAACCGCTGGAACAAGAAAAGTTGTCTCCGAACTGGGAAGGTCCCTATCAAGTGGCAGAAGTCATCGAACCCGGTACCTACAAGTTCCAGGATCTGAACGGAAAATCCATTCCCTTGACGTGGAATTCAGACGACCTCCGCATATATCATCAGTAGAGTACACTTTTTATAGACTTGCCCCATTTACAGCTTTGGCATCTCATTTCTATTATCCACAGCATGATCGCTGCAATCTGTTTTTCAAAAAAGTCGTAATGAAAATAGATGATGCTTACTTATTCTCGGCACAACCGAGCTATCTCCCTGAATAGAAAATCTCCGTACCTTGGCTGGGCCGAGTCCTATTCAACAAAGACTCGGTATGGCCGAGCACCCCTAGTACGGCTGGGGGCCAAGTGATCTCCAAGCCTTCGGTTGGATTCGGGCAGCTTACAAGCTCTGGCCGGACCGAAGGGCAAAGAAACTTCAGTCGGATTCGGGCAGCTTACAAGCCTCGGTTGGACCGAAGGGCGAAGAAACTTCGGCCGGGTTCAAGCAGCTTACAAGCCCCGGTCAGACCAAAGGACGAAGAAACTTTGGCCGGATTCGGGTAGCTTACAAGCCTTGTCCAGACCGAAGGGCGAAGAAGCTTCGGCTGGATTCGGGCAGCTTACAAGCCCCGACCGGCGCCAAAGTGTATAAGCTCCGACCAAAGCCGAAGTGCGAAAGCCTCGGTTAGAGCCAGAGTGCATTTCTTACGAATAAAAGCCTCGATCAGAACCGAAGTGCATCTCTTGTTAAAAGCCTCGGTCAGGGCCGAAGTGCATCTCTTATCAAAAGCCTCGATCAGAACCAAATTGTGTCTCTCATTAAAATCCTCGGTCAGGGCCAAAGTGAATCTCTTATTAAAAGCCTCGGCCAGAACCGAAGTGCATCTCTTATTAAAAAGCCTCGGCCAGAACCGAAGTGCGTCTCTTATTAAAAGCCTCGGCCAGAACCGAAGTGCGTCTCTTATTAAAAGCTTCGGTTCGAAAGCCTTGGTCAGAATTGAAGTGCGTCTCTTGTTAAAAGCCTTAGTCAGGCATAAAGTGCATCTCTTGATATTAAAAGCTTCAGCCAAAGCCGAAGTGCGTCTCTTGGATATTGGAAGCCTCGGCCAAGACCGAGTGATGAGAATACACATCTTGAAGATAGCAGCGAACAAGTTGCAAAAATTCTTCTTTTCATTCATCATGAAAAGGATAACAAAAGGAAAGAAAAAGATACATGAGCCCTCACTGGGGCTTGTCATTTTCTTCTGGCGCTGCTGAGCTCTCCCCACGCCGCTAAGCTGACTCGGCAATCTGTCATTGGAGGGATGCTACTTGACCCTCAGCCAGCTATTGGCCCGACGAAGGAGCTCGATCTCTCTCATAGAAACAGCCAGATATTGCTCAGCTTCCCTCTGGAGTCGTTCATGGTCTGCGAACAGTGACGCCAAGACCTCCCCATCGAAGGTCACCATAGTTTGGCTCCCATGGAACCCCCCACGGCCATTGACGCCGTTGCTTGGTGCTTCAGTCGATCGCCCCTTGCCTCCAGAAGCCATCCTACTATCCCAAACTTAGGGAGGCCAACAAGAATGTGATTAACGATGGCATCCCTCATTTGTATTTAAACTACTTCTCGCGAGTATTTCGATCGCCCGGGTCATCAATTTCAACTCGTGAAAACTTGCCACGCTTCACCACCTTAGTAGGCGCTCGCGGGAAACGAAGAGTTCCGCCCCTTGTCGAAGAGGATCATTAATAACATTGAGGCGCTCAAGAAGCTCCCCTTTTTGGGACTAGACTCCCTTCGACCTGCCGGACCCCTTCGAAGTAAAAATCCTCGAAAGTCTGTCAGACCCCTTCGAATTAAATATCCTCGAAAGTCTACCAGACTCCCTCGAATTAGATATCCTCAAAAAAAAATGCGGAGAAGAGGAAAAAGGTGCATCAGCGACCGGCACTGGAGAAACATGGCTCGCCCACTTCGAAGATGGTCGATTTACAGGCCTCGGGTGCCCCCTGCATCGCTCAGATAGCCCCCCATCCTCTTCGGCCGTCCGCGCCTGAATCTACAGTTGCAATAAGGACCAAGTAAAATATTTAAAATCCTTGGCAACACCGAGCGATCTCCGTACCTTGGCAGGGCCAAGTAAAATATCAAAAATCCTCGGCAACACTGAGCGATCTCCATACCTTGGCAGGGCCAAGTAAAATATCAAAAACCCTCAGCAACGCCGAGCGATTTCCGTACCTTGGTAGGGCCAAGTAAAATATATTCCTTACGAAGCCTTAGCTAAACCGAGTAATATATTATCTAATGCCCAAGCTGAACCAAGCGATATATTCCCTGATGCCTCGTCTATACTGAGCGGCATATTATTCGAAGCCTCGATCGAGTCGAGCGTTATATCCCTGAAGAAATTTGGAAGTCTCAGCCGAACTAAGGGACATAATTCTGAAGCTTCGGCCCGATTGGGAAATCTCTCAAATACCTCGACATCACTCGAACGCCCTATGATACTTCGGTAGAAGTCAGCAACCTCCTTCTGCTCAATAGTAAGGTCATACGAGCTATTTCTTTCCAAAGAAATACCTGCCTCGTTCTGCAAACAAGATCATGCTTACCCCATTAGTCCATAGGACCGCCCAGGTCTACCTCTAACCCAAATAGGGATGAACGTTTCCTCTACTGAGGACCAAACATTTGTCTTAGCAAAGTAGCCGGAGTGCTGCCGAAGTATGCTATGACACAAAAGGCATGAGATGGAGTAGCAACTCTCAACACAGTCACATCGAAAAAAAGAAGCTAGTGCTAAAAAAGAAGAAGGAATAAAAACTTTCTTTATTTCCTTATCAATGAAAAGAGTTACAGCCTCCTGAGAGGTATTACAAGGGCTTCATAGCATAGGAAATACAAATAAGATAAAAACTCCACTGAACGGTCTTCGGTCGACGACGATGCTTCCACATTAGACCCAAGAAATTAGGGGAATCAGACAAGCTCTGTTGAGCTGATGCCAAAGAACAAATTGGCCACCCATAGGTCCCCTGGATGAATTAAGAGATCCAAAAATGGGAGGAAGACCTATGGATATCGATGCTGGGGAGACATTCCCCCTGGGTGGGATGCTGGGCTGCTGGTCGCTGCCCTATCGTAAAAGGCATAGAATCAGTAAGCCCACACTGCTCTCCTCCCTCTTCACACAGGCGAAAGATTCTCTAGTCGGATGAACTAAGGGATCCAGCCCAAGGGAGAAGGAAAAGTCCACCCTTACCATGGGGATATGCATGATTTGCATTTCCGACGGTCCCCATGGCGAGTGTCGAGGGACACATAGGGAGCGCATGCGTGCGCTCCCCATATGATCTCTGCAGACTTCCCGTGCGCTCTCCATATGAACTTCAAAATTTCTCTCTTGAGGACAATCTGCTCTTCAACAGCTTCTTCATCACCCCAGCTATCTGGGGGAAATCGACTTGCAAAAGGCAAGCTCATTCTCTCCACTCTCAACCTCAGGGACACATACACCATAAAATCCTTCGCAGGAGAACAAAGTCTCGGGAGATAGCCTAACACGGCCCGCTCTCCCCATTTTATATGCAAGCAAGCTCAGGGTAGTTATTAAAGAGGGAAGCCCTGAAATTTGAAACACCCTACCCCATTGCTTCATGGAAGGGCAAAAGAAAAGAATCACTTTCCGGAGTGCGCCAAATGCGTTTCCCAAGCCGTGACGAAAGGCAAGGGATCTCCCCCTGATCTCAAATCGAGAGCCTTAAATGCATGAGATCACCTGCAGGTCCTTGAGATACGGGTAGGCCTGGGAAATCCCTTGATAAGGGCAAATGCTTGTTGTGAACGTTAAAAGGACCTGCATTGGAAAAGGCCAACGAAGTAAATGCCCCTGACAAGGGCAAAATGCTCCTCAACAAAGCCGCTTCGTATACCTCGGCTGGAAGCATGCCCATTTCTTCACTTCGGGCAGTCCGAACTATCTAACCTCGGCTCTAACCAAGATACCCTGCAATTCTTGGCCATTTTAGGCCGAACTATCCTATACTTCGGTAGGATGAATTCCCTTACCCGCTCCGAGCGGGACCGGAACTATATTCCTCGGTAGCACCGGGCCATTTTATGCCTCGGCTGAAGCATGCCAATTTTTTTACTTTGGACAAACCAAGCTATCCTTATACCTTGGCCTCGATCGAGACGTTTATTTAAGTCCGAACCAAATCGACCTAAGAGCACGAATGAGTTATAATTTGTTCACAGTCGGAAGAAAACTTGAGATAAAAAAATTAGCCAAAAAGGCAAACAAGTGGACACGAAAGATCCGTTCATCGGAAATTTCAACCATGTTGCAAATCTGAAAAGTGAAAAATACACAAGTGATCCTTAAGAATCAAGGGTTGGAACGGTCCCAGCAGCCTCCTCGGTAACGTTCGGGGGAGCTTGGCTTGTTTTGCCCACTTCAAATATCGTTGTTTCCTCGGCGGCAAGCTGAGAGTGCCCTTCGGGAGCCGCGGCCTCATTAGAACCCAGAATAGTATCGAGATCGACGTATGAAATATCTTAATACTCAGCTTCTTCAGCCCCCGGGGTACAGGCCTCAAAAGGTTTAACATCCAAAAAGGAGAGGTCCCATTTTGGATGCTCCCGAGATATTTTGGTTCGAACCTCCTCCGCGCTAAGCTGGAAAGCCTCAGCACAGGTCGCATCGTGTTCACCCCAAAGTAGGGCGAGATGCCTTTCAGCCTCAGCAACTTGGCTCCGAAGTAAGGCGATTTGTTCCACGGTCTCAGCAACCCACCTTTCGAGCTTCGAGCTCCTCCTTCGACTTGACGACAGTTCCCCTTGCAGGATCTCTAATTGGCTTCGGTCCTCTAGTTTCGCCTTCTCCATATGCAAACACAAGATTAGCCGATGCAACAGTGAGCTGATGGGGGAGATTAAAAAGATGATATCGTACCTCCTCCTCCTGCCGGGCTAATCTCTTGGTCAATTCCTCGACTCGCCGAAGGCCCTCAGCTTGTCGGCCTTAACCTGCTCGATCCTATCCCTAAGATCGTTGATTCTTGATTGCCTGTTATTAGCCTCTTCCCTGGATTGAGAGAGCTCATCATCAAGTTTGGCTATCTTCTCCTGGTGCCACTTAATTCTGCTATCCCTACCGAGGATGCAATGCTGTAGATGCCAGATCTTCTCCTCCGTCTCGCTGAGCATTTTATTCAGGCGATTCCTCTCCTCGGCAGCTTCTCTCCTCAGCCTATCTCGACTCTCGTCAAACTATTTTTTAACAATTTCCATTTCTCCAGCATGCCTAGATTCAATCTGCGATAGCTCCGAGCATGCTTCGTCATACCTCGTCCGGAGTCCGCGTAGCTCCTTAACTTCAAGCCTCAACTTGGACGCATCATCGAGGGTGGTCTGATGTAGTCCCCTTGCCCTCGCCAAGTTCTCGTTGGCGAGGTTTAGAACTCGCTCAAGTTTATGAGATACCTCTGCTCGCAACCTGAGCTCAGTGCTGACTCTCTTAGCCTGGGCACTGGCCCCCGCTGCCAGATTCAAGCGCCAGCATAGCGTCTTAGTGATCAAAGCACTTTGTGAAATGAAACACAAATAAGAAAGTGCAATCAAGTCAACCGAGAAGGCATCCATTGCTCTAGAACAGCAACTCACCCAGGAGGCGTAGGACCTAGCGAGCCCCATAAGGGTAGAGTTGTTGATTTCAGGGAGAAAATGGACATCCGTCGCCACATTCCGCTGACCAAATGCGGCGTCGATGAGGTCTAGGTCTGCAAATTCATTTGCCAAGGGACCCGCGCCCGAATACAACACCGAGCTCATCAGGGCAGCAAACGCCGCCTCGATGGCTGGGTTCGAACTACCGGGCTGCCCGTCCAAAGGACTAGGCCGGTCAACCTTAGGCTGAGAAGCCTTTAACCTCCTAGCCTCCTTTAGCAAAATTCCTGCCTAAGATTCCTTGGATACCTCGGCCAGCCCAGGCGCCAATCTTCCCAAAGCCTCGGTGGGAGAAGCTTCAACTGGAAGATTCTTATCTTGTCCTCTCCCCTCATCCGAGGTTTTTTCCTCGATCTCCAGCGTCTGCTTTTCCCTCAAATGCTCCACCGAGGCCTTAATCCTTTCACCAGTTCCTCCAACCTCTCCAGGAGGAAGCTCTCTAGCAGAAGACTCCTCTCGAGCCTCCGTTACTATCAGCCCAACGTCACTGCCCCTTAATCCCTCCGAGGGAGGCCCTTCGATGGTAGGCTCATCCTGAGCCTCGGCAATTGCAATCGCCCCCTCCTGCTTTCCTGCCGAGGCTAGAGACATCTTCTCGCTCGGGGGAGGAACCCCCAGGATACCGACCTCTGCCGAGCCTGGCAATAACTCATCCCCAGGAGAGGGGCTCCCAGACGAGCACACGAAGCCTCGTCCGGGCTGTCCACTATCTCCACCACCAAAGGACAAGGGATCCCAGCAACCTTCCCAGTGTCCTCCTCTGCCCTCTGCTCCTCCGTCATAACTATCTCTTCTTCCTCCAACCGAGAGAACCCCTCTCTCACTGCCGGTTCTCCCACATTCTCTTTCTTCGATGGTAAGGAGCGCGGGCTATCCTTGACTCGCCCGGCCTCCGGCGAGTGCTCTTCAGAAAGACGGACCTTCTTCTCAGGCTTACGCCTTTCCACACTACTAGTCTCTCTCGAGCGCTTGCCCAACTCCTTTATACGACCCGTTAGTGCAGATCTCTTAGCTACAAGCACAGGGGGCGAACGATCAGACCGAGATATACTTGCTCGAGTGAAATCAATGGAAAGGAAAAAAGAAAAGGACTTACCTTGTACGTCGATGGGTCTAAGCCCGGTGGCGAAAAGGGCCTCCTCCGATAGTAAGTCATTAGCCAAGAACACTCGGCCATCACAAAGGAACTCTAGGTCCTCCTTCTCTTGTTCGGATAGGGCTGGATGCATTTCCATATCCCTGACAAAGCTTCCTCATCCCCACAAGAAGTCGGAGCCGATGTTCCCCTCGGCGATAAAAAATCGGACCTTCCACTCCTTTATGGATGATGGCTTATCCATGATCGTCTTGAATGATCTCCGAGGTCCGATATAGGACCACTCCGAGTTCCTTCCGGACATCAGATGATAACAAGTACAGAACAGGGGAAGAGTCACTGTTACCTGAATCCGGCTGTACATTGAGATAAACCTGATGATACTGCGCCAGCTGTTAGGAGCCACCATTGTTGGGCAGATGTTGTAAAACCTCAAGATCTCCTTCGCCAGGGGATGAAGGGAAAACTGGAGGCCTGCCTTCAGGCTATCTTCATAAAGAAAGATCCCATGCTCTAGTTCTTGCGAGACCCTATGCTCGAGCTCCGGAAACTGTAAAAGGATATCCGAGGAATGCCATACTTCTGGCGTATTCTTCCTAAATCCTTGGCAACAATCTCTGACACAATGTCGCTAGGACTCACCATGCTGTTGGTCGAAAGAGACACCGAGCGAGGTTACAAAGGAAATACGGGAACAAGATTCTCCGAGAAGAAACGAAAGAGTGCTGCGAATGGGAATGGCGCTGTTTCGACTTTGTTTTTCCTCAAAGGAAACTGCCTCAAAGAGAAGATAAGGCATCTTAATCGAGACACCCGGAACCGCCGTTGCAGGCACTGTGAAAATCGGGTTTTGCTACATGGCACTTCCCCAACCGTTGCCCCTAAGAAACGACGGATTTATCCCGTAAAGGCACGGCGGCCGCACAACATTAATTAGGGCATCATTACGCAGGCTGTCAAGTCCGGACCCTTCCATTCAGATTGTGCCACTTGGAGCTATACTCCCTATGCCCGAACCTACGCTTCGAACTAGGAAGTGGAGGGCATGTGTTGAGGGGTAAAATTGCCATTACGTTAATAATCGTGTAAGAGGTTAGGATCAACCCTGACTCTCACTCGCTGTGCAATGCCCGCTAGAAATGAGTCAGCCATTATACCCCAGTGGATCGAAGAACTTTAGCCCCTCGACGAGCCAAGGATTCCTTGGGTGTGCCTCGCCAGCCGAGCTATCCCAGTGCCTCAGTCCTAGTCCGAGTGATCTCTGTCTCTATGCCTCGGTCCTAGCCAAACCGAGCCTGATCTCTTGGCCTTGCTAGCTGAGCTATCTTAATGTCTCTCGGCCTCACTAGCCGAGCTATCTCAATGTCTCTCGGCCTCGCTAGCTGAGCGACCTCTATCTCTCGGCCCCAGCCCAAGCGATATCTACACCTCTACGGAATCAAACCGTCCTGATGCCCGGCTTACTCCTTTGTTATACCTCGGTGGGCCGAGTCATTGGATGCCTCGACAAACCGAGCCTTTTCATACCTCGGCGGATCAGGCCATTCTCTATGATAGCCTTCTCGGCCTCGATCCACTAACTAACAAGATGCGGACCCTACCGGCCTTATAACCACCTGATTCAAATCAATCCTCTAACTAACAAGATACGAATCTTACTAACCTAAAAAACAAATTGGATTCGAATCCTAACGGCTTTCGAACCCACGACCCTCCAAGGAATCATGTGATCCTCTATAAATATGACCATCTTCCGACTTCTCAAGTATGCTCGCTTGCATACTCGCCCACTCTCCATCTACCTTTGCTCACCCCTTTCCACCATTAACGCTCTGCTCAGAGCTCTCGAAAGGCCATCCTGGAGAGAGTCTTCAGCGAGAGCCTTCTCTCCATATTTGTTCGTTGTTGATCTCCGCTGACTTGAGCATCAGAGGGTCTTCCGCAGAGGGCCACCCCCAACGCCTCTCGTGTGAGGACTGTTTTGCAGGTCCACCCAGGAGGGAGCCCACTCTGAAGCTCGATCTCGCCCGAGTTGGAGAACAGATTTCAGCTGCAACAGATCGGATTGGATTTGCATCTATATTAAATATCTAGTTATTACTTTATAGCTAAAATCTAATAATAAGACTAAAATGAACTTATTATTCAAAAACCTTTAATTTTATCTAAATAATTGACATTCTTAGATTGACAAATTAGAATTTTAATATATATATTAATATATTTGAAGGCATTATAATAAGGCTTCACTAATTCAAATAACAAAGACAAAAATTTAGAGATAATTAATTGTAAATAGATGAAAGGAGATGTAGTGATTAGGATAAAGAGATGAATTAGTTCTTAACAAAAAAAAAGGGATGAATTAGCTTTGAATGATAGTTCATTAATGAGTTGATAAATATAATTCGAGTGAAATAAAATAAGATTTATATAATTCAGTTGGAATAGGTTGAGGTTTTTTTTATAAATAATTCAGGTTTATATATTCAAATTTATATGGGTTAGTTTAATCAATTGAGGTTGAAAAATATAAGATGTAATTCTAATTCATAATTTAGATTGGGATGAATTTTTGAAGTCAACCTAATACAATTCTTGAGTTTTTAAATAAAGATCAAGATGGAATATGATCGGATCATGGTTTAATCCAACCTATTCGTAGAGCTAAATAGTTTTGAATTATTTACAATCCTTGCGCTATTTTTTATTTTTTTATAATAAAATATAAGATTTGGATTTGGGCATCATCCTATCTGAGATATGGATAGATACGAAATAAACGAGGCTGATTTGCTAAGATTTGGGCTTGGATATTGTTGAGGGGTAAAATCGTCATTACATTAATATCCGTGCGAGGCGGTTAAGGCTAACCTCCTCCCTTCGGGCCTTCCGGGCTTCCATAGCTCGGCCCTTCCGGGCTTCCGTAGCTCGGCCCTTCCGGGCTTCCGTAGCTCGGCCCTTCGGGCTTCCATAGCTCGGCCCTCCGGGCTTCCATAGCTCGGCCCTTCCGGGCTTCCGTAGCTCGGCCCTTCCGGGCTTCCATAGCTCGGCCCCTTCGGGCTTCCATAGCTCGGCCCTCCGGGCTTCCGTAGCTCGGCCCTTCCGGGCTTCCGTAGCTCGGCCCCTTCCGGGCTTCCATAGCTCGGCCCCTCCGGGCTTCCATAGCTCGGCCCTTCCGGGCTTCCGTAGCTCGGCCCCTTCCGGGCTTCCATAGCTCGGCCCCTTCCGGGCTTCCGTAGCTCGGCCCCTTCCGGGCTTCCGTAGCTCGGCCCCTCCGGGCTTCCGTAGCTCGGCCCTTCCGGCTTCCGTAGCTCGGCCCCTTCCGAGCTTCCGTAGCTCGGCCCCTCCGGGCTTCCGTAGCTCGGCCCTTTCGGGCTTCCGTAGCTCGGCCCCTCCGGGTTTCCATAGCTCGGCCCCTCCGGGCTTCCGTAGCTCGGCCCTTCCGGGCTTCCGTAGCTCGGCCCTTCCGGGCTTCCATAGCTCGGCCCCTCCGGGCTTCTGTAGCTCGGCCCCTTCCGGGCTTCCGTAGCTCGGCCCCTTCCGGGCTTCCGTAGCTCGGCCCCTCCGGGCTTCCGTAGCTCGGCTTCTTCAAGCGATCCACAACCTAACATCTACCTCCGCGGAACCTGAAGCGGGAGAGCCCGGGCCTACCAGAACGGCATCCTAAACAAGGAATCATGTTGGGACGTGGCCTAAAACCTATCATAACCACCCCAGGCCTACTCAACCAGATCTCGAGACATCAAGGAGCTCTCCCAGCCATCGATTCCCGAACAAACGGGATATGGATTCTAACGGCCCCACAACGGCCTGATTCTGTCCGACTCCGTATCGTAACAACCTCCGAACCTTTCAGAAGACGCTCAAGACCCAGGTGACAGTCTATAAATGCCAGACTCGTAGATTCCCCCAGGTACACGCCTCTTTGGGTACACGCATCCTTTTACGCGCGCACCTCACTGCTCTCTCCGGCAGCTCATCGGCGCTCCTGCCTTCTGGAGCTTCCGATTGGCCGCCCCCGAAGAGGCCTCCCGGAAAGATCCACCTCCCCACTGTCTGGTTGATCGCCGATTTCTTCTCGACTGACTTGAGCGTCGGAGGGTCTTCCATGGAGGACCACCCCCAGCGTCCCCCGTGTGTGGACTTCTTTTGCAGGTCCGCCCCCCTCTTCCTGGAGATCGACCGTGCCCGAGTCGGAGGACGGATCCCGACGGCAACAGATTGGCGCTAGAGGAAGGGCCTCAAGTCCCATCAAAACTTGAAAAAAAGGAGACAAGGATCTAGATCCGGAGAAGAACCTCTCCAATGGCCAACCGGAGGAGAGCAACCTCTGAAGCCCAAGATCAGGTCGCTTCCCAGGGGCCTGATCCGACTGGCGCTACAGCGCCGCAACCTCCATCGGTCGAAACCCCGTCGCTGCCTGCCATCCCGGTGACCCAAGACCAGTTTGCTACGCTGGTCCAACAGGTCCAGGCCCTTACCCACCTGGTTCAAGAGCGCCTTGCCGCTCCTCCTGCTTTGCATCCTCAGAAGGAGGCGGCGATTCCTTCTTCGCTGACAGCCTCCTCCTCTGATTCCCGTGGGTCCGCGGATCCCCCACATCGGCCCAGGGGGGACAAACCAGCCCCGCGAGCCGGTTATCCTCTCAGATCTCGGTGAGTCCGCTCCCTCTCCCCGGCGACATCTCACCATGATTCCACGCCATCCTTGCGATTCTCACGCCCAGCTCCTCCTCTAACCGGTGAAGAGGAGATCCGCCATCAGATCCAGAAGATGCGTCAGGAGCTGCACGCCGCCAAGCAGACCCACCTGCCCCAGCCCAAGGCGGAGCAGGGCATCCCTTTCTCTAAGGGAATCATGGAGGAAGTGATTCCCTCCCATGTCAAACTACCAGCCGTCGAACCCTATCACGGCTCCACTGACCCGGACGACCATCTCAGTAGCTTCTGGTCAATAATGATGTTCCACGGAGCATCTGATGCGGTCCTCTGCCGTGCCTTTCCTTCCACCCTCAGAGGATCCGCCCGAACCTGGTTCAACGCCTTGAAACCGGGTTCCATTGATTCATTCGACGAGCTGGGCTGCCTTTTTATTGGCCAGTTCGTCAGCAGCCGTCGCCACTGACGAAGATCTGACTCCCTCTCCGAAGTCAAGGAGAGAGAGGGGGAGTCCTTGAGGAACTACCTTGGCCATTTTAATAAGGCCATGTTAGAGGTGGACCACCTTAATCATGAGGTGGCTATGTCCGCCCTGGCGGGGGGAGTTTCGAAGGAGAGCGACTTCTACCTGGCTATGGAGGTCAGCTACCCCTCATGTCTTTCTGATATGATGGCCCTTGCAGACAAATATGCTAGGGTCGAGGAGTCGCGGAGAATTGCCCGCGCTGAGCATGCGAAGAAGCAGGAGCCTAAAGTCCTCGACAGGCACCGTCCCGCCCGGCGGCCAAGTCCGCCTCGCCGCCAAAGAGTCCCTCCACTGCCGCCAAGGAATCGCTCCCGGAGCCCTCCCAGGTGATTCGATCGCTATACTCCACTGACTGTGCCCCGGGTGCAAATCCTTATGGAGATAGAGCGCCAACTTCCCCGGCCGGTACCTCTCCGAGGGAACCCGACCCGAAGAGATCCCGCCAAGTACTGCCGCTACCATAGGGAGCACGGTCACGACACTGAAGAATGCTGGCAGCTAAAGAATGAAATAGAGAGGCTGATTCGGTGGGGATGGCTGGATCAGTTCAGGAGGGCGCCCGAGCCGCAACAACAAGGAGGTGACCGTCAGCTCGAGCTCCAACAACCTCCTCCTCCACCCAATCCGCCCGTGATTGGCCGCATCAACATGATTGAAGAGGCCAGCGGATCGAGCCCCAGGGGCGGTGGTGAAGAACCGGCGCCAAAAAAGGCAAGGATGGGCGAACTCTCCTTCTCCGACGACGATCTTCTGGGAATACAACTTCCCCACGATGACACACTAGTTGTATCCCTTAATTTGAACAATTATGATGTAAGCCGAATCCTCGTTGATAGTGGAAGCTCGGTAAATGTTTTGTACCTCGGTGTGTTTGCCAGGATGAAATTGCTCATGGAAAACCTTTGAGCCGTGGATTCCGCCCTGATGGGATTCACCGGCGACGTCATTATCCCGTAAGGAGTCGTCGCCCTGACGGTCCACGCGGGAGCCTGGCCCCTTGTGACTATTGTACAGACCGATTTTCTAGTAACCGACCTTAGATCCGCATACAACGCCATATTCGGCAGGCCTGGCTTGATGTCCCTCAAGGCAGTTGTCTCTATCCCGCATCTGTCTATCAAGTTCCCCACCGAGCGAGGAGTTGGAGTGATTCGGGAAAGTCAGGCCATGGCTCGGCAATGTTTCGTCACGAGCCTTCAGTCTAGAATGCCCGAAGTTGATGGGCTAGACGCTCGCGAAGACTTCGCCGAACAATGGGGAGAACCGGCAGAGGAATTGGAGGAAGTACCATTGGACGAAGCTCAGCCCGACCGAACCGCAAGGATCGGGTTGCTACTCAAAGGAGAGTCTCGGCACAGGTTGATCAGATTCCTCCAAAGCAATGCCGACATCTTCGCCTGGACCGCCTCCGACATGCCAGGAATCAACCCCGAGGTCCTCGTCCACCATCTCAATGTGGATGAGATGCACAGGCCTGTTAAGCAGAAGAAGAGAAGCTTCGCCCCGGAGCGGCAAAAAGCCATTGAAGAAGAGGTCGGCAAACTCATAAAGGCCAACTTCGTCCGGGAGGTAAATTACCCAAGCTGGCTGTCAAATGTCGTCATGGTGAAAAAGTCGAACGGCAAATGGAGGATCTGCATCGACTTCATCGACCTCAATAAAGCCTGCCCAAAGGACAGCTTCCCCCTCCCTCAGATTGACCAGCTCGTGGATGCCACCTCAGGCCACCAGATGCTGTCATTCATGGATGCCTATTCCGGCTACAATCAGATCCGAATGACCCCTGAAGACGAAGAAAAGATCGCCTTCATAACCGACCGAGGTACCTACTGTTACCGTGTTATGCCTTTTGGTCTTAAGAATGCAGGGGCAACCTACCAGCGGCTGGTTAATGATAAATGCATAAATAATTATCATTAAACCTATTAATTAATAATTTAACGTACCTATTTTTATTTAATATTTTAATATTTTATATAATATTTTTGATAAAACCTTATCAGTTTAAAGAGCTCGATTTTAGGGATTTAATGACGCAAACGGCACCCAAATCGGATTTAAGATGAGCTCGGAATTGATTTTATAAGGATTTAGCACGGATTTTAAAGCGAAGTCGGCAAACCAAGTGCCGACTTCATCGTTTTCTCAGCTGATTCCTTTCTCTAAATCCAATCTAATCGTTTCCTCCATTAATTAAGGAATAGATTAGATTGGAAGTTATAAAATTAGACGAATTAAATTCCTTTTGAATGAATTTGAATTGTATTGATTATTTATCTAGATTTATCTTGTTATTTTCCTTGCTTCCGTTGCATTGTTTCTGTTTTGAAACAGACTCCTCCGCGTCAAGGCCGCGTCCGGGGCCTCTACAAATAGCGCAAAGGGAGTCCAAGGAAGAATGAATCCAGCGCGTTGCATCCAGGAGAGCTCTCGTGCGGTGCCCGTCCAACGATCAGTATCCGTTTCAAGCCGTGAGGGAGAGATCTGTTCCGCGGCTTGGAAGAATTCTGTTTCCTCTGTTCGTGACTTCTGCATCTGTGAGTTCCTTGTGGAGGTTGCTGTTCTCAAAATCCGTGGGCATTGGGGAGTAGCAGTGGAGGCTCCGTTCGCTGCATCTGTGAGTTTCGTGGACGTCTGTTCGTGCCGTGGCTTGGAGACAGAGGAAGATCAAAGGGCCGGTTCAACGTCTCCTATTCGGTTCAAAATTTTATTTCAATTTGTTATTTTTTTTTTCAATGTCATCATTTTTTTACTTTATATGAAATAAAATTTTTATTCATGAGTAATTATTATTAAATTATATTTAAGTGGAAATAATTTTAGACTGATCTATTCTTTAAAGGGACGGACCGTGATCTACGGGTACGGATCGTACTCTTATAAGATAGACCATATCTTAATTATTTTGCACTACTAATTATTTAATTAATTAAATTTATAAGTTTATTTCAAGATAATCGCTAAAGTCCCTGTGGAATCGATCCCTTACTCTCGCTATCCTAATAGTGAAATTAAGGTGTTTAAATCGTTGCGCTACGACACGCATCAGGTTTTAGCAGTGGAGGCTCCGTTCGCTGCATCTGTGAGTTTCATGGACGTCTGTTCGTGCCGTGGCTTGGAGACAGAGGAAGATCAAAGGGCCGGTTCAACGTCTCCTATTCGGTTCAAAATTTTATTTCAATTTGTTATTTTTTTTTTCAATGTCATCATTTTTTTACTTTATATGAAATAAAATTTTTATTCATGAGTAATTATTATTAAATTATATTTAAGTGGAAATAATTTTAGACTGATCTATTCTTTAAAGGGACGGACCGTGATCTACGGGTACGGATCGTACTCTTATAAGATAGACCATATCTTAATTATTTTGCACTACTAATTATTTAATTAATTAAATTTATAAGTTTATTTCAAGATAATCGCTAAAGTCCCTGTGGAATCGATCCCTTACTCTCGCTATCCTAATAGTGAAATTAAGGTGTTTAAATCGTTACGCTACAACACGCATCAGGTTTTTGGCGCCGTTGCCGGGGACTTAAGTGTGTTATTTTGAAAAAAAAAAAAAAATTTAAAAAAAAATTTTTTAAAAAAAATTTTAAAAAAAAATTTAAAAAATTTTAAAAAATATAAAAATATAAAAAAAATTAGATTAATTTTCTCTTAATTTTTGAATAGTTATTATCTTTTTATTTTTTCTTTAATTGTTAGAATTTCTTATTTCCTTTTTAACATAAAAATTATAAATATAAAAATAATTTATTTTATGCAAAACTCAAAATTCTTCCATTGACATCTCATAATTTATTAGGAAATTAGAAACTTAATCACAAAAAAATCTTTTAAAAAAAAAAGTAATTAGATTAATTTTGTTTGATAATTTCAAGAGTTGGACATCTGTTTGTTGCATAGCATTATCATAATTAACTTTAAGGGCACAAACCCCTAATCAAGATAAGGTGGGGATTTCATCACCCTTCCTTGGCCCACAAACCACATCCTTCATTCTGCATTAACCCAAACCTTTAATTCTAAAATTAATTAGACATCAGCCCCTAAGGAACTCGAGCTCAATAGGACAAGGCACCTAAAAGAGTTGGACCGGGTCGAGATTGACTGCTTAACTGGTGTCTAGAAAAGGAAAGGAAAGTGGTTACTTAATTGGTTCCGTTCGCTTACCTAGTAGGCAACGGGGGGACCCCCACTAACCTTATCCTCAACTGGCTAGTTGATCAGCTAATTTTTGACTTGGAGGGCTCCAAGGCGGTCTTGGAAGTTAGGAGCTGTCTAGATCTAGGGTAAACCTAGAATAGAGAGTCTAATCTTGGCTAACTTGATTGCTAAGAATTATTAAACCCTAATTAAATTATTCATTGCTCTTAGTTTAGCAATCTTTTAGGATATATTTTTTAGAATCTCCTTCTTTTTCTTTTATTATAATAAATAAATAAATAAAAAAAAAATTGTTTGCTTTAGAGTCATCGGTAGGGTGTATGCTTGGACGTCGATCGTTGCAACCCAACCTTATACCCTTAGATCCTGAGATAGAAAGAACTATTAGAGCAAACAGACTTAGAATTATGGATCATAATAACGAAAATAATCAACCAAGACAGTTGAAAGAGTATTTCACTCCTTCAAGGTATACCTACTCTCCCTGCATTCAAGTGCCTCCAGTAGAGGCTGCCCAATATGAAATTAAGTCAAGTGTAATCCAAATGTTACCATCTTTCTATGGACTTACAAATGAGGATCCCTACAAACACTTAGATGAATTCTTAGAAATTTGCTCAACTGTCAAGATTCAAAATTTCTCCGATGATGCACTTAGGCTTAAGTTATTCCCTTTTTCCCTAAAAGATAAAGCCAAGTATTGGTTAAATTCATTAGACACGGTTATAATTTCAACTTGGGATCATCTTCAGAGAGAATTTCTTAAGAAATATTTTCCTATAGGAAAAACGAATCAAATTAGAAAAGCCATAACAAGTTTTTCCCAGACAGATGGGGAAATGTTCCATGAGACATGGGAGAGATTCAAAGAACTAATTAGAAAATGTCCACATCATGCTATACCCAAATGGCAACTGGTTCAGTGCTTTTATGATGGTTTATCAGAAAAGTATAGGCAAATGGTTGATGCTTCGTGTGGTGGGACATTTATGTTAAAAAATGAACATGAGGCTTGGCAACTCTTTGAGACATTGAGTGAGAATTCACTACATCATATGTCAGTTGCTCGTCGAGACCCTCCCGTAGAACCTAAAAGAGGTGGAATATATGAAATAGGTCATTCTACAGATATCTATACTAAGGTAGATGAATTATCCCATAAACTTGATCGGATTCTACAAGTTGGCTCGTCCCCATCTACTCAATTACATGAGGTCTGTATAATTTGTTCGAGTCCAACCCATTCTGTAGGTGAATGTCCAGCTGCATACCAATTTCCTGACCTTGTTCAAGAGCAAGCCCACCAAGCCCAAACCCGATTAGCTCCTAGAACAGGAAATGATCCATTTTCAAATACTTACAATCCTGGTTGGAGAAATCA